>JADHKJ010000014.1:0-464824 GCA_019925595.1 Grosmannia huntii
TTCGCCTTGTACACGATCGAGAGGGCGGTGCTAAGGGCGTCCGCGTGGCCGTGTGGGATGCCGCAGATCTTGGCGACATCTTCGGGGACGTCGGTGGTCAGCGGTGCAGTGTTAGCGGCCGTAGCCGGGGTCCGGAGGGTGGTGGGCGTAGTGTTGTTTTCCGGCGGCGTGGAGGGTGCGGCCGGCGTTTCGGCAGCCGTGCGGCTGCGCTTGGTTAGGGACCGCTGCGGCCCGTCGGAGACGACGATAGCGTCGCTCGTGGGACGGGGGGGCGGGCTGATAGTTAGTACTGAGCTGTCAGCCGTCGGGGGTCGTGCGCGCTTTGTGGCCGTCGGGGGAGGCAAAGCGGGAGTGCCGCGTTGCCGCGCCGTGGCGGTGCGAAGCCTTCTGGACGCGGCGGTGGGCATGCCGGTGGCAGTGACGGGCGTAGAGAAGGGCGTAGAGAAGGGTCCGAAGGCTAATAAGTCTAGACTTGTTGTATAGTAATTCACTATGCTTTTCTTTTTATTTCTTCGATTATCACCACTACACTACTATCTCGCTACGCGAATATCTGTAATTTGTCCTTTGGACAGCTGCTTCATCTGCTCGAAAATATCCTCAATCGGTGTCACAAACGCGTACGGGCTACCTTGTGATGATCTCGTTGATCCACTAAACACGAGACCGACAAGCTCTCCCCGAATGTTGTAAGCGACCGACCCAGAGTCTCCTCGTTCAGCCATGTTTTTTTCTGACTCCGTGATAACGCAACACTCTGTGGACCTTTCAAAATCACCGACTTCCGTCCACATGCGTACGTCCGACTTGTACTCGGAAACAGATCCGGCCGTATTCCCCGACATGGCCCCGACCTTCAGAATAACACCGTTGTTAGATCCTAGCTTCTCCAGGGAGCGATCTGGATGAAAATCCAACAGCCGAGTCGTCGAATACATTGTTAGGCCTTCCTGCACAGATCCTCGCCAGTCCTTCGCCGGTGGCAAGATGTTAGATCCGAGGCGCGCAGTGTTCACTCGAAACAAAGCCCAATCTAGGCGCGCATTGTTTTGTGAGCGTGCCCTTAGACCGGAACCACACCATGGAATACCCAAGATATTGCTTCCTTCTTCGAAGAACAGAATCTTGCGTTCTAGCTTGGCGCGCTCGGAGGAAAGTACGAGGCTGGTCTCTTTCTCTATATCCGATATGCTGCGTGACGTATGTGTCAGATTATAGTTATGCTTCTTCCTGGACGGGCTTTCCACAGCTGCCATGTTCCCTGCTTTCGACGGAACAAAGCCGTACAGATCTGCCCTATGCGCTTCGCTTCCCAGTATGGGGCCATCGGCCGTGCCGTCGGGCCTCAGACGGAATCCATCGATGCATGGACGGACTACATGGTAGTTCGTGAGCCCGTACGATGTCCAAGTTGGTTCCTTCAAAGTCTTAATCTCAATGTAGCACCCAAAGGTCCCCAAGGCAGAATTGACCTTCTTTCCGTTCGGCTGGAACAGGTACTTGGCGGGGCTGATATCGGTTCCTGGAATAGGTTGATCGAGGTAGTCCGTAGTGGTTATAAGTGCACCGTTCTCGCCCGACTTACCTCGAGCCGGAAGGTTAGCCGGAAGGTGCTGGAATGTGTAGGGAACAATGCTTCCGTGCTCCAGATGGAGCACTAGCGGGTAAGGAAGCTGGTTTAGGTAGGCTTGGATTGACTCGATAACAGGTTGCCATGTGTTTTCTGCGACGTCGTAGCTGACGGAGACATACACAGTGATGGGATTTCTGGCGCGGACCTCGGAACTCCCAAACCGAAAGAGCGAGATGGACGTCATTTGGTTCTTGGTGCTGTTGAATAGCTGAAGCACAGAAAACACGTGGTCCTTGATTCCGGGCCAGTCCCGCAAGAGATCTGCATTGTGTTCCACAACACTGGTGTACTTTATCAGTCGGACCTCAGGCGCCATGATTTCGACTCCAATGTCAACACCATCGATCCCGGCATCATCCAGATTTTGGTCGATAAAATTCTTGATGTCCCTGGTGGCCGCCTCCCAGGTTTGGAGAGAATCCGACTCCCAGTTGGCGATGATAGAAAGCACAATTTCGCTGTCTTCCGTCTCCGGCAGAGATCGCCGACATAAAATTGGCTCTTTGACGTATTCAGCAGAGAACCCCTGGTCAAAGGGTTCACCATCTTCGGCTACATCTTCCTCCTGTGGTTGGAACTGGGTGATCTGGTAGTGAGACAGAATGACCTCTGTCTGCCGCACAAAGATGTTTCCAAATCGGGCTTTAAGCTGTTGGGCCTTTGCGTCAAACTCTTCGTATTTATACGGGAGCGGAGGAAGAGGTGGTGCGCCAACTCGGTATTTGACGGCCGAGATCTCAAATTTGCCACGGCTGCTCTCGCCAGAGGAAGAACGCTCACCACGCCGAGAGCGTGCGGAGCCACTGAGTGGCGGAGAGGGTAGCGAGTTCATTGTTGCTTATTGAATTGCTGCTCTTGTTGATTTAAAAAAATCTGGGTCCAGAGATTTCTCAAAATAAGGGCGTGGGTAATTGTCAGAATATTATGATTCAAAAGACAAAGGTCTAGATTGCGTTTCAACAAATTGCGACAAAAACTTCCAATTTATGTACTTAGTCGGAATAAAATTACCCCGACAGAAGAGAGAAATGGTATTACTCAATAAACTTGATTTATAATGACATTCGGGGTTGTTTCATTTTTTAATAGGGCTTTATTTGATACTATGTAAGGATGCTTTAGGAAGTAACTACCCCCCAACTACCACATAGAATTATTTAAGACCCCGGAATGTTTCTATCAGTAATACTTCCGAATACTGGGTTTCTAATAGCCATAATACTAGATTAAAGGACCAGGTGTTGCGGTTGGCCAGGTGTTGCGGTTGGCCAGGTGTTGCGGTTGGCCTGGGGTGAACCTCGGCATTTATACGTTACGTAATATGTACACAGAAGCAGTGCCACCCTTTTCCCCAAATCCAATCGAAAGAAACACGATATTAACCTGCCAACTATTTCAATTACGAACCACTTTTCACACACTTTCTGTCTTCCAAAATGTTAAGACGTCGGTTTATCGCCTCATCCAGTGAATACGAACCTCCCACTGACGATGAGTATCAGCTTGACATGGGTGTACGGCTGCGTCTCCTAAATTTGCTGGACGACCCATCGCCAGCACCTCTCAGTAAACTTCCAAAGCCATGAATTAGTCAGAAAAACCTTGCAAGAATGCTCAGTTTAAATTCCGTTGTCTCTTCTGCATCTTCGTTTACCAAACAGCAGACGAGAGCCCACGAGAAAGCGAGCCATGGCCAAACATTTCGCAAGATCGGGGCCGGAGCTTGTGGTTCTGTTTTCGCTGCAGATGGGCACTCTCTTGCGTACAAGATTGGAAAGACCGGGTCAAGCGATGACCATAATGCTCTGTGGACGGATTTCAATATGCACCAGCGTATTTTGAACGCCCTGCGGGAGTACGAGGCCGAAGTCGAGATACCAACCTGCCACTTTTTTGTGTGCCACGAGGATGTGGAGCCTAGCCACCGCAGCATTAGACACCTGCCACACTCCCGCGCGTGTTTTGATCACAGAAAGAGTTCTGCCTCTTCCAGCGCCCACCCGGCACGAACTGATTCAATATTTCTGCAAGCCAAGTCTGCGTCTCCAGGCTGAAGCAGACCCTGCTAATCGGGATTGCTTGGTCCGACTGTACCTGGGGTCAATAAGAGGAAGACGTACAGCATTCTTCTCCCTTCGGAACTTCAAATTGCATCTCAATCAAATGATTGACATCGGCCTAGATTACGAGGCTATTGCGGTTTCAATGGGCGAAGCCCTGGCCCTTATCCACTGGAGGGCAATGGCTGATGGCCGCGACATTGAGTTTGCTCTGGGCAGCTCGTCTATCAAGACAGACGCAAAATCTGAGCAGCCTGGGCACATAGAGCCAGAAAATAGTGACAAGGCCACCAGTCTGGACGCCGAAGACTTTTCCCATCGCCAGATACGTCTCTTTGTAACTGATTTCAACCAGGTACGGGATATGACTATGGACGATGCTGGGGTCGAGCTCGCAGTTGAGGCGTTTTTCTTAAACGACCCATACTATCCTCGTCCCCGCGAAGGTTCAAGATTGCAACAAGAGCTTTGGAACTCGTTTGTGCGGAGCTATTTATACACGGCAGAGGTAGTCCTCGGCACAGAATCAGATTATTGGGAACTTCCCCGCAAGTTTATTTCGGGCGTCATCGGTCATGTCCTTCAGAAGACCACGCTTTGATAGATGGACGGCAGACGCACAGGTGCATGCTGATAGAAATGTGTACTAGAATTAATCAAAGTATCAAGAGTTCATGGGTGTCTTTAATGAGGAGAACTAGATTCAGACCCATCTGGCTCAACACAGCCCCCAAATATTCAAGACGTGCACAGCTGACTAAGATATCTTGAAATCCTTGTGGAGATATCTCTATCATGGAGGTGTATTTTTGAACTGAACTGAGGAGAGAAAATCCTATCTGAATAGAAGGCCAGAGAGCCTCCTTATATACATGAAGTAGACGGCGTAGCAGGGGTCTGAACGCCGTCGGAAGGCGCCGTAGGTCATCAGTGGGAGGCGAAAGTGAGGCCTTTCGAGGTAGGTGGCGATATCGCGTTCGGGATGCTATCGTTGCGATCCCGAATGGCTTAGGTCACGGGATGTCCACACGTGACCTTATATGGCCCACTTTTATTTCAACAAGATATAACCATTTCAAGTTGTACGGAAGCGAGTTAAGGCTAAGAGATACGAAGGGCTGTTGCAATTCAAACAAGGACTGCCAAAAAACAACAATCTTAAAACATGGGAAGTCCTAGGCATAGAGAGATTAAATGTGCGAAGCAAGGAAATTGTACGCCTGCAAAACAGCCTTCCACCCATCCGACTTTGGATCACTGCTCAAGTCGCAAATGTGCGGCGCCCCTTTGAGTAGGACCATCTCAGAATGGAGGCCCTGCTCGGACATGGCGCGGTGGGTGCCGTCGGTCTGCTCCCACGGGATCAAGTCATCCGCGGTGCCGTGGACAAAGAAGGTCGGCACCTTGTAGCTGCCGTTGCGGATGTGTGCTCTCGGGCTTGCGGACTGGATCAACTCGAGGGGCGGCTGCGGCAGCTTTCCCCAGTCTTTCTCCGATGAGGCGGCCACTGCCCGTTTCTTAGTGGGCAACCCATGCAGCAGTACGGGGAGAGTCTGCGCCTTCCAATTGATGTGCATGACGATGCGGCAGCGGGCGTCGAACCACCTGCGCGGATCTGCGAGAGGGTTCTCCCACGCACCGACCAAGCTGTATTGCGCGATGGGCTTGTCACGCACGCCGTCGAGGACGTCGTACTGCTGTCCCTTGTAGGGTGCCCCATCGGGTTCGATAGGGCTCTGCCACCAGGCATCCTCGTAGTCGGTGGGCGCGTAGAAGACGACGGCGGCCGTTGGAGGGGGCAGGCCGCGCTGTGGTGCCATCCAGCCGAGGGACATGGCCAGCTGTCCGCCCGAGGACCATCCGACGACGACGACGGTCTCGCCATCGACCTCGAGGCCGGGATGGGGAAGTCGGTTGGTGGGGAGGGTGTGGCGCGCCCAGTCGAGGGCGTCACACACATCGACCATGGGCCCCTCCAGCAGACTGACCTCGGGGCAGAGTCGGTGGTCGATGCTGACGGGCAAGAAGCCACGACTGAGCAGGAGACGCGTCTGGGCCGGTCGTATGTCTTTTCTGCTAAAGAGCACGTGACTTCCTCCATGGATCATCAAGGCCGTTTAAGCCGTCAGCAGGGGACGTGCAGCGTTGTCGCGATCCAGTACTCACCGACAGGCAGTTTTCTGCCCGGAAACACCTGTTGGCCCTCGAGGGGGTAGTAGACATCGGCATGGATGTCCGTGTCGCCAATAGTCTTGTACACGACCTTCTCGACGGCCGCCTTGACCTGCCTCTCGGGCGCGACTGTGGGCAGGTCGTGATGCGTGCCCGGAAACGCCGCAATGACGCGGACGGTCTTAGCTCCTAGGCATATGCCGTCGCTCCAGAAGACATGGCCGAAGCCGGCGTCCCGCATCCTGTTTTCCCAGTGTCTCTCGTCAACGAGGGCGTGCTGTCTTCCGTCTTCGAACTGCCACCAGCCCTCGAACAGGCCGACGACAAGGTCGAGCCAGTACATGTTCTGCGTGATCTCCACCAGCGCCAGCGTCCCGTCGTCGCGGAGCATCTGCCGCGCGTGGCGTGAATGCAGTTGGTCGCGATCACGGCATCGAACCGGCACTTATACTCCTCCCGGGGCTCTTTCTCAATGTCCAGCACGTCAAACACGAGATCGCCAGTGGCCTCATGGCCCTTGAAACTCTTGGTGGCCGCCTTGACAAGCGATGCGCCCAGGTCGGTGAAGACGTACACAAAGTCGATGCGCAGCTTTCGCAGGTGGTGAGACGGGTGGGCCT
The DNA here is from genome assembly GCA_019925595.1 of Grosmannia huntii. Taxonomy (NCBI): domain Eukaryota; kingdom Fungi; phylum Ascomycota; class Sordariomycetes; order Ophiostomatales; family Ophiostomataceae; genus Grosmannia; species Grosmannia huntii. Next base: position 6,486 of record JADHKJ010000014.1, read on the forward strand.
GCTGCCAAAAGTCGACAGCGCCCGTAGTCTTGGCATGCTGATCGTAGTTGAGACGGGTCTCGTCGAATGCGCTGCGGGAAGACAGGATCGACGGCTTCGGCAGCGACGGTATCTCGTCCTCGAACGGTGTCTCGGGCCCAGCATCGGAATGTCTCGAGATCCCTGAAATTCCCGAGTCCGCATCGCTGTTCTCGCCTATGCCCAGCTTCTCGTTCACATACGTCGTCAAGGCTCCGATACTGGGAGTGAACAGGAAGCTGGACAGGTCGATGGTCAGGCCTAAAGCAGCACGAATGTCGTTGAGAACCTCGGTAGCCACCAGGGAGTCGATACCGAGATCGTCCAGCGTGGACTCGTCCGCAATGTCATTAACGGGGACGTCGGTCACATTCGACAGGACCTGAAGGAGCTCTCGCATTTTTCCGGCAGGCGGGTCTGTCCGAGAAGCTGATACGGCTGTACGTGTGTGTTTCACAGGGAGGCCACTGTCGGCTGCATTGGCAGACTTGTTCACGTTCTTCAGGATCCGGCCAAGCAGCGTCCTGGACATGTGGGAGAAACGGAATCCAAAGGCGGCCATGACCATCTTCTTCGTTCGCGCATCAAACACGTACGCGTCGGACCAGGCGTCGGTCTCGCCCCCTTCGCCCATGGTGGCGTACACGAGCCACTCGCCGGCATCTGGGTCGAAGTCGCCGCCCAGTTCGATGTGCTCAATCTTCCCGCAGACAAACACGTCCTCGCTGCTCGGGTTGTTAAAGTAGTTCACCAAGAAGCCGGCGAATTGCATGGAGCTGTCGGTCATTGGCGTATCGACGAGGCGCTGGTCTGCCGGATCGTCGGGGTTGGGCCTCGCCCTCACCTTGCCGGCCGCTTCAAAACCGACACTGGCGACTTCTTTGATGCCGTGGAACGGCTTGTCGTAGAACACGACCGTGTTGAAGGCCCGGTAAATGTGTCGACCCTACATCCTTTCGGCCTCGGGGTGGTGCACCACCTGTTCGTATCGAGGACCCATGAGGCTCTCGTATCGCGCAAACTCACGGGCCTGTTGCGTGTCGTTGCGGAGACGAAGAGAGACACGTCCCGTGGAGACCTCAAACGGCTCGGCGCTGGGCACTTTGCACGGCTGTGTTTGGAAACGGAAAGACCATGCGGGACGCTCGCCATCACGGAGCTTCTTCAACACAAGAAACACTTTGTGTCGACGTCTTGGCCAATGGGCGACTGCATGTGCAGATCGTCCACGGCCGGCAAGTAGATCTCCGCGTTCGTGTCGGCCATCCGTCTCTGGAAGCCAAGCCAACGACGCGTCTTGTCGAACTGGATGGGAGGAAGATCGAGGTAGCCGTACGTGCGTTTTTGGCTCCGCGATGTTGAAGTCGGGCTCAGAAATGCTCTCTCGTTTGTCTGTTGTCTCCAGATGGATCGCCGGACGTTTCCTCACGAGCTCCCCGGCGAGCGCGGCGAGGTGTAGCAACAGTGGATCCGTGAAGCGGGAGTGGAACCCATGCGTGATGTTGAGTTTCTTCGTGCGGACGGAAGCAGAAAGATGAGGCGAATCCGAAATCTGCTGCTGCAGAGCGTCTATGGCCGCCCGCGACCCCACGACCACATGGCTCTTGGGGCCGTTGCAGCAGGCCATCTCGGCATACAGCGTCTTGTCTAGCGTGGCCAAGAGCGCCTCGACCGTGTCCCGATCCGTCTGCATAGACCCCGGTTCCGGGCCCCAATGCGTCTGCATCAGCTTGGCCCGCCCACATACCAGCTTGAGCGCGTCCGGCAGCGAGAGAACACCAGCGATGCACAGTGCCGTCAGTTGGCCAAAGCTGTGCCCGACCACGGCATCCACACGCCCCACAGTCCATCCAGGACTTGGCCGATGCAAACTGGACTGCAAACAGGGCAGCGTGAAAGCTGACTAAGCAGCTCGGCGGCGCGCGCGCAAAGACGGCGGCGAGGATGCTGTCCTGGCCGTTGACAGCATCCACGTTCTGACGGAAGACTTGGCAGGACCGGTACAGGTCTTTTGATATGCCAACAAAACAAGCACCATGGGTTGTGGCTCTGGAGTGGTCGTGGAAAGAGAACCCGTCACAGCCGTGGCAAGTTTGTCTTCGAGGTCGCCAATACTGCCCACCGACGTGGCCAATATATGGGGAAGTTTACGGGTTCCCCTATCGGACAGATGAAACGTCAAGGATGGAAGAAGATCGGGGTGGCCTTCCGACTTGGCTTTTCCAGGCCAGTCCAGCAATCTCTGGCAGTACGCGGCAAGGCCATTGGGTGAGCCGGCCGAGAGAAACAGCGGGTACTTGGACAACCGGGGAAGATGTTCTGTGCTGGTCACTGGTAGGCCTTGTCGAATCAGGACGGCCGAGTTGCTGCCAGCCGCGCCGTGGCTATTGACAAGGGCCAGAAGCGTGGGGTCTTTCCAAGGAAGAGTCTGAAGGGGGATGTCCATCGTCGTCGGGTCGAAAGACGTGATCTTGGGGTTCAGGGACCTGTGGCTGGCTTGGGCCGAGATCGTGCGATGTCTCATCATCAGGAGCACTTTGATGAGACAGCTGTGGCCTCAGTATGGCCAATATTGCCTTTGATCGAGCCAAAGTGAAGGATCGACTGCCGGTCGGCTCCAAAAACCTCGCGGATACTGGCGACCTCGATCGGGTCACCGACGCCGGCTGCAATTGTCAGTATGACTCTACATACGCACAGGAAGGCGACACAACATACTCCCTGTTTCATGTGCCTCGACAAATGACGCCCAGGATGCAGTCTCCGTTCTCGACCGCCTCAGCAAGGGGCTTCAGCACAATGACCGCGATGCCTTCGCCCCGGCAGTAGCCATCGGCATCGACGTCGAACGGCTTGCATTGCCCCGACGGGCTGAGAAAGCCGGCGGCCGCGAGGTTCTGGTAGTCGAACGGGCTCGAGATCACGTTGGTCCCCCCACGACGGTACGGGCACATTCACCGGACCAAATGGCGCGACAGGCCGTGTTGATGGCCACGAGCGAGGACGAACAGGCCGTGTCGATGGTCAGGGACGGCCTCGTCCACCCAAAGTAGTGGCTCATGCAGCCGCTGAGGTAGCAGCGCGAGGTGCCGACCGTGGCGTACGCCGTGCCAGCATGGCACGAGAGATTTGTCGTAGTAGTTGTTCATGACAGCGCCAATGTAGCAGCCGTAGACAGGCTCTGGGGATGCTGAGGCCCCAAAGTAGCCCGACGACTCGAGGGCCTCGTAGAGGACTTCGAGCAGAAGTCGCTGCTGCGGATCCCAGGCAACGGCCTCGCGGGACGACTTCTTGAAGAACTTGTGATCAAACGTCTCCGGGTTGTCCAGAAAGTTGCCCCACCACTTTGTGTCGGCGTGGTCTCCAGTCTGGGGCAGTCCGAGGCGCTCGACCGGTGCCGGCTGGACCATGGTCTTGCGCTGCAGAAGCAGATTCCAGAGCGCCTCGACCGAATCGGCTCCTGGGAAGCGGCCGGCTATGCCAGGAATGGCGATGGAGTAGGAGGATAGCTGGACTGTGGGTCAAAGGGCTGTGTGTCGTGGATGCCGTCGAGCTCCGGCGCATATCCCGGGTCAGCGACGCAGGCACACTGCTTCCGAAGCCAGCTACGGCCACTGTTCGCTCAGACGTTGGGAGCTGTTCGATGGCAAGCTTCACGGTTGTGTACCAGTCCGCAACGTGGACCATGGCGCTCTCCAGGGCTATCCGAGTCAACTGCGATCCGTCCGAGATGATCGCTCCATCGGCCGTATTTCGAACCGGAACCTGCAGTCGTGACAACTCCGGGAATGTCAGCCCATCTGCGAGCTTGGAGAAGGACAGAATCCTGTCCACGGCCGAGGAATGGACCTCGTTATGGAAACGGCCATGGACGTGAACGGCTTTGATTCGCAGATTCGTCTGCAGGGCCTTCTCCTCCAGAACGCCGAGGCTCGATGCCCGAATCGTAACCGTCAGGCTAGCATCGTCGTTGAGACTAGAGACGTAGGCCTATAGCAGGATTAGTACTACTCTGTACTCCATTCGGACTGTATGAAACAGACGTACACCAGGGATCGACTCTATCATGCCAGCTACTTTCTCCCTGTCCTCGGCATTGCTGTCCCGCCATCGAACAGCGACATCCATATAGTTCTCTGCATGTTTAACATAGGCCCCATCGGCGTCAACGTAGGCACACGGCCAGTCGAAGAGTAACGGCAGCCCACGTGCCAAAGTCGCTCTCGTCGTCCGAACTGGCCACGGCCACTGTGCTTAGAAACCCGACGCAAAACCCCTGCACACCACCGCTCCGGACACTCTTGAGAACGCGCCGGTGCGCGTCCTTGCCGAAAGTCTCAAGATAGCGGCAGTATTGCGTGATTTGGAGAAGCATAATGAAAGCAAGACCGTAGTGGCTCACCGTGTTGCTGTCACGAGAAGGGAAGGGGCCTCCGTTTGCTACCCACGCCTTCAGACCGTTGAGATATCTATCTCCTGGGACGTCCTACAGACAGGGATCGGATCCAGCTAAGTCCTGCCAAAACTGTGGCAGCTGGCCAACTGCATCCCGCAAGGCAAACAGACGAGGGTTTCCGACGAGCTCTTGACGGCAGTCCTGGAGTGCGTTCTCCGGGGGGAACTCCGTCTGGGGCCCAAAGGCTAAGATGGAGGGAAGATGTGCCATGACACACCAACTAGAAGTCACTGTGAATGTAGATGTTGAATGAACTAGAGAACTTGTTGATAGGTGAGAAGACAGAAATTTACAGCCGGGGACTCATCCACTTTATACCCGTCACATTACAGGTCGACGAGAGAAAAACAACCCCCTTTCGATTTGTTATCTTCACTTTTATAATACGATGGCGCCCTCTGTTGACTAAACCAGACGGAGGTCCGGAGATGACCAGACGACCGAAATTGTTGAATCCCACAACAACACTCCAAGGATCATGAACTTAAAACTGTTAGACCGGTGCGCCACAGTATCAGGAATATCGTCGGGTCCGGCTGCCAAGACCAAGGCTGCCCCACTTCCTCTACTCCCCCTCTTTCCATCCCAACAACAGCGGCATAGTATCTTTTTCCGTACGGACGAGCACATCGAGAAACGTCATATCTCACCCCCCTTGGTGTCATCATGTCTCGTTAAAGATAACTACCCGTATATGAAACTGCAAAATTCCACAGGAAAGTGCATAGCCGATGGATTCTTGCTTAGTACAGCCTTATAGCTTGTAACGGTCTTCCACTAAACTAGTACGGTCTCAAAGTGCTCCTACTGGTTGTCAGACTTGCGGTTGAGCTGTCGTATTATACAACAACGACAAGATAGAAAAATGTGGACAGTTCTTTCCTGTGTCATCAGCTAGGGCATCCACTTCAGCATATGTAACGACTAGGTACTCGACAGTAAAGCATCCCTCTCTGTAGAGCCAAAGTTGGGAGTTTCTTAGATCTCATCAGAATGCCTAGTTTCATCTTTAAGGCCGGCTGTAGCCTCCGCACATACAAGTGACTAAAGTAGGAAAAGGAGCGCAGAGCGACGCATACGGTTATGGTCCATGGTGACATTTAATCTAGGTTCTTTGTTTGCTCGACTCCGGTCTTTGTGCCGGGATAAGGCTGTCTTGAAAACCTAATCCTCTTCGACTTCAGAATGCAACACGGACAGATTCCGGATCTCGGTCTTGGCATATATGCGTGTATTGTTCAGTCTACGTGTACGGATTGGTCCGGAGAAACGTTGTTCTATGACTCGGCTACGAAGCCGCTTCACAGCTGATCGATGCCATAGTGCTTATCCCAAAACGCCGTGACGTCTGCCAGTCGGCTCCCGCAAACCTGTTTCACCGTTGCATTTCCCTCATTGTCCCACACTCGCATCTCTTCCAGCTCCTGGCGCAGGCACGGCCATGGTTCACCCCCGAGCCCGGCTGGGTCCCCCGTCCTAGCAAATGCGACCAGTGCAGCCGAGACGCTCTTTTCCAGCTCCCGGTCTGTTGCGGTCCACGGCCACGGCCGCGCATCCAGGTTCCCAAACGCATACATCCCCATAGAGCAGTGGAAGGCACCGGCATACTCGCTCTCGACAAAGGCTCCGTCACGGGGCACAGGCGGCGCACGGAGGAATTGAAAGTACCAGGCCGGTGAGGCATAGCGGTGCCGTGTCTGCGCGCGTGCCGCCGTCCACGTTGGCCACACAAAGACCTGGTCAGCCAGCAGGGAAGCCGTCACGGGGCGCACCTCGTCGTCACGGCTCGCAGGGTACAGGCGCAGAGCCTCGGCGGCCAGGTTGCCAAACGTGTCCCGGATGACGTTGTGGCATTCGGTGGACGATGTAAGAAAGGGCATGCTCGATGCCTCGTTCTTCACGTTTCCTGCCAGCAGTGGAACGTCGGCGGCCCGGCTGCTACGCAGTGCATCGAGGGGCGACTCGGGCAACACGTAACCGTCGACGACGGGACACTGGGTGTCCAACGCGGCGAGGCTCGAGCTGCCGGGCGAGAGGGCCGCCTTCCAGATCCCATGGGTGCGGGCGAGGTGTGACGACGCGATCACATCGGCCGGGAGACGGCGCAGCTCGTCGATCGAGGAGACCTGGAGGTCGCGGAACAGCTCTTGGCCTGCCTCTTCCGCATCCGGCAGAGTCGTGTAGGCGGCCAGGTGACCGATCCCCTTCACGATGGGCGCCACGCCAGGACCGCTCTCGATGACAGCCTTGTGGAAGAGACCGGTAGCCAGGGGCGATGCGCGCAGGATGTGGACGCTGGCTCCACCGGCCGAGACACCGCCGAGGGTGACGTTGCCGGGGTCTCCGCCAAAAGCAGCAATGTTCCTCTGCACCCATGTGAGGGCGGCGATCTGGTCCATGATGCCGTAGTTGCCCGAGGCGCAGTGGCCGGACTCGGCGGTGAGGTCGGGGTGGCAGAGGAAGCCGAAGCGGCCAAGGCGATAGTTGACGGTCACGACGGTGAGGCCCTGGGCGGCCAGGTTGGCCCCCGAGCAGACGGGATTCGCGCCGGAGCCAAATTGGAATGCGCCAAAGTGAAGCCATACCAAGACGGGGCGAGAGGCGGATGCATGGCCCTGGCTTCCGGTGTAGATGTTGAGGTAGAGACAGTCCTCGCTGAAAACCGTCTCGCCACCCGAGTAGATCGACGTTGTCGGCAGGGGGAACTGGTAGGCACTGGGTGCAAAGGTCGAGACCGAGCGGACATCTGACCATGGCGTCGGCGGTTGGGGAGGACGCCAACGGAGTGCACCTACGGGAGGAGCTGCGTACGGAACGCCGAGGAAGGCAAGGGTGTCGTTGGGAAGGACAATCCCGGAGACGAGGCCAGACTCGGTTTGAAAAGGAGGAGTGGACGCACACTTGGAGCCGTTAATCTGGTTGATGATCATGATGGAAGGGGAGGAACGGGCTTTTAAAAATAAGGGGTGCGATGGAATCAAAGCAAAGAATGCGTGATCTATCTCCATGTAAGTAGGGAGCTGCTTTATACGGATTATCATGGGTTCGCAGTAAGCATGTGTGTAATACGGTACTTCTGTGATATGCTGACGTGCATGAGCTCCTTCAGATAGGCTGCGCCACACAGTACATGTATTCCTGCAGCACACGGACTGACAGATTTAGCGTCTGTTAAAGTCCCCTCATAAAGCCACTAAAAAGGCCATGTCGACGCCAGGGAAGGACTGCCATGGGATAAACGGAACTGTTTATCCGAAGGCGGTTGTAAAGAGGGGTCACAGCTGGACGCCAGCGACGACTGTAAGATCTGGCATTTCCACGCATTTCATGCGATGAAGGATGACCATGGAAGTAGTCTCTTGAATTACGGAGAGTATTTGTAATACTTGAACGACAATGATCTCCCCGCATAATGCACCTTGCTTCATTTTTGTATTCTTGTAAGGGAAAGTCTGCCGTTGTATGTGAAAATACCTGATATACTGTACGAATGTCTGAGGTACTATCATAGCCTAAAGAAGAGGATCAAAGCAACTGATGGGTACATCAATACGGAGTATAACAACCTGCTTGCACTACAAGTGCCGAACACACGTGATATCCCCTCGTGCCAAGCTGTCACGTGTGGCCGACCATAATAGTGGACCGCCGATACTCCCCGACAGACAGATCGTCGGCCCGCTTTTCCCTCTGCACCAAATCGAGCTGTTGACATCCGGTCCAATGGCGTAGCTTCAGTGGAAGGGTATTTATTGCCTTTCCGGTGCCGTTTCTGACCAGTAGAGTTTCTTGCCTCGGACAACATCAGCCAGCATGACCTCTCTCACGATTCTCCCGGCGGACGAAGAGGCCGTGACGTCCATCTCGGTCCATGCGGCCAACACGATCAGCGCCATCAACCCGTTGATCTATGGCGGCTTCACGGAGTGCGTCCGTCCCTGGTCCGGTGTCCTGTCCTTCCAGCTGACCGTCGTTCTAGACACATGGGCCGGTGCATCTACGGCGGCCTCTACGAGCCCGACAACGCGCACGGGCTGTCAAACGACAAGGGCTTCCGCACGGACGTGATCTCGTGCTTCAAGGAGCTGCAGGTGCCGGTGGTCCGCTATCCGGGAGGCAACTTCTGCGCCAGCTACCGGTGGCAGGACGGCATTGGTCCGGTGGACAAGCGGCCGGTGCGGCCGGAGCTGGCCTGGGAGGGCATCGAGCCCAACACGTTTGGCACAGACGAGTTTATGGCCTGGTGCCAGGAGGTGCGCGCAGAGCCGTACCTGTGTCTCAACATGGGCACGGGCACGCTGGAGGACGCGCTGGCCTGGCTGGAGTACTGCAACGGCAAGAAGCACACGTACTACGCAGACCTGCGGCGGAAAAACGGGCACGAGGAGCCGTACGGAGTCAAGTACTGGGCTCTGGGGAATGAGATGTGGGGGCCATGGTGAGTGCGGATGTGGATGGATGTGGGAGGCTCTGCTGACAGAGGCAGGCAGGTTGAGCAGCACACGAAGGAGGACTATGCGAAGAAGGCGGTTCAATGGGCCAAGGGTGAGTTTTGTGTTTTTGTGTTTTTCTTTTTTTTTTTTTTTTTTTTTTTTCTTCCAGCCTTCTTTCTGACAGACCAGCACTCAAACTGCTCGACCCGTCCATCAAGCTCATCCTCTGCGGCAAGGATGGCTACTCGGACTGGGACCGGTACACGTTGCAGCAGTGCATTCGATGGGTGGACATGCACTCGATCCACTACTACTCCATGGGCCGCGACCACTACGCCAACATCTCGTCCGTGTACGCGGCTGAGCGGGCCATCCAGGTGTGCGCGGGCCTGATCGACCTGGCGCGCTGCGAGTTCGACCTGTCGGCCTTTCCAGATGTGGCCCGGATCACGACGGAGCCGGCGAGCAAGACGCGGCCGACAATCTGTTTTGACGAGTGGAACGTGTGGGACCCGGAGCGGGCACCAGGCAACGCGGGCGCCGAGGAGCGGTACACGCTGAGCGACGGCCTGGCCGTGGCCGTGTGGCTCAATGTGTTTATCCGCAACAGCCGCGAGCTGGGCATGGCGACAATCGCCCAGAGCGTCAACGTGATCGCGCCGCTGATGACGACGCCACAGGGTCTCTGGCGCCAGACGACCTACTTCCCGCTGCTGCTCTTCTCGCGCTACATGCGCGGCCAGGCCGTTGCCGTGCACGTACACACGCCCGTCTACGCAGGCCCGACCTTTCCGGCCTGGGTCCAGACGACCGTGGCCGTGCCCAAGCTGGACGTCAGCGCGGCCTTCGAGGCCGGCTGGCTCAGCCTCGCCGTCGTCAACACCGACAGCGAGCACGACTATGCCACCCGCCTCGACGGACTCGCCGTGGGCACCGCCGTGCAGGTCTTCCGCGTCGGTGGCCACGGCCACGCGGCCACGGACTGCAATGCCGACGGCGAAGAGACGATTGGCATTGTCGAGTCGGTCTGGGAGGCCACCGGCCAGAGCTACACGTTTGAACGGCTCAGCTTTACCATGTTGCGCTGGAAGGTGGCGGAGTGAGGAGTACGAGTATAGAACTAGATACAATGTACTATTTTTGACCTGTAACAGCCTCAATAGCCAGTACAATGCTCAGCCACAGTGCGCAATCCACCAGAAACAACGACGCGCGTCCCTTCCTCCAGAGACAGAGCCACGTAACGGCAGGACCATTTAGCCATCCTTCTCTGGCGACGACTCGCTACGAGCTAACATGCCATAATTCCATAGACGTCTCATCCTTCACAATCACAACAGCACCACCACGTTCAATAGGGACATTTGCCAGAGCAACTACAGAACTCCTGCCCATTCATCATGGGCCGCTTCCGCGAGCAGCTGGTCGTACACGTGAGCCGTCGACTGGCCCGCCGAAGCGGTCTGGCCGGTCTGGCCGGGCTGCTCTTTGTGCTGGTCGTCGTGGTGACGTTTCGCGGCACGACCAACACGACGGACATGCGGCCATCCCTAGACCCGACGCCGGGACCGGTCGGACTCGAGCTGGCCGCGCTGCTGGGCAGTCTGCTGGAGCAGTACCGGCCGTCAGACGTGGATCCGCCTTGGACGGAGGACCGGTTCGACAGCACGCGATGGCAATGGGGCGAGGCCGCCAACATGACCAGCCGGCTGCAGCTGGATGCTCTGGAGCTGCTAAAGATGCGCGACGCCCACCGCGGCTTCGTGGCAGCCGCTCAGGACCGTCTTCCCGCCTTTGTCGCCCCGTCTGGCGGCCAGCACCAACGCCAGGGCATCGTCACCGTTGGCGGCGGCAAGTACTTTGCCATTCTGCTGGTGTCGCTGCGCTTTCTCCGTCGCACGGGCACCCGGCTGCCGGTCGAGGTCTTTGTCCCGCAGCACGAGTATGAGGCCGACGTGTGCGAACACGTTCTGCCGGCCCTCCAGGCCGTCTGTCGCATCCTCCCGCCACTCGGTGCGGGCGCTCATCCGCTGCAGGGCTTCCAGCTCAAGACGTTTGCCATACTCTTCTCCTCCTTCGAGGACGTCCTCTTTCTCGACGCGGACTGCACCGCCATGCGCGACGTTGCCACCCTCTTCCTGTCCGAACCGTTTCGCACGACCGGCCTCGTCACCTGGCCCGACGTCTGGCAGACGACCGTGTCGCCGCTCTACTACCTCATCGCGTCCCAGGACGTCGTGCCTGTGGCCCGTCGCGCCTCATCCGAGTCCGGCCAGCTGGCCGTCGCCAAACGTCGTCACTGGCACACCCTCCTGCTCGCGGCCTACTACAACTACTATGGCCCCGACTTCTACTACCGCCTCCTCAACCAGGGCGGCACCGGCATGGGCGACAAGGAGACCTTTCTGCCCGCTGCCGACGTCTTTGGCCTTCCCTTTTACTCCGTCCAGAAGCCCGTCATCTCTGTCGGCCATCGCTTCGAGCACGGCCATACCGGCTCTCGTGTCCAGGTCCAGCACGACGCCATCGAGGACTATGCCGTCACCCAGTCCATCGTCGCCGCTGCTAATGACTCCCTCGACTTTGCTGCCTGGAACGCCTCTTATGCCCCCGTCCGGCCGCTTTTCCTCCACCTCGCTTGGCCCAAGTGGGATGCCACCAACCTGCTCGATCACATCAGCAAGTGGTCGGACATGACTACTGGCATCGATGGCCGCCCCGAACCGGCCTTCCACTATCCTCCCGCGCTGGCTGCGCAGATCTATGGCACCGAGCGCATGCTCTGGGAGGAGGCCCGCTGGACTGTCTGCAATCTGCACAACCGGCTGGACCACTGGAAGAACAAGCCCAAGGCTGCCGGCATGTGTAGCCGGCTCGACAGCTACTTCCGTACGGTCCTAGATGCAGACGTAGGCATCGCCATGAAACTGGGCCCGACAGACGTTCTGATGCCAATGTTGCCAGGATAGGCCGTGTGTTAGGGTGAAAGGAATAGAATACATTTTCAGGACTTAGCACGCGATCGCTCTTTAAGCCCTGTAAAAAATGCGGGGCGAAATCGACCATCAAAACTAATCACCTATGAAACGGCTTCGCGGTTGCGTCATCCGCCATGGGGATGATCCAAGTGAGGACCGCGGTGGTATTGCCTGGAACTGGATCACGACATCACTTAATACGCCTTTTGTGTGTCCGTTTATTGGCTCCGCACGGATGTCTTCCACTTTGTAAGCAAGATCGACGTCTTTGGGGCATGACTTAAATACGAGCAGCCCGGCCGATCTCTTGCTCTTGTCCAGCACACATTCACGATGCCCTCTGCCGTCACCCAGCTATACCACTACGCTCACGTGGAGGAGACGAAGGAGAACCTGGATTGGGCCGAACGTGAGCAGTCTGGAGAAGAGAGCACGAAAATCGCCATGGCTAACCGTCTCAGTCCCCAGTATTGACCTGTCCAAATATGGCACGCCAGAGGGCAATGCGGAGTTGGCCAAGACCCTGATCGATGCCATCCGCACCAAGGGCTTCTTCTACGTTGTCAACTTTGGCATCCCCCAGGACGAGATCGACCGGCAGTTTGCGCTCGGTCAGGCTTTCTACAACCTGCCGCTGGAGGAGAAGCTCAAGTATGTGCCCAACCTGGAGAAGGGCGACTACAACGGCTACCGGCCAGCTGGGCGAAGGCTTCTGAGCGGTGGTGTATATGACAAGACGGAAGTTTGGAACATGGCGAGTGGGTGATTTCTTTTTTATTTTTTTCTCTCTTCTCTCTTCTCTTCTCTCTTCTCTTCCCAAACTAACCCCCAGCCAACGACGGCCACATCACCCAACCGGTGCCCACCCTCCTCAAAGAGAACCTCGCCGCGATCGAGGCCTTTGCCAAGAAACTGCACGACGAGGTGCTGGACCCGCTCAACCACCTGATCGCGCTGGCCCTCGAGCTGCCGCCCGACTTCTTCACCCAGCTGCACCGCTGGGACGTGCACGACGAATCGCACCTGCGCTACATGAAGTACGCCAGGTTCTCGCCCGAGGAGATTGCCCGGCTGGACGACGGTCTCTGGTCACGCGGCCACACCGATCTGGGCACCATCACGCTGCTCTTCCGCCAGCCGGTGGCCGCGCTGCAGATCCGCGACCACGAGACCGGCCAGTGGAAGTGGGCCAAGCCACTGGACGGCAGCCTCACCGTCAACACGTGCGATGCCCTCAGCTTCCTCACCGGTGGCTACGTCCGGTCGACGGTCCACCGCGTCTCTGTCCCGCCCCCGGACCAGCAGCACGTCGACCGCCTCGGCCTGCTCTACTTTGCCCGCCCACAAAACGACCTGGTCCTCCGGACGGTCGACGCGCCCGTCCTCCGGCGCGCCGGCTACACCCAGAACGAGTTTGAGGCCGGCGGCTTCCCCGTTCCCACCATGGGAGAGTTCACCGTCCAGAAACAGACCTGGCAGCAGAAGCCCAAGGGCGTCGACTACAAGGCCACCGAGGGCCAGACTATTGTCCCCGGCTTCGTTGGAAAGTTTTTTGCCTGACGCTGGCAGCGGGGGATAAAAATGAAGCATGAAATGATCGAATTATGATCAGTCTGCTCGCTTGCCCTTCTATCTATATGCATGTCAAACAAGCCCAAGTTCTAATAATCTCACGACGCCACACTGTTCCTTTATCTCCATCTCTACTCCTTCCTCTTACCCAAGCACCGACCCATCCGGAAGCTCGACACTCTGGCCGCTTCCACCAACCATCATCCAGGCTATCCGGCACGCCTGGATCCCGTGGTTCTCCCATGTATGACGTGTCCCTGGCTGAACGATCGCTAGCTCACCAGCCCGTATAGTCGTCTGTTCCTGGTCGTTCCCCCCGCCACCACTGCCGTTATCCAGCCGCAATACGATCTCGCCCGACAGTACCACGACACAGGTCAGCGCTTGTGAGCGGCGCACCGGAACAGCTGTGCCTGGCGCCGTATCGGATAGCGCAAAGACTGACGTGGCAGACGTGGCAGACGAGGACGACGACGATCCTTGGCCGTTCCGTCCACTCCTGCCCGCCACGGCCTGGTGGTTGGACACGATCTGCGCAATGCCATCCGCGGTCATATACCAGGGCAGCAGGTCGTCAGCCACAAACACGGAGCGGCCATCGACACGGGCTGCGCGCACCACACGGACACCCGCATCGGCCGGTGTTTGGCTGCTGCTGCTGCTGCTGCTGTTTCCAAAGACATCAAAGACAGCATCGGGTCGGAGGATGCCCAGGGCAGAAGAGTTCTGCAGGAAGTGGTCCCAGTTGGGAGCGTCGCCATGATCAGCCATGGCCGGTTGTTATGCAGCGGCAGAGAACAAGATTGTAAGACGATGAGAAACACACACAAAGCTCGAGACGGTCAGCCACAGACAGCTCATACTTCTCGACGGCACTCTTCTCAACATATATATACGCTCGTGCACACATTGCGATATGTTGAAATGACAAATACTTGAATGGCATCTGTGGCCAGCAAAGCCACCTTTGGGAGGCGAACGGGGTGAAGTCATCATATCATGGAACCAGAGAGATTGGAGCAGAACTGAGTCGCTCCCAGATGAGAGATCTTTCATAAGCAACGTCATCGAGCATGTAGCCATCAACGGCCAGTCCGACATTCCGACGCTCTCCGGGAATAGCTTATATTTCCCGCCATTCGGAGTTCGGCCGAGAAAAGCACAGACCTTTCAGCTGATCGCATTTGTCACGTAGGCGCATAAGCAAGACTACACGGGAATATGCATGACTGAGTATTGTTAATACTAATTTGCGCTCATGAAACCTGGTCCAAGGAGTGCCAGACATCTATCAGAGCGAAATTTACTGTTCCGTCGCCGAGAGAGTCCCGTACGCCGAACTCGTTAAGTTACAGACAGTATAGCCGTCTTACTGTTGGTGACCTCCAGTGACCGAGTGGAAAGGCCGTGTTTTACGCTTCTCCGTGATTTCCGGTCATCATTCTCTTGTCTTTGTTCTGTTAGCTCCTTGTCTGTAACTGTCCGCTCATCTGTTACCCTGTATCTCCATTCTGCTGCCGAATTCCTATCCTGTTATCAGCTGAATTGCATTGGATCCCACGGCCCGTCGACAGTGAAGATGGAGTGCCAGAACAGAACATCGTATTCGTCCGACGAGCTGGCGCCCCCGACGCCGTCGACATCCATGAAGCTGCCCGCCGACAACCCGGTTTGCGGGCGCGGAGGTAGAAACGACGCCGTGGGCAGCAGCGACGGAAGCCCGGCCACGTCCGCAGTCCCGGCGGCCGACATGGGTGTAGCCGTGCCGGTGGTCGAGGACGGGGCCGCAGATGTGGCAGCTGCGTCGGCCATGCCACGCTGCTCCATGGGCAGCTTGGACGCATACCAGAGGCGGATCCAGCGCATCTTGTCGCGGAAGACGGCCAGGACGGCACGGTTGTCGTCCGAGAGGTAGCGCTTCTTGCGGCCGAGGCCGTGGCTGTTGGCCGGGGTGTCCTCCACGTCCTCGGCCGCCTGGAACTGGGCTTCCAGCCGCAGGGTGATGGCGACAAAGTCGAGGCTGCGCCGTGCCCGCACCACGTCCCAGTCGGGGTCGTCCAGCAAAAAGAGCAGCCGCATGGACGTGACGATGGCAAAGGCTAGATGGGTCGCGGCCGAGAAGGGCAGCCGGCCCAGCATGTCGACCGGGATGCTCGTCTGGGCCTCAAAGAAGTGGCTCAGCGCCTGCAGACAGCTCCACAGACACGCCGTGCGCTCGGCTGCGTCGGCCGGGTCCATCGTCGCCACCGGCGCCCGCATGTAGATGGCCGGCTCGTACAGCCGCGCGACGATGGCGTGGTAGTTGGTGAGCAAAAAGACTGTGGTGACACGTGTCAGCAGCAAGATCGACCAGAGGCCACCCAACGGCCGGCGTACCGTTGCTCTTCACCTCCACAGCCAATGCGTGGATCAGCCCGTCCAGATCCCGTCGCAGCGCCGCGATGGACATGAACATGGCCGCATGGCCGCCGGCGGACAGTCGCGGGTCCGTGTCCGGGTTGGGCAGCACAATGTAGATGCGGTGGGCAATCTGTTGCAGCCGCACAATGGCGACCAGAAACGCGTCCGACTCGTGCTCGTGCGCATCCAGCAGCACGTGGCAGCAGTGGTCCAGGTAACTGCTGAACGGCAGCGCTTGGGTCCGCCGGAAGAGCGTGGTGGATCTGTGTTGGGCGTCAGTACAGCCGTGGTGCCCATGTCCAAGAGCAGGTCTGAAACTCACAGTGCGCAGATATAGTAGCATCCGAGAACGGCACGCATCTCATCCAGGCTGTGCTCTTTCGCGCCAAAGCCCTTGCTCTTGCGCATGTTCATGGCGTCGCTGACGAAATGGTTTGGCATGAGCCTCATCATCGTCGGTGCCCTCTGCAGGCCCAGGTCAACAACGAGCCCAATGGCCAGCTGCAGGACCGGCGTCGTGTTCGGCTCCGCATAGTAGGCCAGATCTATCCTGGACGCCAGGAGAGCAGCCCGTCAGCACACCGGGGGCCGTACGAGCAAGGGAAAGAGAAGAAACGTACCAGCCAAGATGAACCAGGATGGCCTGCAGCAGGCCAATGTGCTTCTCCTCCTGCACGACAATGTGGTGGGCCAACTGCTCGCGGATCCAGCGGCGGGCATCACGCTGCGTCTGCGGTGGCTGAGGCAGGACGACCTGCACGAGGATGCGGAACAGCAGTGGCTGCGTATGGTACAGTTCGTGGGCCGGCACGTTGTAGGCCAGCGGGACAAAGGGGAAGTAGGGGCTGTAGAGGCGGCGATAGTCTGCCAGCGCGATCTCGGCGTCATGAAACGTGATTTTGAGCCCCGGGACGATCTCGACGTGCTCGAGAGGGGGTATGAGCGATGGGAGAGGCAGCTGTTGTTGTTGTTGTTGCTGCTGTTGCTGCTGTTGCGAGTACGAGGGCGTGCTCTGTGGCCCTCCGGCCGACATCGAGTCCCGTGACATGGACGGCGTGCCTGGCGTGAGCGGCTGCGTAGCCGTGCGGCCGTACAGCGGAAGACCAGACTCGGGCGAGTGGGGCGACGAGGTCTCCGGGCCCACTGTTTGTGGATCCCGGACGTCCGGATCGTCGGATGGCGTGGACGGTGCCAGTGGTTGTGATGGTGCCGAGGGCGAAGATCCTTTTTGGATCTGCTGGCTGGCTGTCAGCAGCGACATGATCCCGTCGATCTTCTGCTCGAGCTGGCCCACCCGGCTGTAGGCGGACATGGTTAGTACGGAGGAAGGAGGAGGAGCCTGTCTGGGGGTGGGAAGAGGCTGTTGCGCGACGTGTTGAGCGAGCCAAAATGTACCTACGTTGGGTTACCCCGACGGGGTCCACGGGGCTTCAGACTCGGAAGCAGGCATTCTGTCTTGCTCTTGGCACATCTGTCCATCCAACAGTGAGCATACTTGGTCGGACGGTGAGGTAGGTTCTTCAGAACAAGGCAGCCACACGACCGTCGACATACCTCTCGCAGGGCGCCTCCCCCGGCTCCGACACCCAGTTGCACTTGAGCTTCGATGTGCTGCAGCGGGCGCAGGCACGGGGGCGGAATCGCGGGATGTCGGCCGCCAGTGTCGACGCAGTCGAGGCCATCACGGTCATGGCTGCTGGTCGCGGTTTGGCGGGGGGGGACCACTTGACGGACGAAGACGGTGCGGTCGGCATGCGCAAGAGGACCAGACGGACCAGACGGACCAGACGGACCAGACGGACAGGACGGACAGGACGGACAGGACGGCCGGAGAAAGCGGCCGATCAGAAACGGCGTGCCTTTTAAAGGCGCAGGTGCAGAAGCGGGTGCGCGTGTGTTGTGGGCATAGAGGTTGCGTGGTGCCAAGACGAAGCGAAGCGTCCTGGGCGTCCATCTGCTTCGGCAACGCCGGATTTGCTATCTCGGGACAACGCGGCAACGCCCCTATGCAGCTGCCCCAGGGCTTCGTGCAGGAAAAAGGGTCTGTCGCGGCAGCCCGGACGGATGTGCACAGAAAAAGAGGGAAAGGAAAAAGGAAAGGGGCGGCAGGCGAGCTCCAGTGCGCTTGCGCCGGCCGTCTCGGAGCTTGGCGAACAGAATCGAGGGCAGTCGGTTAGAAGGGAAATGCAGGCAGAAAAAACAGCCCAGATCGCTGGAGCTTCGGGTCGGACACTAAGAGAATCACCGGCGGCCGGGAGGCCCGTGCGCTTACAGCCAATCGGACGTGGCAAACGGGTCCGATTGTCCCAAACGGGAAATCTGCTAGAACCGTGTCTATCAAAGGATAAAGGGTGGCTGCCGTTCTGCAGTAGTCTGCCTGCTCGGGAGCTGAAACGTCCTTCTCAAATGTGTATTGCTTCACTATGGCTAAGGAGGGTCAAAGCCTAACCCAGTTAGAGTGCTACGACCGAGAACACGGGATTACCGGACTCTCGTGAGAAACAGTATCCAGAGCTTGCATTGCTCTCCATATGGTTAGGTGAGGGTTAGGTTAAATGTTTCTGGTTGTCCAAGGGAGTCTAACAGAAACAATTTACAAGTTCAAGTACTAAAGTGCTCGTAACATCTAGATCTGACTTCGTGCAGGTTATATATGGTTACGCATACAGCTGTTTATCTCTTACTCTTTTTATCGCCTATATTGCAAACAAGATATCCCACTTATCGTGCAGATGGGATTTGCCTTTAAATAGGGACATCATGTCTCTCTGCGTTATTCACATCCCATACACGGCGAGGTCAGCCTCCATGCCGGGCTTTGTCCACACCGATCCTATCACACCACCAAAGACCCGAAGTTCCATCTCGCCACGGTACTCGAAACCCAAGCGCTTCAGTGTCGCTTTTGAGCCTTCGTTCTTAGGGTCGCACAGGCCAAGCACATCCTTGACGCCCTTCTCACGCTCTACATAGTCTATCAGGGCTTGGGCGGCCTCCGTGGCGATACCTCGCCGCATGTAGGCCGACAGTATGGCAAAACCAACATCTGGTGCCGTGTAGCAGTCGGGCGGCTCGCCACGCATCAGAGAGACGGTGCCGACAGGCGTGCTGGCAGCCAGACGCTCAGAGAAGGACAAGGCCTGATCTGCGCCTGTCGTTGGCTTCAAGCTGACAAGGTAAGTGCCGTAGCCGTTTCGGTTGTGCTCTTCCACGAAACGAGTAGAAAGGCGCTTACGCGCCACTTCGCGCGTGGTCACAGACGTTGGCTTGCCGCCAATGGAAGCAATAAACTCGGGGGTGTTGTACAGCTCCACCAGAAAGTCGCAGTGGGCGTCATTCTCGGGCTGCAAATATGAGACGTAGAGTCGCGGCGTCTCGATGTAGAACGCGGGGTCAGACATAATTGCAACCAGGCGACGGGAAGAGACTGAATTTTCGAATTTATGCAAGACGGTCTGGAAACAGAGACAGAAGATGAGCGCACGACAATACTACTTGATGCCATCTGTGGGGCTTGAGATCCCTATTTATAAGCAGGCCTCGGGGAGTTAGTGCTTATCGCACCAACTCTCGAGCGGCAAGATAGAATTTAGGTATTAGGTTAGTTACGGAAAGCTAAAGCTGCAAGAACAAGTCGAAAAATGGTCATTTTAGCCGAATTCTTATCTAACGGATGATCAGTGGAAAGGTACGAGGGAAGGCGAAGGACGCGAATCTAAAGCCTTTGCCGAGATGATTTATGTGATGAGCACACCCTGAGGACTTCAGGTGGAGGAGCGCACGAATGGAGATGCTTTGGGCCCATATATGTCAGAGTTGTGCCGCGACAGCCGGAGAGGCCCGCAGGCCAGCTGAAACTCGGTGAGTATTTCAGGAACTCAACCGATGTTCGCCGGCTGTTGGTAGCCAGCATGGAGTTAAAGTTACCGGCATATCGTGGGAGGGATGTCAATTAAGCAAGTAATTGAGTGCGCGGAGGCCGAAATTCATTCAGTCGGTCTCTCATGCGAACGTCTTTACGGATTTAGGTTAAACACCTGCAACTGTGGGGTAGAAGAATCGGGCCTGCTATTGTCACCTTCCTGAAAGAGATCCTGGTCGCAAGCAGTGCTCTCTTCTACTTGATTGAATCGTGTGTCATATAAGCCTGAGGTAGGGCGCTGAAACAAATTCCAAGGCGACATGCTCCCTAAATGAGGGAAAGGCGACAAACAACGAAGGCCACAGATGTAGCCGGTGGCCTTGGTATTCTATGACCAGATTGGCAGTGTTTCTAAAAGGCAGGTAGGACTGACTGTTCGTGTTGCAGATCCTAGTTTCAACTTGAGTGTATAATAACCATATCGTGGCTCCAATCATAGTCTTTATGTTTTCGGTGATCTTCTTGTCAACCCGGTTTAGTGCACCGCTTCGTCTATCTATTAGACTCATAACTTTAAGCGCCTCAACTGAAAACAAAATAAGTCGTGTCATTTTCACGCCATGAATGCTATACCAAAGCAGGTTGCATAGAGGTGATCATCCCGGGCGTCTCAGAAGAGTATGACAAGTAGATAAGAGTATATCCAGTACGACTCACACAAAACCCCATATCTGGACTGACTCGATCGCCCCAAGAAGAATTGCATTGTGGAAACCACGAGGCAGGCAGCGCTAAGGAAGTTGAAAACGCCCCAGAGAAAGACCCGAGATGGTGGTCTTATTGAGTTACTCACGAAAGCCAGTAACCATCATCAAACTGGCACGTTAGCACTTCGTACAACGTAACAGGGAGGTGCATTATTATTACGATAGTAGATTAAAATCAATCTTTCACAAAATCCTCATAGATCCTCTTCTGGCATATCACGGTCTTGACTTTCGACAAAATAATCAAGGGTCACGTCGACCTGGCTTCCCTTGAGTTTCTTGTACTGTTCACATGTTATAATAGCTTTTCAACGATGGAAACTTGAAATAAGCCCCCTCTTCCTCCCCGGGTTTCGGAATCTGTATTTGTTTGTGTTGGTACATAGACATCGACGCCGGATCTTTGTGGTTCGGGTCCGGCATGGTGAATAGTCGGCAATGTTTCTGAACCTTTGGCTTAACAAAACTCTTCATAATACATTTGCTTTTCAATCCCCACAGGCTGTGCATCTTCTCCATCTTCTAACATTATCCGATCTAGTCCTTTTCGCACCCAGAGACTTTAACTTGAGTCGTTTCTAAGAACATAAATTGAAAATTAGTTGAAATACAACGGGATAAGTGTTTGTATCGAAACCTAATAAAGTGAAGACTAAAGAATAGGTGCACGGTTCGCAACATTTTTTTATGCAAAGTATAGCACTCCTAGAATCAGCCTTCTGGGTAGCCGGACCTCGAGATGTTAAATGCAGCATCGAATTTACACCAGTATCTGCCAAAACGCAGGTGTAAACCTTCGTTATGATATAAAAAAATGAGGCTCCAACTATTTTCTGCCCACGCATATCGACTAAAGTCGGTAAGAGGCCATCACAGCTGAAGGCATCTCGCTTAAGCCTTTCCCGCCATCTAATCGACAGTACACGGCCTCCAAGCTCGGAGAAAACACCAACTGTGCTAACCGGAAATGGGGGCTTCAGCAGCGCATCCGGACTTCCAATCGTGATAGACGGCCATGCGGACACGGTATTCTATGGACGTTATTATCTTCCGCACTCCGATCTTGTCCAGCGTCTTAGGCAGGACCATCTTTTAGCAGCCTATGACAGGGCCACATTTCACACAAATCGTGCCCAAATATACCACCTATCCGAAATTCGCAGACGCCGGAGTCTCTCGTCGAGGCCCCACGGGCATATATCCAGAGTGCCAAGAAGCGCGTGGCCATCACTAGTGCAAGGGTCGGCGGTATAATGGCCACAGCCGCGTCTGAAAGAGCGGGTGGATTTCAGCTGGAGGCCGAATGAAGAGCCACATACAATATAAATGCCAGCCACTTGATTCCCTACTGAATTTTTCCCTCGCTCACTAGCTGGCGCGTAATAGCGATGCTTGACTCAACAGCCACTTTGGCGATCTGTTATTGTGTGAGCGTCAATACACCATACCCCGACATATCTGGGCCCCATTCCTTACCTTTTTGTGGTTCGCCTCTGCTTCCCGTGCCGCCACGCTTCCAGCCACGAGGTTGGCGTGCTTCCAAGAAAACATATATGTCACGTACAAATCTTCCGGCTTGCCGCTAGTGCCAGTGCTTACAATGCTCAACACTGTGCTGCCGTTATCCAGCTCGTAGTCCACGCGGCTGGGTGCCAGCTCAGTGCACGTCTCGAGGACCTCAGCCGGGTGGCCGTCAGTGCCAGGTGCTGATGGAGCCTTGAAGGTCACACGGCGTCTTACCACGCCGCCAACATCGCTCAAAATCTCGGATTTGGCTATAGCAGGTACAAACTCCTGAGGCTGGCGGATCTTGCGCTGGAAACCGGCAAAGACTTGTGCTTGTGAGAGCACAGGCGACGCTCCGGGGGAATTGGCCGGTACGGTGACAGCGAGATGGATGGCGACCATTTTGGGGCGTGCTATTCTGTTCTTCAAGCGAAATTGGCATGTTCAGAGATGGGCCAGGTCTGGTTTTAAATACGACCACTGCTTATGGGGAAGTCCGCCGTCGGACACCGAGTATTAGCAAAGGGAGAAAATTTCGTGTAGATCATCCTGCATGGCAGTTGTTTCAGTTGCAGACGAGCATCGACATCCCACTAGGAGGCGAGGAGACAGATCTCGGGTCCTGGACGGGTAAACATCTAGTACAAGACCGACTCATCTCACCGTCAGTGATATACCACTGTAGTATCGTGTCGGGTCAACATCTATCACATGGGATGGTGCTGCAGATCGCCACAAGCTGCATCAATGGCGGATTGCTAAGCCAATTTGTTCAAGTGTCTATTGGTGGACTGCCACAGCTCAAAAATTGGCGCAGCAGGCTCTGACAGTCCTTAGCAGCTCTGGCTGTCCCGGCCTTGTACTTCTCGATTTGTTGAAGGAATAAAATCGTTCAGCAAGAGCTAGCTAAAGGACCGTGGTTGGTCGTCGGTAAGTATCTATTTACGCCGAGAAGCAAATGAACCGTACTTTCCATGGAGGGAAAAGATGAAGCTGACACGCCGAACAGGATAAATACGCGCCAAGATTCTACGCCAGAAACATAATATGCAGGTCGCGACTTCCATGTCCGCTTCTCGGGGCCAATACACGTGCCCGCATTGCAGGCTTCTGCGACTGCCTCCTGGTGACGTTGAATGACGGGATGACGCACAGGCCACCAGGTGGGGACCACCACAAGCTTTGTGTGCACGCCCACTTTTCTGCCAATCCGATCCGCCATTTTCTTCCTTTCCTTGTGTCCATCCATTCCACGGCTTTCTCTCCTCAGCTCATACAAAGCCACGTAAATCCCCTCGCCAGCAACGCGCAGGCAGCACCACCACCACCGCCACCGACCATCGCCCAGGCACATCCGCATCGCTGCCTTCCGTCTGCGATTTCGTCTTCTCTGCTTCATTTTTCATCCCCGTCCACTATCCCGATCATCAGCAACGATGGCTCCTCAACCAGCTGCGAGCTTGCCGCTCACTGAGCGCCTGCTAACGCTCGCAAAAACACTTCAATGTGAGACTGGCCCCTTCCTGTGTCCCAGAGCGTATATTCTGGCTTCTCTTGCTGACCATGGCTCCCGTTCTAGTCGGTTGGTTTGCTGGGTACGTTCCGTCGTTCCCCCGCGCTGCGATCAGTCTGCTGCTGCGCACAAGACCACATCTGCTGTGAAAAAACAAGAAAAGAACATGGACACTCCAGAGTGTCTATCTACAGCTGGATACATACCTAACATGTTGCACTAGCCATCTCACCCTCATCCTGTCGACCCTGCGGTATTCGCTCTCTTGGGCCCGTTTCAATTACTACGGCATCTATGCTCGATTCTCCTACCGCACTGCTTTTGTCGCTGCCGCGGCGACGTACGGCATCGTCGTGTACAAGACCTTCCGTGCCCGATCCAAGAGTGGCCGGTTGGCAGGCGGTCCAGCCGCTCTGCTCAACGATGAGAACGTGCAGTATCTGCGTATGTCTCCTGTTCTCCGACCCGCTCTCTTCCCCGCTAATCAGGCAACCTTGCTACCTCTTACAGTGCTCGCTCTCGTCTGGCTTTACTCCTCGCAGTACATTCTGGCCCTGCTCCCCTACACCATCTACTCTGTCTTCCACGTGGCCACATACACTCGCACCAACCTGATCCCCACCATCTCACCCCCCAAGCCGCTGGCCCCGGCAGCCGGTGCGTCGCCGAGCGCTAAGACCACATACACGACCCACCCACTGTCCGACTCCATCGGTCGCTTCGTCAAGCAGTACTACGACTCGTCCATGTCTGTCGTCGCTTTCCTCGAGATCCTCCTGTGGCTGCGCCTGCTGCTCTCTGCGATCACCTTTGCACGCGGCTCCTGGATCCTCATTGCTGTCTACTCTGCCTTTTTGCGCGCCCGCTTCTCACAAAGCCAACATGTTCAGGGCACATTTGAGCAGATTGAGGCTCGCATCGACAACCTGACCGGCGCCCAGGGTGTCAACCCCGTCGTCCGTCAGACCTGGCAGACCGTCAAGGCTACCGTGCGTCAGGCTTACGCGGCAACGGACTTGCAAAAGTACCTCGGTGGCGCAGCCCCGCGCAAGGCAGAGTAGACGGGACTGGTGACCGACGTCGACGGTCGCTCTCGAACCTACGCATGAAGTCCTCGGCGGATCCAAAGATTGGCTCGGTTTATATGCTGTTTGTCACTGTCGATTGTGGAACTGCCAGCTTGCATTTGTGTCCGTCTATGCCCGTATCTACCGTATCTATGGTGCATTATTACCACGACAACACAGACCTGGGAATTCTGCTGACGACTCAGAGCTCATTGTGAAAAGGCTGTATTTTAGGAAGGCGATGCAAGCGACCCATCCGACTTGCGACGCAGAGTAGAGTGTGTTTATTGGGGAAGGGGGTATCGGTCATGGGATGAAGCGCGTACTTTGGCTCGGGGAATGGCTTCCGATAGAGTATGAAGTCAGATGGGTGCATGCCCTGTCTAGAGCAGGAATGCCAGAAAGGAATTTGTCATTTATTTCGTCCCGCTTCGGTTACTTTTTTTTGTCACGGTATACACTGATGCGAGAACTTGGTGTCAGCGACTCGACTGGTAGACTTGCTGCATTTCGCCAGCTGCTTTCTCTTTGCTGTATTAGCCCCATATGTCGAATAAGTCCCGTACAATGTTGTGTTGTTCCCTGTCGTGGACGAAGTCTTGAGGCAACCCTTGTTCTGCCATCCGAATCCAGCTCAGCCACGCTAGTGAGCTAAGCCCGCTAATGACGTCGTTGTTTCGCCTGAAGCCACAAGGCGGCATGCTTCTGTAGGCAAAACACAGCCAAACGCGTCAAACAACTCGCCTGACTGACCATGTACAGATGAGGACACGCATACAACATGGCTGCTTTTCTCCGCCGAATTGTCGCTGGACCGCGTGCCGAACACGCAGAAACTGGTCTTGACCTCTGCTATGTCACCTCTAATATCATTGCAACGTGAGCATCATACCACAAAGTAAGGCGATGCGAATGAGCTAACAGGGTCGCTTTCTTTGCAGCTCTGGACCGTCGCAAACATATCCGCAACTTGCCTACCGCAATCCGCTCGACCGCCTGGTCTCATTCCTCGATTCTAAGCACGAGAAGAACTGGGCCATCTGGGAGTTCCGTGCCGAGGGCACTGGCTACCCGGATGACGCCGTCTACGGTCGTATCCGTCACTATCCATGGCCCGACCACCACCCACCGCCCTTCCGCCTGGTGCCAATGATCGTGGAAAGCATGCGTCATTGGCTGCAAAGCGAAGACGAAGTGAGCTCGGCGGGCAAGAAGAGCGACCGTGTTGTTGTGGTACACTGCAAGGCCGGAAAGGGCCGATCTGGGACTATGGCCTGCAGCTACCTCATTTCCGAATGTGGCTGGCCGTCAGAAGAGGCCCTCGGCCGATTCACGCAACGCCGCATGCGGCCTGGCTTTGGCAGCGGCATCACCATTCCCTCGCAGCTGCGCTGGATCGGATACGTGGAGCGGTGGGCACGACAGGGCGGCAAGCGGTACGTGGACAGGCCGGTCGAGATTGTCGAGATTCACGTCTGGGGCCTGCGGCACGGCGTCAAGTTGACCGTCGAGGGCTACGTCGACGAGGGCAAAAAGATTCACATCTTCCACACATTTGGCGGGGATGAGCGCTTTATCGTCGAAGGGAATCCACCAGGAGGCGGCGGTCTGGTAGACCTGGTGTCCGATATGGCAAGGGCGAGGTCTGGTAGTCCCAGAGGAGAGGACGGAGCAGATAAAGCGACAAAAGAGAGGGACGGGCTAAAGCAAGGCCTCAAGAGGCCGCAAATGGAAGGCATCCTCGCAAGCAACGCGTCCGAGAACACGTCCTCGCTGCAAGACAAGAGCAGATCGTCACCGGCGTTGGTAACATATCCATCCTCGTCACCACAGCCTTCCAGGCAGCAATCGTTCCGGTTCGCAGCACAGGACGAGCCCGGCGGCCAGGCGGTTATCTTCAAGCCCAAGGAGCCTATCCGCATCCCCAACAGTGACGTCAATGTGTGCATTGAGCGCAGAAACAGGGCGGCCCCTAACATCATGGGCCTCACAATGGTGACATCTGTGGCACATGTTTGGTTCAACACCTACTTTGAGGGCAACGGTCCCGAGCAAGACGACCGGCCTGATGAAAACGGTGTCTTTGACATTGACTGGGAGAAGCTAGACGGCATCAAGGGGAGCAGTCAAAAGGGGAGCCGAGCGGCTGACCGATTGGCGGTTGTGTGGCGGACTGTAAAATCGGCCGATGAAAAGAAGACAGAGGAGGGTGTGCCGGTGTCCGCAGCTGAAGCAACAAATCCAGACGACACCGAGGCGACAGCCACGGCCATATCACCTGGAGAAGTCCCACAGATGCGACCGGCCGATTGGAAGGGTGGCAACCAAGAAGATCCAGAAGCCGGCAAGAGCTTGGGGTTGCGAAGAGAAGACCCAGACAGTATGACAGTCAGCCGAGCGAGCAGTGTTAGGGTCGTGCCCGTCAGTGGCGGCGGCAACGATGCGCTGAAGGGAGTCTAGGCCACCAGGCCAGGAGGTGAAGCCCTGGCGGCAGACAGCAAAGGCAGCAGCAATACATGAGAGAAGCGCGAATTGCGATAGAAAAGGTAGATAAGACGATACGATGAGACGATGATACAATGATATGATCTGTCTGCGTGACGGTTCACATCAATTTTCTGACAGGCAGACAATAGAAACAGACATTGTCCAAGGCATAATCAGCGATATGTGATTGGGCAAGGCCCACATTTCCAAAAGAGTCTGGAACGATTTCGAGATTCCATGGATACACGCCAACCACGCTTCATACTCTTGCGTCTAACTTACCAATGGCGACCATCGCAAGTCTGAAGCGAATCTCTCCCCAGAAGCTGGCAGAGCTGCTGCTTGCAGCGCCCGCCAGCCCAAAAAGACTGGCCGTTGTCGACGTCCGAGACGATGGTGACGATTCTCTCCCTGCCCTCTCCTGCTTCTTCCCCACCCACAAAGCTCCATGCTAACGTCCGTTTGTGCACTTGGTATGCAGACTACATCGGTGGACACATTCGCGGCGCCCACCATTTCCCGTCGAGCAGCCTTGACGCCACCTGGCCGACGCTCCTGCGCCGCCTCCAGGACGCCGACACGGTCGTCTTCCACTGTGCGTTATCACAACAGCGAGGACCTGGTGCGGCACTGCGGTACCTGCGGGAGCAAGCACAGACAGGCGAGGTGCCGGGCCAGACCGTCTACGTGCTGGATCGTGGCTTCACCGGCTGGCAGGAGGTGTACGGCGAAGATGAGCGGCTGACAGAGGGCTTCCGCAAGGAGCTCTGGCGGGAGCTTTCGTGGAGCTGAGGCAAGGGGCAGGCGGAGCCCATTAAGGACTCGAACGCGATAGACGCTACGTACGCGGTTGGAGATGATACCACAGGTGAGATTTGTGCACATGACAGTAGCTTGACCGCAAGGCATTGCTGATGCATCTTGAATTTTAAAATAAAGGTTAAGCAGGGGCAAGGGCAAGGGCCCCTGTGAACTCTAAAAAAGCGCCTGTCCAAGGCCGATGCATGGTGAAAGGCGACTGCACAATGCAGAACCGAGACGATTGAACGAAGAAGCAAAGTGACATGAGCGTCAAGAACACCCATCCGCCGCCAAAGTTCATCAGAGGTCGGAAAGCGAACCTAGTTTCATCGTCGTATCAAGAGCAAAGTGCCAGTCCGTTGCTACTTCATACTCCACTTCAAGTGCAGCAGCCCAAAATTAGCATCTTAGATTTGCGGTCAAGACGACGGCCTGGATGGAACGTCGGCAGGCGCGGCCACAGCAGCGATGGCACGAAATGGCCTGTTTCTCGCCAGGTGTAATCCTCCAAGTCGCGCAGCTGGCATGGAATTGCATTCCTACTTCTGTCGAGTTTAGCGCACTAACCTCGACAGCTGGATTGTTCCCTGTTGCTGCTGCGAGAGAGCGCACATCGTTCAGACCCCACTATAAGGCACTGCCGGCCATTGTTCCATTGGCTCACAATACGGAGTACAGTGCCCCTCTCTCGTAAAATACTGGTCCAGTTTTTGTTTACAGTGAATGGATGGACCAACAGGGATCCTCTGTTGCGAATCTGCAACGCTGCGACACAAAGCGCCTTGGGCGTGCATTCGAGCTCGAGTGCTCGACGTTTCTAAATTTTCGACACCCCTCGAGCCTGACTGACTGAATATGCCGTTATGGCAGCACTGCAGTCTACCTCGTTCCTCACCCGGACGAGATCCGGTCGCGTGCCCAGTGTTAGAACAGCGACTACGACAGAATCACTAACGATCCCGCAAGCTGTTACTGGTGCTGGCCCAAACATCTCTTCGCAGGCGTCGCTGACCACGTCCAATGTGTCGACATTCCTCACCAACCTCCGCCTACTCGACCTCGATCTCGAGCCTGACTGGCCAGATATCACAGCCCGCACGTTTGCAACAAAAGATGCTGGCCAGGGCCAAAAACGACGAATCCAGACGGTAGAATGGGCCTTGTATCGGCTCTTCTGCCTCTGGGACCCGGAGGAGGCGCACAGCGTAAGAAGAACCCAGCTCTCCCCGGAACGGTCTGTTATGGCCAGGTCACAGCTTTGCTGACACAGCTTGTTTTCTGTCTTCAGAAACTGCAGCCATATTTTCCACCAGTAGACCAGGGGCAGTCTGTGAATCTGCGGGCTGCCCTGCTCCGAGCTCTCGAACAGACAAAGAAGAACGGCACGATCGGCCGCGATGTCATCCTACGAAAGACCATGCTGGATGAGTGCCGGGGCGAGCGGCTCGAGGAGGTGCTGGCCGTCTTCTCGTCGGCGGTCCTGAAGAAGATGGTGGCCGAGGACCAGCTGAATGATGGCGGCAGGGAGCAGCACCCAGCTGCAGCCAAGTCTCTGGCGCTGGAGGACCGTGGATACACGGCCGAACGCACGTCACTGACGGGTCTGATCCTGGCCCATCGCGTCTCGCTCAGCCGCGATCTGCGAGCCAAAGAGACGGCACGGACTCGGTACAAGGGCTTTGCCAAGCTGCTGGACCTGAAGCAGGGCAGCATTGAGCGGCGCCAGGAGTCAGCACGGGCCTTGGAGGAGGCGGAAAAGAAGACGGAAGGACAGGAGGCCATGTCTGACGACGCCCGACTGCACGTGTGGCGGGTAGTGCGCAACAACTGGTCAGGCAGCGAGCAGTGGATGGAAGCCCTCCTTTGCGGTGATGGCAATACAAGCAACAAGGACAAAGACGCCGTGCTGTCGACGGCGTACGACCGCGTCTGGCGACGAGTGCAAGCCGGCCGATTGAGCGAGCTTGAGGGTCACGGCGGCCGCGGCCTGTTGGAACAGCTTGACAAGCGTGCCAACCTGCAGCACGAGCGGCTGAAGAGGTGGCAGGACTACCGCCGCAGCGTGTTCAAGAAGAGCGCCAACGAAGAGTCCTTCCGTGCGGCACAGACGGCAGCTGCGACAGCATCCGCACAAGGAAAGAAGGGCATCGATCTGGGCTTCGGGGTCCATGGCGGCCTCTACCCAGCCGCCGTCAGTCCGAGGAAGAGAAGTGCCCCGGAGGCAGCACCGATGCGGGAAGAGTACGCGGACCTGATCAAGGGTCTGAGCTCGGAACTGGCCAGTGTTGACCAGCCGTCGGGACAGCAGTCTCTGGTGGCCTTTTTGCAGGCCAAGACGGCCAGGCCTGTTGGCGTTGCGGCGGGGACAAGAGAGAGGAAGAACAGCAGCGGAAGAGCGCTAGATGAGGCCGAGGTCTCAGACATCAGTGACATGGAGGACCACACAGCACCAGAGCCACCGGCAGCACCGCAGATGCAAGGCTTGATGCCGTCTCCCCGAGTCGGGCAACGGACGCTACTCAGCAAGGCGAGCATGACATTCAGTGTCACGACGTACGACTCGGACGAAGAGCTGGAGCCACTGACACAGCAGCGGCAGCCTTCCAGGTCGGCGTCTGGGTCCAGATCGGCGTCGCTGGCATTGCCGCCGTCTTCTCATGCAGCAGCAGCAGCACAGCTGGAGGCCCTCGACATGCCCATCCGACGGCTGCAGTCGCCTCCAATATGGCCGCGAACGCCGTCTGCAAAGACGGCAGACGATGTCCTCCGGCTGCCCCAGACGCCGTCAGTTCCCGAGGTCGCCGTGTATATGCCTGACGACAGCCCACGGTCGCCATCGCCATCGCCACCACCGCCGTCGTCACCACCAGACGCGCTGGCCGACCAGATCCTGGCCTCGATGAGCAACGCATCGCCATCGCCCCCCAAGAAGATCAGGCACACGCTGTCGCTGGCACAGCGCGCGCGGCTGTCCCTCGCCCGCACGCCTCGAGGGGCCGCGATGGGGATGATGGGAGAGAGCGGCCTGGGTTTTGACTCCGACTCGGACGAGATCGACCTCCACAGCCTGCCCAGCCGACGGAACACGACTCCGCTGGCCGTGAAGGCTGTCGATGTCGAAGACGGGGCCCCAGAGCACGAAGATCTGGTGGCGAGGACGCGCAGAAGCATGGCCGGTTTCGAGGCGTCGCGGCAGAAAGCACAGCTGGAACGACGACGGTCGCAGCGCCAGAGCAGACAGCTACCATCGACGCCGTCGGCGACAAAGTCGCTGGCGCACTTTGACACGGTCGAGGAAGATGAGAACACGCGGATCCTGGCCGAAAAACTGATGTCGGGCGAGCAGGACGACGCCGAGGCTATCTTCCGGAGCCGGCCGAAGATCAAGATGAGTCCGATCCCAAGTCCAGCGCGGAGTCTCAGTCGGGGAGAGTGAGGAAGATGGCGATGGGTGTAGTATTCAAGGATGCATGGACGCATGGAGATAGTAAAGACTGGAGATGACACAGCAAGCATCTAACGAGCCAAATGACCAGACAAAGGTTGCAAGACACAGTACAAGACAAGTACAAGACAGACGTGCATGACATGACATGGCATTGTGTATTTTGTTGTATTCTATAGTACACGGAAGGCACATGAGCACAGCTTCCAGGGGACCCAACTACCAGCCCTGTTTGGCCAGCTCCTTGACGCGTTCGACGGTGGCCTTGAAGCTCTCGCGGAAGCGGCGTCGCCAGCGCTCACTGCGCAGGCGTTTGCGCTTGAGGCCGGGCCGTTCATGGAAGCGCTGGCGGTAAAAGTCGGCGGCGACGCCATTGCGGCGGCAGTTGACGTTGACCAGCTGAAACGCCCGGGCCTGATCGACGTTGCCGCCGACATGGACGGTGCGGCCGGTCGACGGCCGCAACTGCAGCTTGGGCCCGCGCGGCTTGCTGGCCATGTGTCGCTTGTAAAAGTCGTCGCTGGACCACATCGCCCACTGCGCCGGGTTGTCGGACGAGTAGAGGTCCTTGAGCGGATCGCTGCCGGTTTTGGGTGTCTGTGGTGTCTGTGCCGTCTGGGCCGACCGCGGGGGCGGCCAGGCGGCCGGGCTGGACGGCGGCTTGTCGTCGAGACGGCGACCCGTCGTCGAGGAGAACTGTCGGGCGAACATGATCGCCGATCGGGACAACGGTGTTGCTGCTGCTTTTGGTGATGGTAATGATGATGCTGCTGCTGCTGCCAAGAAACGGGAGACGACCGTCGTCGGAGCTGCGGCCGACCGGCAGAACGCCCATTGGGCAACGCGTCGGGCCTCCATCGCTGCTGCACGATGCCAAGGATGTAGCCTAGCAAATGGGTCGCCGTCTGCGAGAGAAGGGCGTTGCAATTCGATATCCATTCGCTTCTTCTTCCATAATTTTCTGCCACAGCTTGTCGTGCCACCAAATTGCGGCCGGATTTACAATTGTCCGTTCGAACGCGCTACCGGCGCAAAATGCATCAGAGGCTTTGTCTAGCAAATTGGAGCTTCAGCGTCGCGTTTTTTGCCTCTCCGAACCGCCGTTCTTGCAGACCTCGGTGTCAACGTCTTGCCGTTCCCGCCGTGTCTACGCTTCACCGTGCCGCTTGTGTCTCTGCCGACCGCCTGCCGATCCAGTGCAGCACCTTCTCATCGCCGTCTTCGTTCCGAGCTGCAGCCTCCCCTGTCCAGCCTCCTCGAGCACGACAAACACCGCCATGGCTTACAACCCATACGGAGGTACGTTCTGC
This sequence comes from Grosmannia huntii, assembly GCA_019925595.1. Taxonomy (NCBI): domain Eukaryota; kingdom Fungi; phylum Ascomycota; class Sordariomycetes; order Ophiostomatales; family Ophiostomataceae; genus Grosmannia; species Grosmannia huntii. The sequence goes on from JADHKJ010000014.1 coordinate 39,101, forward strand.
CCCAGGCGGCCACATGCCAGACACTGCCGTTGATGTCCATGCTGACCATTTGCTACAGGGAATCCCTACGGGGCACCCCCGAACTACAACCCGTATCCTGGCGCCAGCCGTGGTCACCCGGGCTTTGGTATGTCTTGTGCCGTTGGCCCTTGTCGTTGCCTGCCTTGCAGACACTAACCTGGGTCCAGGCCCGCCTCCAGGCATGTCTCCTGCTCCGGGAATGGCACCACCACCTGGTGTGCTGCAGCCGCCAAGTGCGACGCAAGCTAATCGACCAAGCGGACTTCTCCCTTCCTTCCAACCACCGCCGAACCTGCCGAACATCAACTTCAACGCGCCCGTGATCCGGTTAGGTGGTGCCGGCGGTTCGTCGTCTCTGCCGGCACGACCAAACGCACCGACGGGGCCTTCGTGGCGCGACCCCGACACGCCTCATTCTGCCGGCGGACCGATGCGTCACGACTATGGCCGCCACGACAGGGGCGGCGGCATGGAGCCAAACAGTCGTGGCGGAACGATCCGGGAGGCCATGCACTCGCTCTCTCCGCCGACCAACGACGAGAAGCTGCGGACGATCTTTGTGCACAAGGTGCCGCCCAGCCTGGGCAACGGCCAGGCACTCGAGGGACTGCTCGGTCTCGTTGGGCGGCTGCGACGGTGGGACGCCGAAGTGTCACACCTGTCGGACCAGACGGGTGAGCTCTTTGGTTTTGCCCAGTACGAAGATGCCGACGCGCTGGAGTCTGCCATTGAGCTGCTCAAGGGCGTGGAGGTGCCGCTGAAAAAACAGGAGCCCAAGGACGCGAGCAGCAAGGACACCAACGGAACAGCGGCCGACAAAGACGAGAGCGACAAGTTTGATGGCATCGAAAAGGTGCCGTTACAGGTGGCAGTGGACCCGGTCAGCCTGCAGTACATTGAGGCACACAAGGAAAGCCAGAGCGACGAAGCGGCAGCAGAGGCCAAGGCACGTCTGGAATCCAACAGGAGGGCTCTCCAAGCGGCGATACACGACCTATTCTATCCGCCGAAAAGCGAGGCAAGGGATGCCGACAACGACATCAAGATGACCGACGTTAGCGGACTGTCTGGAGATGGCGTGGAAGTGCTAAACATTCCACTGGCACAGGACGACGAACTAGCGGACATCCCGGCAGAGATGCGGGAGATCGTGGCGTCGGAGATCGCGTCGTTCCGCGAGCGCAGCAACCGGCGAGACATGGAGCGGTTGAAGCGGGAGCAGGAGCTGGAAGAGCAGGAGCGGCGACGAAACGGCGAGATGGACCACCCACGCGCATCCCATGCCGACTCATCAGGCCACATGAGCTCAAACAACATCCCACTGGGGCCCCGCGGCGGCGGCGGTGCTCACAGCGCAGCGCTGGCACGCGGGGTGTCACGGGGTGTGAGCTTTGTGAATGGCAGCGGTGTTGCGAATGGGAAGAACGACTACGAGCGCGAAGATAGCGTGGACACGGACGTGAGCGACGAGGAGATTGTGCGACGCGAGGCGCGGAAGCACGCAACAGAAGAAGAGGCAATGTACAAGGAGGCAGAGCGCAAGTGGGTAAACCGCGAGCGACAGCGGGCGGCCGCACTCGAGCGCGAGAAAGAGCGCGACCGAGCCGAGGCGGACAACATGGTGCGGCATCGGGAGGAGCAGCTGGAGCGGGAGAAGAACTGGGACGACGAGCGGGAGGCGAGCCGGAAGAACAGCCTGTATTTCCGAGACCACGCAGCATGGCTGCGCAAGCGGGCACACGACCGAGCAGAGGAGGAGGCACGCGACGTGGCCGATCGGCGGACAGAACGGGAGGAGCTACGACGCCAGGCGGCCGAGATGGAGGCGGCACGCGGCATGGCGGACTCATTCTTGGCCCAACAGGCGCAGGGGATGGAGCGGGCGCAGGAGCGGGAAGAGGAGCGGCGGGCCAAGGAAGAGGCCACAAAGAGGGAGGCAGGAGGCGGACCAGGAGCAGCACCACAGCGGGTGACGATCTCGTTTGGCGCCGCAGCACAACGGGCCCAGGCACAGCGTGGCGGGGCGACGCGGCGGACGGTGGCCGAGGTGGAGGGCCTTTTGGACGACGAGGAACAGGAGGCGACAACCAAACGGCAGCTGGTGCCGATCAAGTTCGAGCCCATGGCAGCATCGGCCAGCATGACGGACGAGGAGATCAACCAGGCGGTGCGGGCGCTGGCACAGGAGATTCCGACTGAGCGCGCGGGCCTGTGGGCCTGGGACGTGCAGTGGCGCTTTATGGACGATGCGGTGATCCGCGACAAGCTGCGGCCGTTTGTGGAGAAAAAGGTGGTCGAGTATCTGGGCGTGCAGGAGCAGTTCCTGGTCGAGGTGGTCGAGGACCATCTGCGCCGCCACGGCAAGCCCGAGACGCTGGTCGAGGACCTGCAGGAGGCTCTGGACGAGGCGGCCGAGGACTTGGTCAAGAAGCTCTGGCGCATGGTCATCTTCTTTACCGAGAGCGAAAAGCGAGGGCTGCCCGCATGAGTGGTCGGGGCTGGTTCGTTCTTTTCTGTCGTTGTCTTCCTTATTCCTTTCCTTCTCTTGATCTATTGGGCTACAAAGGACAGAAGATGTATACGCACAAGGCAAAACTACAAAGTGAGGTGAATCGCAATAGTGAAGCAAATCATACAATATACTCTAGCCGAGGCTCGTGGCGGCTTAGCGGCCGCGCTAACGTTCCCCGGATTGACTCCGCATTGTGGCGTAGCATTACATAAGGCGGCATCTCCCCTTTCTCCTGATGAGTACAGAGTACTCTGCGTCGTCCATCATGGCGACAACCGCGTTTTCCGCACCGCCACCGGCCGTGCCCGACGTCCTCGTGAGCTTCCCGGTGCCGTACGTCCTGCTAGTGACGCTGCACCGGCCGGGCCAGCTCAACGCCCTGCGCAGCACCCAGCACGCCGCTCTGGACCGGCTGTTCCGCTGGTACGATGCAGAGCCGAGTCTGCGTTGCGCCGTCATTACGGGGACAGGTCGTGCATTTTGTGCGGGTGCGGACCTGAAAGAGTGGAACGAGCGGAACGAGCGAAGCGAGGGAAGCGAGCGAAGCGAGGGTAAAGAAAAAGAAAAAGAAAAAGAAAACGAGCGAAGCGAGGACAAAGAAGACTCTTCGACGGCAAGCTGGGCCGGTTCCGGCTTTGGTGGTCTGAGCAACCGCACGGGCAAAAAGCCGGTCGTGGCCGCCGTCAACGGCCTCTGTCTCGGCGGCGGCATGGAGATGGCCGTCAACTGCGACCTCGTCGTGGCCGCAGCGTCTGCCCGTTTCGGTCTGCCTGAGGTGGCCCGCGGCGTGGTCGCCATCGCCGGCGCCCTGCCGCGAATTGCCCGCACGCTCGGCCGCCAGCGTGCCGCCGAGATGGCCCTGACCGGCCGCTCGTTCTCGGCCGCCGAGATGGAGCGCTGGGGGATGGTCAACCGGGTGGTGGCCGAGGGAAACGCCACGGGCGAACACAGCCGCGTTGTCACCGTTGCTCTCGAGCTCGCGCAGGCCGTCGCAGCCAACTCGCCCGACGCCGTCATCGTCTCACGCGAAGGCCTGCGGCTCGGCTGGGAGAGCGTTGGCCCACAACGCGGCACCGAACTGCTCGAGCGCGGCCTCTACGGCCAGATGGACCGCGGCCCCAACATGCGTGAAGGCGTGCTGAGCTTTGTGGAGAAGCGAGCGCCCGTGTGGACGGACAGCAAGCTGTAGGCCTGGTGGGCGAGGAAGAGGAAATGGACGGCCGGTGCTACTGTTTGATTTTCGATACTGCCTGCAGAAGTAGGAAGAGGAGTCTTGAGTGCCAAGTTTGTGTTGGATTGCCTACTAAAGTAAGGGCTCAGTGTTTGTAGGTACTGGAATGATCCGTGAGGGCAGTGCTGATCCAATTTTAGCAATGTCGCAAAGGCCCACTCTTCACAACGGGGACCGTCTTTAGATGCCTTCACTACATTTCGACCAGCGGTCATTCACGACAGAGACGGCCATCGCTTAACAGTATATATAATCGACCCTGTAGAGAAAAACGGTCTCTATCAACCTTTTTCTTGTTCCCTACACTCTCTGCCCATGTGGGAAGCTGCCCGATTGAAAATGAATGACGAAGACGAACAGGATACATCCTCACTCCCTGTCCATGGCTGTGATCTCTTTTTGCTGGTAAGAAGGGTAGAACACATCAACTACCGAGCAGAGACCTGACTATACATAAATCTCAGGAAAACTGGAATGTCTGCTCGCCACTGACCCCAGATCAGCTGATGACTAATATATTTTCTCGGTATATCTCGTTACCTTTACACAAAAGAGAGGTCAGTTGTCCTACTGGTCCAGGGGACCGGTTTCATATCTGAATATGGCGGAGCGCATGGTGATACTGCTATCTGTAGGACTACAATGACCTGATCGATGAACAGCAAGTGTGGACAGCTGGCCTGCTACCTCGTTCGGACCAGGACATTCTGAGCCTCGCACGTCCCTACGACGAGCGCCGCTTTATGTTTAATTGCGCCTTGCGGACATACTACGGTCCTGGGAGTGACGAGGCCTGGGGAAAAATGGTGTCGCGTAAGGACCATGTATCTTCCCGCACCCTTCTCTCCGACCCGGAACGCTACAACTTTGGAAAGGACTGGAAGAGTATATTCCACCGCCTGCAACAGTTGCTCCATGACTTCGGACATGGTAAGAGGACTATGTTGCCGCCGGACTCGAGATGGGCCGCAAATATGAACGCGCAGACCGGGCCCGTCCTCGAAAGTGCTGGCTACGTATGGCCCGAGGACGCGCTATGTCTCGGGGAATTGCATGATGTCTACCACCGGCGGTCGGGGGTTATGACCATGACCGTGATGGATGAGAAGACCCTGAGCGATGACTGGCATGACACAGACGGGGAGGAAACCGACGAGGACGAAACCGACGAGGCAGAGCATGCACTAGCCGAGCACGACAAGAGTTCTCGTCATGATGAGCGGCGTGTCAAGAGAAAGGCCCTTTTCGCATTTTGCGACGCCAGAGACGATGCTGTTCGTTTCAAGCGGTTGACTGCAAAGGAAGTCAATAGTGCTCAGTGTAACGGAAACAACGCCAGAGACTTGTGGGTTAACCCTGAGATTGGCGAAGCATATAATTGGAGGAATTTCAACGCCGTCGATTGGGAGAAGAGCCCAGTTGGTGAGGCTGACCTGGAATCCTCCTATAAGCTCATTTATGATGTGAGTTTATGAAAACCCCCGATTAGGTCAGGCCGATCTCGTTGAGGATGCCGGATAAACCCCTGACCAGAATCGTGTATTTTCATTCGAGAGTAGCCTCGTGACCAAGATTCAAGAACCAACAGATAATGCTAGAGTAAGACGGCTATTTCAAACCAAGCCATCAGAGCAACTTTCGTCAAAGTAGTACTGCCTTATTACTGCATATTCTCAGGAATTAAAAACAACTGCCAGTTTCTTTGAATTTTGTCCACGTATCTCGCTTTTTACTTCTTCGTTAATAGGCTGTTTAAAGGGTATAGACAGACTAGATAAACACACCAAAACTGTGTGCTTTCTGGATTGCAATCCCAAGGGAATGAACAGGACGCTGTAGAGCCCGAGAATCACGTGACCGCAACTAGAACCCCTCCCGATAAGCATTAACGCCTAAATGTGGTTACAACGATTCGCGCTCTTATCTCATCGCGGCCTGAACTGCTCGTCGCTGTAGACCAATCGACGACGAGCAGGCAGCCAATAGCGATTCGCAGTCCCTCCACAACAAACGTCTCGGTCTTCAGTCGGGCCGTAATATTTTATAAAATAACTGATAAAACCGGGCAATCGATGCCCTTTTCCACCGTAAAAAAGCAAGCACGCATCCGTGTCATCTTTCTGCCCGCTTTTCTCTGCTTTTAAGAGAAAGCGATCAGTGAGACACGATGGCCCAACAGATGGCCACTTGGTACGAATCGGCCTCTCCGCATCGACAGGATGTCCTGGGCGAATATGCAGGCCACGAGCTGTGTGCGATCCACGGCGAGTCGCTGCTGATGCACTGCCTCGAAGAGGCCAAGGTGGATTTCCAGGGTACGCAATCACTCTCACACCCCGCACCTGGCCGTCGTCTAACTGCTCTCGTTCACAGGAGGATTTCAGATGCTGCATGCCGTCCACGCTGTCGAGACCTTTCTCGCCAAGCTGCGGGACCGTGGCTGCAATTTCCACGTCATCTGGTTTGCTGACCACGAGGGCCTCCTGGCTCTCCGATCCACGCGTGACAATGGCAACGGCGGCAGCCCGGCCGAGAAGCATGCCCGGGCAACAGCTCTCAGCAAGCGTCGTCTTGCCCGTGCCGTTGTGATGCGTCATCTGCAGCTGTATGCTGACAAGATCACACCGCCCAAGCCAATGTCGTTTGTGTTCGCGTCCATGGATTGCCAGGAATACAAGGACTACCAGGCGCTCCATCCGCTCCGGCTCTTCTTCGTGTCGGATGGCCAGATGATGGCGAGCGACTCGGAAGCGGAAGCAGAAGACGGCAGCGTCTTGACGTTCCAGAGCGTCATGTACCGCCTCAACACTGAGGGCCACACCGTGGCTCTCATTGACGATGTCGAGTTTGTCAGCTCAGAGGTCAGTTGTCCGGTCTTGTTCTCTGTGTCTTGGTCCAATATGCTAAACATGTTCTCTCCAGGCCCGAGCATCTCTCTTCTCGGAGACCTCCGACCTGCCGTTTAACAAAGACCTCTGGCGCCCAGCCCCAACCCCCAAGACACACATGCCAGCCAATATTGACGTTGGTCTCGTCTACAACCGAGTCGTGTCCGAGTTGGTAAAGACTGATGCAGACAAGGGGACGAACAAGTCGATTCGCGAGTCCATCTCGATGGCTGCTCTTGCCGCGCTCTTGGAAGTGGACGGCAGTGCGGAGATGCGGAGCCGAGCTGCTGCTTTCATCGTGCACCACATCATTTTGCAGCACTGCCCTCTCCCTGCCCGGCCGACGAAGCCCAATTACCCAACAAGCGCAGACGAGGCAGAACTGGACAGCCTGTTCATCAACAGGTACTCGGACACGGCGCAGGTGCTGGTGGGAAGCCAACAGTGGGAAGGGAAAGAGGTCTGGGATGCTTACGACCTTGTGGACGGGCGGATCTGGCTCTCGGTCATGGGAGGCCTGGACGCCAAGGCGGTTCCTCAGGGTCTCTCGGCCGATGCCGTCCAGCTCTGCAGACGGCTGGCCACAGTGGTCGGCAACGTGGGAGGGGTCGACCTCCTCTGCCATTTTGCGGATGGTGCCAGCTCGCCGTCTCCGATCTCCTCGGCTCCTGCTGCCAGTGCAGATATCGCGCCCGAGGGCTCGGTCCTGCCGTTCTCGCACCGCGATTTTGACGAGATCCTGTCGAGCGTCTCGGTCAAGACAGCCGGCCCAGAACACAGCAGCAAGGCGTCAGCAACGGCCAAATTCATATCGGAAGTCAGCTACAGCGCGAAGAAGCCGGTCGCGGGCAAGGTCGACCCCAAGGCGCAGGCGCGGGTGCTGCGGCGGAATCAGCGTTTCATGGCCGAGATTATCGCGTACGCGGCCAGCCTGACGAATGCAGCGGGCAAGGGAATCAGCCCCGAGACGATTGTGGTGGCGCCTCCGGCGTCGGTAGGCGGGAAGAAGGCCAAGCCCAAAGCAGTGGTGGAGGAGGCCAGCCGACAGAAGGCGTCCAAGGCGTCCAAGGCATCCAAGGCGCTCAAGGGCAAGGCCGGAGCCAAGAACGACTTCAAGCAGAAGCTGCTGGAGCAGCAGCAGGCGCTGCAGTCATCGAAGCAGGCCGACAAGATGGCAGCCGTCAGCGCGACGTGGGGAGTGGCCCATGCCAAGCTGACGGCGGAGAAGGACCTGCTGAAGCAGTACCGGACGACGGTGAACTACTTCCGGAGCCGAGCGATACTGGAGCCAGACACGGCCGGATCGGACGTACTGCTGCTCATCTGCAGCATCCTGGGCCGAGTGTTGGCGAGCGAGGCAGGGGCGAAGATTCGGCCGGACATCAGCGCGCTGGTGTGGCTGCAGCTGCAGGAGATGAGCAAGCTGCCGCTCTCTAGCGAGGCAGAGAAGCTGGCAGAGAAGTTGGCGGGCAACCTCGGCTTCTCGCTGGCGCTGACGGCAAGCACGGCATCGCCCACGTCGCCGGCACAAACTCTGCTATCCAAGGCTGCAATGGCGGAGGTGCTGAAGAAACTGCGGGCGACGACATTTCTACGGCCGACGGTGGAATCCGAGTTTGAGCTCGGATACTGCGGCCCGTACCTGGACCGGGGCTTCGACTCGCAGGCAGACGCGCGAGCAAACGACTTCAAGCCGGACAGATGGCAGCGGCGGGTGCTGGACTCAATCGACGCACGCCGCAGCCTCTTCGTGGTGGCACCGACGTCTGCGGGCAAGACGTTCATCTCGTTCTACGCGATGAAGCAGGTGTTGCGGGAGAGCGACGAGGGCGTACTGGTGTACGTGGCACCGACAAAGGCGCTGGTCAACCAGGTGGCAGCAGAAATCCAGGCACGGTTCTCGAAGGCGTACCCGAACAGCGGAGGACGGTCGGTGTGGTCGATCAAGACGGGCGACTACACGATCAACAACCCGACGGGCTGCCAGGTGCTGGTGACAGTACCACAGATGCTGCAGAGCCTGTTGCTGTCGCCGGGCAGTGGACGGGGTGCGGACAGCAAGAGCTCGTGGGCGCGGCGGATCCGGTGGATCATCTTTGACGAGGTGCACAGCATCGGGCAGTCGGAGGAGGGAGTGGTGTGGGAGCAGCTGCTGCTGATGGCGCCGTGTCCGATGATTGCGCTGTCGGCGACGATTGGCAACCCGAACGAGTTCCGGGCCTGGCTGGACGGGACGGAGAAGGCCAAAGGGCGCGACATGGAGATGATTGTGCACGGGTCGCGGTACTCGGACCTACGGAGCTACTTCTGGAAGCCGGCGACGTTGCGGGCGGAGACGCCCTTCCGGTTTACAGGTTTTGGGCCGGCGCCTAGCCGTTGGCCAATCCCCGGCCTCGAAGCGGATGGCTGCAACGCAGACACGCCCTTTACGTTTGTGCACCCAATGTCCAGCCTGATGGACCGGGGACGGGACTCGCTGGACGACATTACGCTGGAGCCGCGCGACTGCCTGACTCTGTGGCGCAGCATGCAGAAGCACCAGACAGCAGCGTTTCCGCTGGATCGGCAGCTGGACCCGGCGGCCGTCTTTGACGGCAAGACGGTGGCCAAGGCGGACGCGGTGTTGTGGGAGGGACAGCTCAAGGCGGTGATGCTGCAGTGGATGCACTCGCCGGACTCGCCGTTTGTGGCAGTTCGAGACGAGCTGAGCGCGTCGAGCGGCATGACAGCAACGACAGACACGAAGCGATACGGGACGAAACACACGCTGGAGCTGCTGTCGGACCTGCGCAACCGTGGAGCGGTGCCGGTGCTGATCTTCATCTACGATCGCGGGCTGTGCGAGCAGACGGTGCAGAGCGTGGTGGGACAGCTGACGGCAGCTGAGCAGACGTGGAAAGACACGAGTCCGGAGTGGGCCAAGACGATGGCCGAGTACGAGGAGTACCAGCGGATCAAGGCGAAGCGCGAGGGCAAGGGTGACAAGGCGAAGAAGACAAAGGGCGGCGACGACGAGGAGGGCAAATCGCGGCTGGACAGCATGCGCGAGTCAGGCAGCGCAGAGTCGAGCCGGTGGGACGGATTCGACCCAGAGGCACCACAGGAGCGGTTCAGTCTGGCAGACCACAGCCGGCTGGCACGATCGGAGCTGCTGGAACACGTGAACAGCCTGCGATGGGCAGACCTGCCGCCGGTCTTTCTGGAAGGGCTACGACGCGGTATCGGTGTGCATCACACAGGCATGAACCGGCGGTACAGACAGACGGTGGAGATGCTGTTCCGGCGCGGATTTCTGACGGTGGTGGTGGCGACAGGAACTCTGGCACTGGGCATCAACATGCCTTGCAAGACGGTTGTGTTTGGCGGCGACTCGACGGAGCTGAACGCACTCAACTACCGACAGGCAGCCGGTCGAGCTGGTCGTCGTGGCTTCGACATCCTGGGTAACATTGTCTTTTACGACCTGAGACCCCAACGGGTGCTGGAGCTGCTGTCGTCCCGTCTGCCAGACCTGCGTGGCCACTTTGCCCTCAGCACGACGCTGGTGCTGCGGACTCTCGCATTACTGCACCAGACGGCCACCGACGGGACCGAGGCCCAGGCCTATGCACGCCAGTGTGCCCGCTCGCTCTTTGCGCAGACACACATCTATCTGGGCGGCGCAACGGCCGAGGCAGCCATCGGACACCACCTGCGCTTCTCGATCGAGTACCTGCGGCAGCAAGACCTGCTTTCGGCGGCCGGCGTGCCACTCAACCTGGCCGGCCTCGTGGGCAACCTCTACTTTGCAGAGAAGGGCGGATTTGCGCTGCACGCCCTCCTGCGCGACGGTTATCTGCACCGGCTCTGCAGCGGTCTCGAGCGCGACGTGGAAGGGACGCTGCTGACGCTTGTGCTTGTGCTGGCCCACCTGTTTGGTCGTCATCCGTGCCGGCGCCACGCTGACCGCGAATGGTTGGAACACACGGTGCGGCCGTCGACGTCGGTCGTGCTGCTACCCGCTCTGCCAGCTGAGGCTGAGGCGGTACTACGTGCCCACAACGCGGCTGCCCTGGCCGTCTTCCAGACGTACGGCCAGAGCTACGTGCGCCAGCATCTGGCAGCCCAGCCGGACGACCTGCTGCCGCTGACGGGACAGCATGTGCGGGTGGAGGAGACGGTCGAGCTCGGGGCGCCTGTGTCGGTGCAGCCAGCCGTACAGCTACGGTCGCCGTTCGCGGCGCTCTCCGGGTTCACGGACGAGTTTGCGTCGGTCCACGGGCTCTGCTCGTCTGCGCGGGCAGGGCTCTTCCTCGAGGAGTCGGCTGTGCCATACGTGCCCATTGCGCCGGCTGACACGGACGGCGTGCCGCTCAACGCGTACCTGTACGACTTTTTCCGGCACGGCGACATGGCGGTGCTTGTCAAGGCCAACGGCATCAAGGACGGGGATGTGTGGTACTACCTGCGGGACTTTGCGCGGGTCCTGACGACGGTCGTGAGCAGCCTGAAGAGCCTGGTCGACCCGCTTGCCGACATGAACGACAACGACGACGGCGACGACATGTCGGGCGACGACGAGGACCGGCCGCGGCCGGCGCCGTCGGCATCGTCGGACGGCACGAAGACGTTGGTCGGCAGCACGATTTCGTCGGTGGTTACGGGGCTGACCAAGCCGAAACGCAAGGTCGTGGTGGACTCGTGGGACGACGAGGACGACGAGGACGACGAGGACCAGGAGACGGTCGTGGACGAGGCCGAAGCAGGGACGGGTGCCGATCTCAGCGCGGAGGCGCTCAAGACGGTCATTGCGGCCTTTAACCTGCTCAAGGAGCGCTTCGATGAGAAGTTTCAAAAGGTATGGGCATGAAGAAAAGTGGATTTATTTTGTACGCGCAAAAGTAGATACCAGCAGGCGAAAACGACGACAGCAGCCTGTCTTTCTATTTGATTGTGCCAGGAGCATTTGCAGGCGTATGTCCAGGTCCACGTCCTTACAGAGCAATGACGAGGAGGCCGGCAGCCGCAACGACGGCACCGATGATGACACTGTCCCTGGCTGCAGCGCCTGTGGCCACAGCGGCGGTGCCTGAGGTGGTGCCTGTGGCAGTGCCTGTGGCGTTGGTTGTGGCGGTGCCTGTGGCGGTGGTCGTTTTGGTGGAGGCCTTGGCCGTGGTCTTGGTGCTGGCGGTGGCCGTGGCGGTCGCAGTGGCGTCGCCCTTGGCTGTGGCACCGCTGGAGGCGGTGCAGGAGTTGGCGTAGTAGTAGATGGCCGAGACGTCAGCGTCGAAGCCACACTTGCGCTCGATGCTGTAGATGGCGTCGCTGTGGGCTTCGAACCAGCTGCTGTAGGGCGTCAGGTAGGACGAGAAGGACGCCGCGAGGCTGGCGGGCAGCGTGACCTGGCAGGCGTCCGTGATGGTGGCCGCGTCGGCGTAGCTGTCAAAGTAGCTTTCGACGTCGTCGGGGAAGGAGGGCACGGCGGAGACGACCGAGTCCATTTCCGAATAGCAGGACATTTCGGAACTCAGGGAGCTCAAGCTGGCGAGGGACGCGGAGGCGGACTCGAGCGGGATGGACGAGAGAGCGGCCGCGGAGCCGACAAGGGCGGTGACAAAGACGTTGGTCCACATGGTGATGATGAAGAAGCGTTGAACAGAGAGGGGAGTGTGCAGACACCGGTCGACGAGACACAAAGAGAGGGCAGCGGTCTATATAACTACATAGTACATGTCCGCGTCCAGGTCGTGCTCTTATTTCCCGCAACCCTGACAGAGTAGCTCCGTTGCTATTCATGGTATTTGGTAGGGCTCACCCGGCCTATTGTTCTGATTGGGCATGCAGTACCCGGTAAGCAATTGGCCCGATTTGGCGGCAGGCTGACGGATTCAGCCAGAGCATAATATGGCTCCACCAGCAGAGGACAGCGGAGTGAGGGAGCGGAAATGAAAGAGGAGGAAAGAGGAAAGAGAAAGAGCAAAAGGAGATGAAGGGAGAGAGTAGGCAACAAAGGACCAAGGCAGCCAAGAAACAGGCACACTCTGAGACAGACGGACGTTGTTGGGCGATGTTCGCAGAAAAGGTGAGATACATACGAAGTACAGAGTAGTTGAGTGACACGGCCAAGTCAGGTGGAGCGCTAAAATTACAATTAGCGCTAGATCCTTCCTGTCTCAGCTCCTGGGCTCAGGCCACGATCAGGCGCTTCCTATTTGCGGCAGCAGTGCGACTGGTTGGAGGCTGATATTAGTCAGCAGACATGATGCGCTAAAGTCTGACCGTACGGAGTAGATGTGACCAGGCCACCGCTCCGGCGAGCTCACAGCAATGCGAGTGGTACGGCATAGAGTAGTCCGTTCAGTAGGGAGCCACACAGGTGCATGGTTTGGCGCATACGCAAAGACGGGGGCAAACGGTGATTGTTTCTGGCTCTACAAAGTAGAGTATGGTCTACCGCCGACTAGCATCAGAGGGCCGTTCAGGCGACATCCGGGACGGGGGCGAGGCAGCGCATGACGCGGCCGTCGATGCGCCAGACGGCCTCGCCGGCGACGGACCAGACGGTGACGACGGCCGCGACGACAAGCAGCTGGGCGACAGAGACGCCGATGCTGGTGGCACGGAGGAGATCCCAAGCCCAGACAGCGCTGGGCATGCCAATGACAAAGGCGCCGGCGGCGAGGGTGCGCCAGAGGCCGACGCCGGCGCACATATCGGCAGTGTGGCGCTGGGCGACGGCGAGGCTGCTGCTGGTGAACTGGGTCGACCGCCGGACCATGGGACGGACGGCCGCGTCGACGACGTAGGCGCCCGCAGCGAGCAGTCCGAGCACGAAGCTGACGGCGCCAAACGAAAGCCGCGCATAGGCCACGTCGTCGTCGTCCGCCCGGCCGGAGCTCATGCCCGACGACACGTACAGCCCAAAGGCCAGCAGTCCGGCCACGGCCAGGAGCGAGCCACCGCCCACCAACACCAGCACCGTGGCGGGTGACCGACATTGCGTGCCGGGAAAGGTAGCCGTCCCGGGCGTCTTGTTCTTGGTATCCAAGCCCTCCAATCCCTCCAAGAGCCGACGCAGCCCTGCCACGCCCTGCACCGTCCGCAGGCCCCGCGTCACCGTCCGCCGCCGCCACTGCTGCCACGGCTGCGGCCAGACGTGTGTCGCGCTCACCAGCGCCACCACCACCGATGCCAGCAGCCACGGCGCCACCATCAGGGCTCCCCGTGACGCCGGCGTCAGCACCAGCGGCTCCGGTGCAAACAGCAGGCTCAGCGACAGTGCCAGCCCCCAGAGCGCGCCCACCGGCAGCAGCGTCAGGCCCACCAGCAACACCGTCGTTGGCGCCACCATGGCCCGCACCGGCTCCAGCAGCAGCCGGCTCGTGTTGTTGTTGTTGGTGTTGTCGTTGTTTGTCATCCTTCGCGCACGTGACCTCTGTCGGTAGACCCACGGCTGCATCGTCCGCAGATAGTCGCCCACCGTCTCGGCCGACAAGGTCATGCGTGGCCGCGGCGGCAGTGCCTTTTCGGACCAGGCCGACGAGGCCGCAGAGGCCGGCCGGTTGATGCGGTAAAACGACCGGTCAAAGAGCGTCTCGGGCACGCCCACGGCCACCAGGACTAGCACGATGCTCGCCAACAGGCTGAGCACGTCAAACTGCACGACCACGCCGGCGCCGTGGCTCGACACCACGCCCCCCAGCAGCGGTCCGCCCCAGGTGGCGCCCACGACGACCATGTCGTAGACGGCCAGACGGACGGGCAGTTGGTGCTCCTTGCTTAGTCAGCATGATGAGTTACGGTACGAGTGCAGACACTCACAAAATACGTATCATGGATGGAGCCGAGCACGAGCGTGTCAAAGGCGCCCCAGGCGAGGCCTTGGAGGACGCGCGCGGCCATGCACTGGGCAGCACGGCCGGCGCCGGGCGCCACAACGGCGGCATTCCAGGCGACGCCGACGAGCAGCAGCAGGGCCGAAGCCAGATAGGCCGGACGACGGCCACAGACGCGGGCGGTGGCGGCGGCGGCGAGTCCAGAGAGGGCCGACAGCATGAGGGGGACGCCGGTGAGGGCGGCGACGGCAGTGTAGCGGACACCATAGGCGTCGGCCAGCTGGCTGCCCACGCTGACGAGGGCCGTCTTGGAGACGCCGGTGGTGGCGGCGGCCAGCAGCAGGGTCCAGTAGCCGAGCTCCTTCTTCCAGGCCGGCCAGTTGAGCGGGTCGTCGTCATCGTCGCTCGGCTGTGGCACCAGCTCGACGGCCACCGTCGACTGCTGCCGTCCACGGCGCACCTGCTCGTACTTGATGGGCCGTCGGACCGTCGTGGCCACGGACGCCAACGAGGGCGCCCGTGTCAATCGCGTGCTAGTCGCCGTGGCGCCCGGCTGCGTCGACATCTGGTGCTGCGTCGGCAGTCGCTGCAGCCGGGGCAGCGCCGGGGACGGCCGCTCTGGCACGCGGATCGTCAGCACCGGTTTGGGCTGCTGGGTCGGGCTGGCTATTTGTGTTGCGTCGGTCATCGGGGATGTCGCGCGGCTGTCGACATGATCGTCTCGGTCCATTCTTTAGAAAGACAAAGGAAAAGGCAAGTGTGTAGGAATCGAGTCAAGTACCGTCAAGGTACGCATTCGCCAGCCACCCGAGAGTGGACACCAAGCAGGTGCCGATAGCAGAAAGAGACAAAGACAAGAAAAGGATGAAGGAATGTAAAGAAGCGGATCAGAAGAGAAGGGAAGAGAAAACAAAAGACAGAAAACCGTGGCCGTCCTCGAAAAGGCTGGGGTACGAGAGAAAGGGATCGAGGGAAGAACAAGTCGGGAACAAGGTTATCCTTGCAAGACGGAGCTCGGTCCAGTTTGGCCACGAGGGCCAGCGTCCGCTTTGGGAGATAGCGGCAGTCTCCTGGCCCACGGGGAGACGATGCTGTCGGACCACTGTGGTGACGAAAGGTCCTCCGTGCGCGCGATGCTGTCCCAGCTGTGGCCATCACACAGACTGCGATCCTGCACCGTCGATGACGGCCGTTCTGGTCATGCCGACGAACGGTTAGCCGGGACGGCCACACGGGGAGACAAGGATGCCGTTCCATGGTTAGGCATTGCTGTGATCTGCACGGATCTGCGACGAAAAGCCCGAGTGGAGCAGGAACAGGAGTGAAACAGCACTGAGGCGCTGGATGCTACAGCCTCGCTTCGCTTGGAACGAGAATGGGCGACGCTTGGCTGCATGAGGCTTAGCGCGTTTTGGCCTTCAAATTGCCTAGGCCATACTCCGTAGTTCAATGTGTTCTGTATTTCGTTCTTCTCATCTCATCTATCGTAGTCTATATTGCTCAAGATCCATTCCCATCTAAAGCACCCTCTAAGCGCATAAACTTCATGACTAGCCCTTTGAGCTAAGTCGTGGAATACCGGAGCACGAAAACAAGGCTACCCCTAATGCAGGGCAGGCGATCTAAAGTAAAGAAAAAGAAAAGGGTCGAGACAAGTCCTCGCCATTCGGGATGATAAGTCGAGCGAAACAAAAACAATGGGAATCAAACAGTGGAGCTCGGAAAGGAAGAAAGGAGACAATGTGGGCCGGAATGCACTATTCCATATCGTGGCCCGAAAGCAGTCGGAGAAAAGGGAATTAATAGCCGCCATGCCGCAATTGGCTGGCAGTACACTAATGGAGACAACTCGATGCGTCTTGCTCGGCCTTTTCTATCGACAGGAGCAGCTGATACGTGCGAACCACGAGTTCTGCATATGTTAGTATTGAGAGAGAGGGAGAATTAGAAAAGAAAAGGAACCAACCCTGGTACTGCAGCGTGTAGGCCACCGGCTCCTCGTCCCACGGCCGGGCTGGCGGCCCATTGTGCGGCAGCGGTCTCTCGGTCACGCGGAAGCGGATCCCGATGTTCTTTTCGTAATCGGCCCAGAGGATGGCTCCGTCGGTGCCGTCAGACTCGAGGACGGGCGTGTCCAAGCCGCCGTCGCTGTCCGAGTCGCTGTCGCTGTCGTGGGCCTGTTGGAGGATGCTGTGGGTGTTGTTGTTGTTGGCGTTGTTGGCGGCGGCGGCCGCTCCCTTGCCATTGTCGGCGTGGGCGAGCCAGTCGCGGAAGATGCGAACGACGCTCGAACTGACGACACCACTGCTGAGGTAGAGGCCCTTGTGCGGGCTGCCGCGCGTGAGGTGCATGACCGTGCAGAGCTGCGAGAAGAGCTCGCCCTCGTCGAGGACGACGTCGTGGTAGGCCGGCTGTGTACCCCGGAACCGGTACGGTGGTGGAACGCCCATGGCCGAGAGCGCCGCCGCCGACACGGCCGCTGAGGAGGCCAGCGGCGACATGGAGCCCCGGCGAGCACGTCGGCAGTGCGTCCACAAATCTTCCTGTGGGTGCACGCGGTAACAACTGTACATGTCCAGCAGCGCGCCGAGGCAGGGCGCGTCACGGTCACAGCTGCTGCTGCGACTGCTCAGACTGTTCAGACTCTTGGTGTCCTTGCCATACACATCAAGTCCATCGGTGCCGAGATAGTCGCACGAGAGTACAGGCGTCAGACTGCGCGCGCTCGGGTGGTAGGATTCGAGCAGGAGCTGGTATTTCTGCGTGCACACGGCATGGCGCATCCGGTAGTAGAGCAGATCTTCGACCACAGCGTGGAACCGCCGGCTGACCGAGGCCAGCGCGATGAGAGAGGGCGTCGGAAAGGGCACGAGAACGGACTCGAGAATCTGCCAGAACACTGTCAGCATGCAGCCTAGAGCTGTCTTGTGGTTCCGCCGTCGGACGCACCTCGCTGGGGAGCAGCTCGATGGCGGATATCGATATGTCGGAGGTGTCCATGGTGTCGCAATGTGTGCAGAACAGGACGCTGTACAGACATTGAGCAGAACCGGCGGAAACGGAGGGCCGGCGGAGCCTTAAGAACAAGAACAAAGCGGTCCTGCAGCCCGCGGTCGCGGTCGCGCCCAACGTCACATCTTCCGCGCGTTGTGCCTTTCCATCGAGCCCTCCAACACGCGGTAGTTGCCGTAACCTGCCGACTGGTTGGATGATGAATGGGGTGATGTCGTCTCGCCCACTCAGGGCTTCGATTCCAGCACAAATTACGGGCCTGTACGGCTGAGACGCGGACCCGGAAAACCCCGATTCCAGCTCTGGCCCATTATGCACCTATCCGTCCGACAATCAGGCGGTATGCAGCCCGTTGCTTGTTCCATTTTAACCTCCTCTCTCACGTGAATCTGACGAAATCAGGCACCAACGGTCGTCCCACTCGCCACCAACATGGGTCATCACCCCTAGTAAAATTCTGCCACTAATCCACAGGCAACCCTGACTCGAACAGCGTCATAAATTTCAGTTTGACTCCATTTTTCTTCAAAACAGTCATTCGATATCAAAAGCTCCACATCGGCGCTTGGCGATCCTACTCTTCTCTCGCCTTGTCCCGCCGAGAAACACGTACCATGCACTCCGTCGCCTTCATGATAAAACCCTCTTTAAGCTCTGTGGGCCCATTTCGTGCTCGGGAAAAGTCCAGTAGGCGGAAGAGGGTGGCCAGTGTCTTGATAGCCTCCATCCAGGCGAAGCTGTTTGTGTCAGCACTAGACGACAAGTAAGCACAAAGAACGCAAACCTACTTTCTGCCAATGCATGATCGAGGCCCAACCGAAAACGGTTTGTAGTACTCTGAGAGCTGGGCAGCGTCGGGCTGCAACCATCTGTCGATGTTGAACTCGGTCGGATTCTTGGATATACGCAGCTTAGCTGTCACTCTACCGATATCATGTCAACTTCCACACCGAACACACCTTGAAAATACGGGCGTCAAGCATAATCGTTCTACTAGGGACGCTGACCAGCGTCTACGTTGTCCCGGCTGTTAGCAGCAACACGGTCTTGTCTTTAGAGACAACCTACCCCGGCAGGAATAGCGACATCCGCCACCATCCGTCCGCCCGGCGGCGTGACCCGTTCCAGGCCCGTTGCGCTGGTCGGCCGCAGACGCATCGTCTCCCGCAGCGTGGCCCGGAGGACGGGCAGCTTGTCAGCAGTAGCAAAGTCGGCAACCCAAGCCTCGTCACCCTCGACGCCCGGGAACGCCGCGTCGAGCTCGTCTTGCAGCCGCTTCTGTAGCAGCGGGTTGCGTGAAACAAGATCGACAAAGTGCGTCATCGTACTGCTAGTCGAGTCACTGCCGCCGATTATCAGATTAATCGATTCAGCAATCACAGCAGCCTCGGGAAATGCGCTGGTCGCCTTTTCATTCCCGGAGCCGAGCAGGAAGCTAAGCACGTCCTTCCGATCCCTCATCGCCGTATCAGCCTTGCGCGTGAAATAGGCCTCGCGGCCGAGGACAACAAGGTACACCAGGGCACGCAAGCCGCGGTGCCAAAAACGGTCAAGGAAATTGTACTTCATCAGCGGCCGGCACCACGACGGCATGTAGCCAAGGGCGTTGGTAACCACGCCGCGGGAATCGATAGAGTCGATCAGGTTTAGATGGTCGTAGCCCCGGTCCAGGAAGCCAAACGTGCGACCAAACGAATAGTCCGCAATAATGTCAAAAGCCAGAAAGTTGGCTGGGCTGTCAGAAAAAATTGTCTGCATATGTGGACTATAGACGACTTACCATATACGGCGAAATTCGTCGTTGGTTGTTTGGATTCAGCTATGCTCGAAAGAGCTTGCCTTAGCTTGAGTACGCTGGCACTAACTTGGGGTTCGAACTCCTTTAGATTGGCTAGAGAAAAGGCAGGCGTGATAACCTTGCGCCGTTTCTGGTGCGTGTCAGGGTCACGCATGTTGAACAGGCCCGGCTCCGCCTGGTGAAATGCGTCGTAGAAGGGGCCCTTGATGAAGCCGGTATTATGGCCGTAAATGTCCTGCAGGGCCCTTGGGTCGGCAATGGAGACATGATTGGGGGCGATGCGGACAATGTCGCCATATTTGCAGTGCAGGCGATGGACCATTTCGGACCGACGGGCTCGGCGACATTGCACGACAATCCAGAAGGAAGAGAGCTTGGTCGAGAGAGGACCTGGGACGAAGCGGAGCGGACTGAAAAGAGTTTGGCAGAGGACATGGTAAAGGACAAGCTGGTGGTTGTTGGCATCACCGGAGAGGAAGGAGGAACACGGAGAGAAGGAACTCTTGCTTACCAGAAAGACAAAAACGAGTACCGTCTCCAAGACAGAAAAGGGCCACATCATGTTGTAAAGGTGCTGTCAGATTTACAGCTGCTGGCGTACCACACGAAATAACAAGACGGGACCAAATCTATTTAAGATCCAAAAAACCAGTTCAACAGATGAACGGCTATCCGGTGTGATCAGCATCTTACGAATACCCGATCTACAAGTATCAGGAGATCAGATAGTATCAGGATAATGAGTCGGCCATGGTAAGTATGCATGTACACAACTACAACAATATTGTACAAAGTAAAGCCCCTAGTTATCTTGCACAGTAACTGGTGTCTAAGACGTACAGATTGCAATGTTGCAATGCCCTATCTTATGCAAGCATAGATAGCGACCATCTATGTTAGAAGGAGGAATCTAGATGCTTGTCGGCAGGGTGGCAACCCCGCACGTCTCACTGGTCGATTGGTGGAATGTGCTCTTCGATTAGGCTGTCGCAGTTGATACCGTGCATTCCGGGATTAATTTTTCCCTGTCATCGCTGTCTGGGGATTTTCAGTGTGTGTTGTCTTCTATTGATTTTCCAACGTATAGAGTGTAGGTCATAGGAACTGGAGTTCTACGCATGGACAGTTTTGAACATAGTCCCAAGCTGCACTAATCTCCGGTAAAGCCTATGGCCACTTTTCGCAACCCGAGGACTATCACATTGCCCATTTCAACGAATTCTAAACATGATACAAAGTAGGACACGAGCGCTATTCTACTCTTCGGCGCAGTACAGTGATATGAAACTGACCATAGTAAAGAGGATTTCTGCCCTGGACACCTGATATACCTGTATCTGAAATCTTGACTCGATAAAGAAATCCGGCCAGGTAGCTTCATCCCAGCACAATGAGTCTTGTATCGACGTCTGCAATATCATCGGCGTTAAACGCAGCGTTATGGATCCTTCCTGCACCGTGGCGGGTGGCCGGCTCGTCTCCGTTGCCAAGCTTGATAAGCAGCACGTTGGTGAAGGATGTTCTCCCGGTACAAGAGACGCTGAACTTCTCGTGGAAGATCCCCTCGCGATTAGATAGAGAATCGGCAGATGTCGACGCGGCCAGCGAGAGGAGCAGCAGATCGCACAGTCCATCACCTCCGGTCAACTGGTGGGCCCGGAGCCAGAATCGGTCAGCCGAGGCGATGAAGCCGCATGCATCTCCCTGGGCGTCCAGAATTGCGAGAAAGGGGACCGACTGTACGGAATCGCTGACCCAGTCGGCGATATGGCGCTCCTGGCTGGCGGGGGCGAGCCGTCGCCGTATGATAGGTACCCACGAGACAATGCGAGATCCGAACCCGGCCTCGATGATAGGAAGCTTCGCCCAGAGCAAGCCCAGAGAAAAGAACGGCTGGAGGAAATCAGGGTTGTACTTCCGCACAGGGACCAGCCCTTTGCCGTTGTTGCCCAGCCGGTACCAGATGCAGTGTGGCATTTCGGCCATGACCTCACCTAGCTCCAGGAGTTTGGACTCGTAGTCAACGGGGCCGATCCAGCCGGCCCATGACCAGGTCGGCCATGGCGGGCGACGCCTCACCGGGGCTGTGGAGTACCACATGAGAGCCGCGTCAAAAGACGAGGCCGGGAGGCCAGCTATGAAGCCAACCAGCCACCCAAAGTGCGGAAGGAGCTTTTTCAACACACCGGCGAAGGCATTCAACACGTCGGACGGCACCGTTAGCTGGCGCTGCGTATAGTTGCGCGCGATACCGCAGTATTCGGAGAAGGAGTCTTTCTCGGATATCTTCTCGACAATGCGGGGGCTGAGGAGATACTCAAAGTTTTGATCGGTCTGCTCCGCCATGGCTGGATGTCTCCGCACAACTGCAGAGTCTGCCTCTGCCGTCTCAGCCACCAAGTCCTCGGAGCGGACGTCTCTGACGCACCGGAAGTAAGCCTGGCGGTCCGTGAGATAGAGACAGCGCCGCGATAGGATTCCCTCCTGGAACGTCCACCCGCGTGTTGCCCAGTACGTGTGTGACAGGACGACGTTGTAGCCAGGAATGGCAGCGAGCATCCCGCAGCCGTTGACAGTCCCTACAGCCTGCTTGTCCCGCACAAGGCTGACTCCAGGGACGTGGTAGTCTTCCTCTGGGCTCTGTTGTGTTGCCACCACAATGGTGAAATACGCGTTTCCGTAGACCAGGTCCATCTTGCCGATCAGGTTAGCTTTCATCTCCGGGTCGTCCTGGGAGATGCAGAGAGCGTCTATCCAGAGGAACGACTCCCCCAGATCCCGCACGACTTGCATTGCCTCTCTCATGACGTGGGGAATACGGGCCGCCTCAGCACCGTGGAGTAACGATCCGGGATGTCCAAGGACTTCGCGGTTGGCCTTGACCAGCTTCAGGGTGTCTCCTTGAAGAACGCCTTCCTTGGGACGAGGCCATACATAGCTAAGTGCAACGTATCGCGTGCCGACTGGTTTGCTGACTAAGCATGCCTGCTCGACGTCAATGACGAGGAGTTCAGACTCCCACGCAGCATTGCTGCTGTCATCCGCAGGGTCATGGCCAAGATCAGAGCATTCTGCGTGGTGTTGGACGCAGTCGTCTAGCCAGCGCCGTACCAGCTGCACATCCAGCAGCGGGCGGACGATTCTGCCCCTGAACAGCGTGGCCGCACCGTCTGCTTGTTCTCGAATGCGGGCTGCCAGGAGCGTCTTCAGGGGGTGTTCATGGTGCACGAAATGCACGAGAATCTCGTAGGGTCGGCCTCCGGGGGGCACAAATGACAGTGGATAGGTTGCCGGCACGCTTGTCATGAGAACATCGAAGCCGTCTGCTACCAGGAGAAGCTCTTCGATGGATGATCCTTGCTGGTTCTTTATAAACTGCGTCACGAGCCTGCAAAAACTGCAATTTCGACAGGACAGAAGATCAACAGCTTTGCCCAGATTGCGTGGCTGCTTGTTCCGCCAGCCGGAGGATCCTCCAAAATCGGCATCTTCGCAGGCGGTGCATATGTCTTGCCCATCGATAGCGTCATGCACAACACTCTCTCCGTCTGTGTTTAGCTTCTCTAGATAGCTCTTGTCGACCACTTCCCATGCAGCGCCTCCGCCGATAAAGCGCGCAGGAGCTGGATGTCCACCGATATGATGTGAACGAGCCGACTGGTCTGCGAGGCTCACGGGCATAAAGAGATCCCCGCCTTCGATTCGTTCAAACGCACAGGTGTACTTGTGCTGGTATTGACGCCGGATGTCATCGTGAGGAGGCCCGCACATTTCTGCAATCATTGGGACTGACTCAGGATCGCCATACGGGTTATGAAACCTTAGCCGCGGGATCGATTTGGCGTTCATTTTGTTTTCCCCCGTGGAGTATTCGAGACACTTCAGTTGTATTGGGATTGTTGTGATTGTGGCAGATATATACAAGTGTCCGAAGTCCTAGTCGTTTCTCCTATTTCTGTTTCTTGTTCGTATCCTTTGGCAAGAGTACACCGACTGCGACGGGTCAGGCGTAATTCCGAGCAGCCAGTGAAGGCCCTGTTCGTGGCTGCGCATTCTGCACGATTCTTCCTTTGCAATAAGTGCACTGCCACTTGCTGAATAAAATCGCGAGTTGAAAGCACCTTCGGGCACTTGACCGCGTCACCACCCCGTACACCGCCCCTTCCTATCTTGTACAACATATGCGGCTAATGGCGCCTGCCTGCACAGCCTCGAACATACGTTATCCCAGCTTACCCCGTCGTTGTTGAAAAAGGTGCAAGTTATAAGGCTGAACTCATCGCCGTTTTCCTGCTCAACTTTATCCTTTAAGCAACTCAAAAACACAATGCCCGTAACAGTTAATATTTGCGGAAACGTCCCCGGGCGATGGACCTCGGGGAAGGTAGCCTCGGACGAAGAGCTGCTGAGGAGCGCGTGCGCCACCGAATACTGGAAATGTGAGAAGATCCTGCAAAGCTCCTTTGGCAAAAGCATGCTCCGGAAGAACCACGTCTCGCCGTCAGGTAATGGGTTTGTCTACTCAATGATCCACGCCTACAGCAACCATCACACCGTCAGCATACGCCCAGAGGACGTCTGGTTCGCCATTCTCTCCCAGCTCAGCTTCTACATCAACGCACACGCCGAAGAGCTGCGGTCCTTCTTTGTCGCGCACAATGACAAGAAGGAGCTGGAAGTCGTCGAGATCGGAACTATCGAGACGGTCAACATGGGCAAGATGGCAGAGCGCATGACTGAGCTGATCCAAGACAACGTCGTGGACCCCGAGCTGCGCGAATGGATTATGCCCGCGTTTAGTACGACGACCGACTCTGACCGGGTCGTGGCGTCTGTCTTAATGATGGGGAGCCTGCAGAAATACTTCGGATACGGATTTACGACGACCTGCGGCATGCCGAGCGTCACCCTCCTAGGAGAGCGCGACGACTGGAACACGATCCTCGAGCGGGTGGACAAGATGGTCCAACTGGGAGACGAGCCGGCGCGATTTGTGGCGCTGCTTAAGCCGATCCTGCGAAGGTTCGTCGCCAGCTTTGACGATCCTACCGCTCCCGACCTTATCTCTTTCTGGGCCAGAGCCGTTAACCGGTACTCCGGCAGCGGGATGGACTACTGCTGCGGCTGGGTCGCGGCCTTTTGCATGTGGGACGTGGAGGGTAAGCACGTCGGAAGAAAGGCCTTTGAAGATCCCTACGAGCTGGATGGCGTCCAGTATTACTGGGCTGATATTGAGGAAATTCCGTCTGGGTCTGTGGCTGTGCCTCTGACCATTAACGACAACGGCAACAGCTTTCCAGCCATAATGGTGGCCGGCTCCGTTGGCATCAAAGCCAATTTTGCGACTGGAGCGCCTGCAGCCTCTCCCAACCCAGCGTCAATTCCAGAAAGCGGTGGGAACAGCGTCGGCCAGCCTGGATCAGCTATCGAACCAGTTACTGGGTGGTGGATCTTTGCTTCGAAATAGCAGTATGTGGTACATAGCCGCGCATAGAAAGCTAGCTTAAGTGAAGAAGACACAGACGACGAAGTCAGACCAGTAACACCAGTAACCCCGGGTATTTTCATCCTTTCGAATACTTCTCCGTGCCTGTGACAATAGAGCTTTATAGTCTTCAGCCGACTAAATCACTCTATGATGTCGCTCGGCCTTAGCCCTTTATAGAGATCAGTCTTTACAGATCCTCTGACGTGACTGCTGAAGGTTGTGACCACTCTAACAGTTCGAGAACTGTTTATAGTGGCCAAGTATACGACGTAGGACAGCGGGGAATGGGTAATCACCATTTGAGACAAGGGCACAAGACGCACAGGAAACACATAGTGACAATTGAAAGCGTACGCCCAACAAATATGTAGAAAGCTCGCTTATTAACACAGCACTACATTTTGTGTTTACATCTCAAACCAACCCAGGCCAAGCTAAAACCGGCCCGCTTGTTGGCTCTAATCAACGCCAGTCATTTCTTTTCGAAACAAAAAGGGAGATGTGCATAGCCGCATTGCGTTATATGTAGCCACTAACCTCTAGTTGTTAGGGCGACAGCAGTACTCGTCGTTGAAGATAAGGGGTTCAAGCTCGATGAGTGGAAAGCACCGCTTATCTGTCTTGTTGAACTCATCGCAAATAAAGATTGTGGCTTTGATTTGCGTCATTGCACCCTTGGACACCGGACAGTCAGCACCGAGCTTGCAATACCACTGGCTTTCCCGACGAGAGCACATCTTGGAGCTGGTGCTATTGAGATCTGGTAGGATGTAAATAGACCGGCAGTTAGAAGAGAGATGTGAAAGTTTCCGTCGATTGCGTTGGGAGGAGTATTTGGTGGGTGGTGGTAAGATCCTACTTCGAAAGGTGGGAAGACCCCTGACATTTATACTGTTTCTCGAAGATGTACTTGTGTCCCACGAAGCTGGTCACAGTCTATTGTTCTGACATCGCAAAGGCGTTTCTTGAGACGAAGGGTGGCACACTTGTCTTGGAGTTACGCGGACTATTTGCCGCATTTGTGACACCGGTCGTATTCGTCATAGAACAGGAGAGGCAATCATACGAGGATAACTTGGTCACTGCTCTTGACAAATAAGATGATAACGGATCTGCTGCGCAATATATTGGACGTGTTTGCATGTGTACCGTAGGAATACCTCAAGGAACACTCGCCAAACTGGCTCGAGCGGTGGCACTTGATGACGAGATCTAATTTTGATATCGGGCCTTTACAGCCTTTTCTATATAAATAAAACGCTTCTGTCTTTACCACACAGTCTTCGACTTCCCGGCTCGCTCATTGGTTTATAAAGACAGACCCAGGAAAATCACCTAGAGAAGAAACGTCCCGGAAGGCCGATGCTAGAATGTTCACCCCCTTTAGGACTTCCGTCTCGGAAATCACCAGAGGAGGGCTGAACCGGAGGCGATTGGAGCTGCACCCGCAAAGCATCCCTCGCAATGCACACAGCGCCGCAATACGCCGTGCCGTCACGTTGGGCGCCGATTCGTCCACAGTCAGGGTTTGGAAGAGGCCTCTGTTCCTTCCCTGATGCAATGTCACGTACGGGAGCTTCGCGTCGTCAATGGCCTTTGTGAGCACAACACCGAGCCGTCTGGACCGCTCCGAAAGCTGTTCCTCTTCCACCACGTCTAGCGCGGCTAGAGCGGCAGCACAGGCAACGGTCGACGCCGCAAAGGTGCTTCCGATCTCATATTTGCGCAACGTATCCATGACGTGGCTCTTTCCCATGATTATGGACATGGGATAAAGGCCTGTGATCAGGGGAACAAAGCTGAGTCAGCTCATGATTGTGACAAGCAATACATCCATGGTGGCGTGTCCATGCATACCTCCTGTGACGGCCTTCCCCAGAGTTATCAAATCTGGCTGCACGCCAGCCTCCTGCTGGTAGGCCATATCGGTCCCTGTCCGACAATAGCCGCTCTGCACCTCGTCACAGATGAAGAGGACATTGTGCTTGTGGCAAAGATCTTGCACCGTTTTCAGATAGCCCTCTGGGGGCACGCGGCATCTGTAGGCCAAATGTCAGTTGTGTGTCTCCGAAAAGCCACTGGTGATACGAGGCTGGAATATTCCATACCCAGCAGAGCCTTGGACCGGCTCGACGACGAAAGCAGCGATGATGTCTCCACTGGCCTCGAACGTCTCTTTCAGCACGTCGGTCTCGCCAAACTTGATCAGCTTGCCGCTCTCTGGTGCGAAGGGGCCTACGTTTGGCAGGTGCCGGCCAAAGTCTATAGACTGTGTGAGTATATGCTGCCATGTCCAAGATCGACCGTTGTACTCACTCTCCAATATGCTATCCGTCATGCTCATTGTGGAGAGAGTCATTCCGTGGTAGCAGGAATCTGCAGTCAGAATGATAGCCCTGTCCGCTGGGACGCCCTTTTTCACATACGCCCACTTCCGGGCGATCTTACAGGCCCCATCGACCGCTTCGGCTCCCGTACACATGGAGGTGATAGAGTCATAGTTGAATTTCTGCCCGGTGTCAGTCGAAGAAGCGGATAGGGGGGAAAGGACGACACCCTACGGTACCTTGGTTATGCGTTCTGCAAAGTCTGCGTAGAGCGGGTTGATGTAGCTCGTGTTGACCAACGGCAGCTTCTGCAGCTGGTCAACGGCGGCCTTGATGATCTTTGGGTGGGAGTGCCCAAAACTCATCACCGCAAACTGCGCTATGAAGTCGACGTACTTCTTGCCGTCGACATCAGTGATGGTGCTGCCCTCGGCGCTCTCAAAGACCACCTACACCGAGAGTCAGAATATCTGCATACACGGGCGCTCGTTCACGGAAGGCCACAGTACCGGAAAGGGTGCGAATCCTCCCCGCACATATTTCAGCCACTTGTTGACGCTCTCTTCGGACTTGGCTGTGAGGCCATGAATCGAATTTGTGCTACGGTCTGGCGACTCGTCAATCTGCAGAGAAGGAGGTGCCATGATGTCCGAGTGACTTCTACCGAGATATGCAATGTCTTCGTTCGCATGGCCTCTGGAAGACAATCCGCGATTCATATACGCCCTACTCGTATCGTCCACCTTGCCGGTGCCGGCTCGTCGCCCGGCTGTGCGCATGCACTACCTTATCGTCCGCTTATTATTCGTACTATTTACGTAGTGTGGAGGCTATCCGGTTCTGGGATTTGCCGGCTTTCTCAATCCATTGTACGCTCAGATCCGGTCCCATTCAGCACGTGGATCCACGGCCCGGGGCATCGTGGAGGTATGTATTCGCAAAAAGAAACCATCCCAAGGCGTTTTGGGATTCTGCTGCTTTTGTAATGGCGATCCCAGTTCGCCGTTCAAAATGCACAGTACTGTAGAGATCGCACTGTATTTTAGCTCATAGAACGTTCTGTGGAAACACGGATTAGTCATCCAAATCCGCCAACGAAATCTAATGCTGTTTCAATGTCGTGAACGATGGTCAACGTTTTCTCATTCCAAACGCTGTCGGTAGCTCATTAGCCAGATGCCCTACAAGGTACACTTGCCTTTATGCAAATAATTTCTCACAGCTTGCTCACACATGACAGACTAAGACCTCAGAAGTGAAGGAGCGGCTCCGCGAGAATCAACGAGCTTGCCGCGTCCGCCAGAAAGAGCTCATCGAAGACCTTCGTCGCAGAGTACGAGAGCTCGAAGATCGGGGAGTCCAAGCTACGAAGGAGATTCAGCTTGCAGCACGTGCTGTGGAATGGGAAAACAGCCGTCTGCGCGCTCTCTTGTCTTCGCATGGCATCTCAGCTGGAGAGATTGACAAATTTCTGCGTCCCAATACACATTTGGCCAGGGACCAAGGTACTTCTGCAGAAAGTATACGACCTTACGGCATGGCACCTCAAATCAACTGTCAAGCTTTTCCTGGTAATCTTACAGGCTGGGGAGAGGCACAGACTGAGAGTAACATCACCCCTACGCAAGAGCCAGCCACCATGGTCACGCTCTGTGACAAGGCGGCCAAGATCGTTGCTGAGGCCCATGGACACAGGGATACGGAAGTTGCCCTCAATGCGCTTGGATGTGCTCGACTGACAACGAACTGCGTGGTGCACAACGTCAAGATATTTGATATTATTGGGCAGACGCTGTGATCACTCTTCGCTTGGTGCTGTCAAACACAGTTAGATCTACCATCACCCTCAAGGCTCCCATTTCCACCGGTTACCAATCCACCGCACCACATATACCAGCGCCAGCAGCACCGGCACCTCGATCAACGGTCCAACCGTGGCTGCCAGTGCCTGGTCGCTGTCCGGGCCAAACGTGGCGACAGCGACGGCGATGGCAAGCTCAAAGTTGTTGCTGGCAGCCGTGAAGCTCTGCACTGTCGCCAGCGTGTACCCAAAATGCAGGCGGTATGTGATCCACAGCGTACCAAAAAACGTTAGGATGAAATAGACGATCAACGGGGCGGCCACGCGAACGACACTGACGATCTGGTGCACAACGGCGTGTCCCTGCGATGCAAACAGCACGAGAATCGTATACAGCAGACCGATGAGCGACCACGGGGCCACAACCGGAAGAAACACCCGCTCGTACCAGGCTGGTCCGGCAATGGCGCGCAGGCCAAATCTGGTGACCATGGCGGCGCCCAGAGGGATACCCAGGAAGGTCGCCACACTGGTTGCAACGACTGAGTAGGACACGGTCGAGGCACCCGTATCATGGCTGATGACGCATATGAAGAGAATGGCGAGCGGCGCGAAGAGCACGATCTGCAAAAGCGAGTTGACAGCCACAAGGATGGCGCAGTACTCAGCGTTGCCACCAGCCAGGCTTGTCCACACGAGAACCTACAAATTCGCAGGGATGTCAGGAGAACAACTACTTTCAACATATTTTCTCAGCCATCACAGCACCTACCATTGCTATGCACCTCCCGAGTCCCACGAGTATCAGCCCAATTAGCAGGTCGCTTTTGTCTGGAAGAAAAGCCCATGCGAGGCCCAGCTGAGAAACAACGATGAGATTCTGCCTTTTTGCGATGGAGATTGAACAAATACCATAAGTAGCGGTGTCACAAGCCAGTTTATGCAGATACTGAAGGCCAGCTGCTTCCATAGGCCGCCTTCCGATGCCACTTCGTGGAGAGACTCGTAGCGGATCTTGCAGAGGATTGGGTACATCATGACGAGAAGTCCGATAGCTACAGACGTCTGGTTAATCCATAATGTATGACAATTTCGAGTTCGCTTAGTCTCACCTATTGGCACATGAACCCCGACGAATTTGCCTTTTTGTAGAGCCTTTCCTGTTTCAGGGACAAAATTCCCCAGTAAAACACCTACAACCATGGCTAGGAATATCCAGATGGCGAGAAAGCGGTCCAACCATCCGAGTGACTTGAACGCCGAGGCTATCGGCGGCAGGTCGTCTTGGGCGGGTCTTGCTTGCATCTCGCCATCTTTGCAGCCGACCGGACACGTTCCTGTGGATACAATGTCTTTCATACCAACGAGCTTCTTTTTACCGGGTTCGGTGAGAGACTTTGTTGAAACGCAGGGTAGAACGTCTGGAAGGTGGCTATGGGTGCTTGTGTTGACGGCGAATACATATACCTGGGCATGAGCGTAACCCACCAATCAGAGATCGGGTATGACAGACACCCTGTTGCATTTCTTACACCTCATTGGCTAATTTATCACTTTAATACGGGTTTGTTCAATTTTTCGAATGCCACCACATTCTATTCGTATCTACCACCGTACAAACGTATCTAAAGCAGTGATTCTTTCGACAGTCCCCCGTCTCAGTTTAATTCCGTCGGTCGAGGCAGCCAGCCGACAAAGCCGTCTGACCACTGCACCCATTGAGCAGGCCGACCAGGAGGCGGTGGAGGCATTTGTCGTAAATCGCCGGGAGGGCGGTGAATCCAGCAGCATGTTGTAATAAGTGGCTGCCGAGAGATGCAAATCGGAATGTTGGCCATGAGGGGCTGCAACTCTATACCGAAAACCAAGGGTGCTGTCTGTAGTGGCTGGAAGCCGAAGAAACCGTCTGTCGCCATAAAATGCATGATATCTTGTTCTGTTCTATTTATTGCAAGTTCTTGTTAGCAGTAAGTACTTGTAACCCTTTTTGGTGGAGGGCGCCTGCCTTGCATAAAGTTGTTTGCTTAAATGCGTTTTGCTAACATAATTTCTTCTTTGGATTCCCACGATCACACCAGGTTTATATATGCCTGTCGTCTTGCCTTTGGTGATTGCGTAGTATGGTTTTCTGTTGCTCACCCGGGCTCCCTTTACAATAAGCGACAACTCACAAGCCCCGTGCACATAACAACACATTGCTGTAATGGTGAGCATGCAAGGCCAACTTTGATTTTGAGTTCAATTTTCATGAAAATAGGAAGCAACTATGGTGACGCCGTGTATTCTAGCCAGAGCTCCGAATCCTTCCAAACTTTTCCACACACTGGACAAAACGAGACAAAACCTGGAGGGCACCTAGACGCTAATGGTCTTGAAGATGCTGAACTCGTCGCCGGTGGCCACGAGCGTGCCGGGGATCTGGGGGTGCCAGTGGAGTTCCTTGACGTTGGCGTGGTAGTGAACAAAAAGCAGCTGGGGTGGCACGTCCTGGACGCCGGCGGTGTCTCGGCTCTCCTCGTCGTCGAGCTCGACGGCCAGGTCCCAGAGCGTGGCCGTGTTGTCACCAGCGGCCACGGCGACAATGCTGTCGTCAGTGGGATGCCACTCGATGCTGGTGATCTGTTCCTTGTGGTAGCCAAAGCTGGCAATGGGGCTGGGCCGGTCAGCGGCAGCGGCCACGGCGCCACCGGCGCTGGGCTTCCACTGGCGCAGGTCCCAGACGCCCCAGACGCCGTCGTCGGCGCCCGAGGCCAGCAGGTGTGTCGTCTGGCGCGACCAGCTCATCACGTTGACGTCGGTGGTGCTAACCTGCATGGCGATGGCGGCCTTGCGGCTCTTGCTGCGCACGTCCCAGATGCGAATGGTGCCGTCGCTCGACGCGGACGCAAACACAGACGGCTCCGACGGGCTCCACTGCAGCTCCTCGACGCTGCTAGTATGGCCGAGGAACGGCCGCGTGTCGGTGACGAAGCCGCCGCCAGACGTACGCGTTGTCACGTAGATGACGCCGTCGTTGTCGCCCGTCAGCAACTTACCGGCCGGGTGCAACGGCGACCAGTCGACCGCGTAGCCCTCGGCCTTGTGCGCGCGGATCGTCGACACTGGCTTGTTCTGCTGGGCCGTGATCAGCGTGCCGGGCGTGTCAAAGGCCGCCAGGTGCGGCGTGATGTTGTGGATGAAGATGTTGGACGACTCCGTCAGCGTCGCCGTCAGTGTCGTTGGCGCCTGCGACACCTCCTCCGACGCCACCTGGAAGGCCCGCACCCGGTTCGTCGTTGAACTCAGCGGGATGCTCTTCGACTCCAGGATCGGCTCGCTGTCCTCGCCATCGGCGTCGTCGTCCGAGTCCGAGTCCGACTCGCCCCCGCCGTCTTTTTGCATCCGGCCCAGTCCGCTGAACTTGAGCACCATCAGCTGGTTCTCGCTGCTCTTGGCCTGCTGCGCCTGCGTGCCGGCGACCGTGTACATCGTGGCCGGGTACACCTTGCGGTCGTCGCCCAGCTGGTCGCGCAAAATGTCAAACGACAGACACGGCCACGGCGTGCTCAGGCTGTGCAGCATGTCGTACGCACTCGGATCCGGCGCCAACACCTGCCCTGGCTCGAGCTTCGTCCGTCCCACGATAAATGTTCCCGGGTTGTTGTCCACGTCCATAGCAGCTTGGCCCGTCAGCAGGAGACTCGTTGACTGCCATTTAGAACACAGCGTCCCTTCTACCCATGCGTCACGCACCTTCTTTCTCCTCTGCTTCTCTCTCTGCATCTGGGCGGCCGTCAACACCGGCCTCGATAATCTCATCATCGTCATCGTCGAACTCGTCTTCAAACTCGTCCTCAAACTCGCCCATAGCAGTGTCCTTGTCGTTGTCAAGCTCCATGGGCCGGTCGCCTCTCTTCAGAGACACAACGCCCTCCTCATCGACAGCCATTCGTTTAGACATGATTAGAAATCTAGAATCCAAACCGTTAGTCTGGGATTGTCCTCGCCAACTGTTCAATATAGAAGACTTTCGTTTCGCCAGAACCCCTCCAAAAAAAAAAAAAACATTTTTTGCGATAAGCCGATAAGAAAATACGTGGGTGACTAAGCGAAGACGAGTACTAAGAGCAACGGTAAAGCATCGAGTCGAAATGTTGGCGGATTCGGATCCTAGTCTAAAAGATGCAAAAAGAAGTAACTTATGAAAGGAAATGAAAAGAAATGCAAGTACAGAGTATACGAGGTGGCAAATATATCGGAGTACACAGAACATACGGCAAGATGGAGCCTTTGCGTAGAGCGTCGCATGACTGTTCCTAAGAGCTGCTTCACTGAGCTCAGATGAACTGGGTGATATTGGGCAGCACCCCAGTGTATGCCACACCATTGGGTGGCTCCATGCCGTATATGTAGGATCCCCACCACGGGCCGGCTCCCCACCAGAGCCAGCCGGTCCATACGTCGTTGTTTTTCTCCATGTAGCTGAACATGTCCTGAAGAGCAGAGATACACCGGCTGTTCGCTCCACCGGCCGTCTCACCGAGAATTCCGATCTTGTTGTTGTCCCTGAGCCATTTTGTGGCAGCTGCGAGGCGCTCGCTTCCAATGGTGGCACTGACACACTCTGGCGACGTGCCGGAACCGTCCGAGTCGAGATACTGGTGCATCTCGTAAATGATCTTGTCCGACGGGTCGATGAGGGCACTCATGCCGGTTGCTGTTCCGCTCGAGACCTTTAGGGTAGAGCGTCGTTAGGCATGCGTCGCGTGTCCACAAGAGGATAAGTCGGACTCACCCAATGCCAGGCTCCAGACCACATGTTGCCCTCGACGAAGATGAATTGAGTCAATGCGCCCGAGGCGCGTATGCCGCTAATGGCGGCCTGGTTCAGCGAGGCAACCAGAGTATTGTCCATATCATGGTACTCATTGTTGGTATCAAAGATGACATTACTGTTGGCACAGAACCTGCTGGCAACCGTATACCACCATGCCTCAAAGGCAAGGACGTCGCTTATGATTGTTCCGTAATACCGTCCTGTTGTCTGTAAGCTGTTTTGAAGCCCAGTGGCAGTAGCTGGAACGCAGACGTACCGTAGTTATGGGGGTCAACAATGGCATAAGCCCCCCTGAGACGAACGGTTCAGCAAGCATCAGCACACAGCGACGGACTTTCTTTACTCACTTTCCTGTAATGTAGGCTACGATCTGTGTAATATGTTTGTCAGCTTCAAGAACCTAAAAGAAATGCCACAACTTGAGAGACTGACCTTTTCAAGACCCTGAAAATATGTTTCGTTGATTATGCCTGTCATCTGAGTAGGAATGGCTCGTTCCCTGAAATGGTTAGCATTCAGTCTCGTATCGGCTAAACCAAGCACTAACATCAATATAGGTATACGAAAAGTGTTGAAACCTTTCTCCATCAGTGTCTATAACTGTCAGTCATCTTCCGTCTATCAGAGATAAGCCTCAACGTACATCGATGCTCGAGTTGACGGGCCAGACGTAGTCTGTATTCTCCTTTCCCGGGAGCTTGACGGGAGTGAACTCAGCTCCGGCCTCGCTCACCCCCGTGAACCGGAAGCTGCTGTTTCGTTTCTGCTCACTTTCGCGTAGCGTTAGCATCGCAGTGGGTGTCGGCAATGCGAGCGTCAAGGTGACGGCAACAGCGCCGAGAAGCAGCTCAAGGCGCATTTTGATTCGGGTCTTAATGCACTGATGACAATCCAACGGGACAAACGAGGCACTCACGACATATTTAAACCAGAAGGCCATGCGGCATTGCATTCACAGGTCTTATATCGGAAGGCTGCGCAGCATTCCACACTGGCGTTTCTTGACCTGCACAGTTGTAGATCTAGATAGGCGATCCCACGTCTACATTCTGCTCAACACGATTTTTCCACCCAAGGATGCGTCCGTGTCTTGGCAAGGGAGAGCAAGAACGCGAAATTCGTTGTTGGTTGCAAGTGGAAGAAACGTCGCGAATCGTTTGACAAGCCCCGTCTAAACAGCCTCTGCAAGGATGGGTTTCTATGTTATGCGCGAAGATCCGGACTCTCGTGTGAAGTGATCACCTGTGGATGAACATTACATAAGCATATTGGATTAGTCATATTTCTCGTTCTGTTCGCGACAGGGCAAAGTCCGAGCCTGGCTTCATTTGGACCAACACGTCTGCAAGCCGCATCCCACCTCAGTCGAAAGTCGATTGCAAATCCTGTCAAAATGGCGACAAACGGAGCCCCCGAGCGAAGCGGCGAACCGGAGACGCAGGTGAATGGCGCCCGGCCAGAGTCGGCGGCAATGCCCAGCGCAGCAGCAGCTGCCGCCGAGGCTCGACTGAATGCCACAGCAAAGGACATTTCGCTCAAGGATTTCCTAAACAAGATGGACGACTATGCGCCAATCGTATGTATCTCTCGCCAACTGTCTGATGTGCCGGGCGCATGCGCTCTCATGCCTCTGTACTTGCTGCCGTCCACCTGCTGACGAGATAATGTCCGCTCGCGCTTTCGCCTTCTTACTCTGCTGGATAGATTCCCGATGCGGTGACAAACTACTACATGACCAAGGCCGGCCTCCCGCCGCCGCCACAGACGGACCCACGACTGGCACGGCTGCTGGCGCTGGCCACGCAAAAGTTTGTTGCGGACGTGGCGGCCGACGCATACCAGTACAGCCGGGTGCGGGCCAGCAACACGAGCGTGAACAACCCGATGGGCAACCTGGGGGCGGCGGCCGGGTTTCCAGTGCCGGGGCAGCCCAACACGCAGCCGGGTGGCAAGGACCAGGGGCGCGGCGGAGCGCTGGGCATTCAGCGGCCTGGCTACGGCGGCGGCGGCCAGGGCAGCAACCAGAACCGAACGGTGCTGACGATGGAAGACCTGGGCATGGCCGTGGGCGAGTACGGAGTCAACGTGAAGCGCGGCGAGTTCTACAGGTGAAGTCGAGGGAGCCACACACGCGCGGTTGCCAGAACGGCAGACTTCGCACTTTTGGCTGGCGTTGCAGGATCCCTTTTTCTTTTTGCGGGCGTTTTGTTCGAGTTTGGCATGTCCTTTACTTATTTTGGCGTGTATATGTATGTATCGTACACAGGGATTGGGATTTCGAAATGGCCATGGCGCCATGCCCGTGGTTCCTACTTGTGTGGAATCACAACAATACCCTCAGGCTCTCAGACGCGGCTTCTGTTACCGAGACCAAATGAAGGGCTTCCGTGTCCTATGCGCAGTGTCAGCGGTGGAGTGGATGTGGGCTTTGCGTTGTCAGAGGGGGTCGGACGTACGGCGAGAACTCGCCCAGCTTGTGACCAACCATGTCTTCTGTGATGGTCACGTCGTGGTAGACCTTGCCGTTGTAGACCTGGAACTTGAGGCCGACGAAGTTGGGCAGAATGGTGGCGGACCGGGCCTGGGTGCGAATGGGCGGCGAAGTTTTCCCTGCCTGTGGCCGTGTGATGGGGAGACTAGACGAGAACCAGATGTCAGTTCAGGGCACATGGGTTGCAGGCTTGGGTATGTCGTGTTGCTCGTACGGGACAATGTGCGGGCCTGAGAAGCCGAGGATGTTAGCAAGACTGCGTGTGCAGAGGAGGTCGTCTAACGAGGAGACCGGGGCGAACCTTTCCAGACAGAGCGCTTCAACAAGCACCGAGTGGGAAGCATTGTCGCGATTTCGGTGCTTCGTTCGTGGCGTGTCGCAATGGAGAGAGAGCGGACAGAGGGAAAAAGTGTTATTGGCAGTTTGCGAAAAGTATCGATGCTTACGTAACCAGACGGATTTGGACTTGACGGGCCGCCACGACCAAAAAGAATTTCTGCCAACCGGCAGCCGAGGAAGAACCAGAGGTCCCACCAGCACAGCTCCTGTCTTTGTGACCGCAGATGTTGGACGGCACCGAGTAGTTTTTGAGTCGGATCTTTTACCTTCTTTTGCGCTTCTCGATCCCCGATACGACTACGTGCCGTTACCCTGCGGCCAGGGGAAAGAGCCAGCATGCGCATCGACTCTGCGGCGGATTAGAGAAGACGAAGGCGACGAAGACGACGAAGACGAAGACGACGTCGACACATTGCCATGGCGGACCCGTTTGAGGTGCGGGTGCGATTCAGCGCCCAGCTGCAGAACCTGAACGCGTCGGTGACCTCGGCGCGCAAGGCGGCAGCGTATGCGCTCAAGTACCGAGACCTGGACGAGGACCTGCACTCGTGCATTCTGGAGCAGCTGGAAAAGGTGAGCGTTTGTGGGCGGGGGGGAAAGGTGGCTACGCAGCCATAGGAGTACGGGCTGACGAATCGAAGCCACAGACGGCCCTGAACACGCGGGCCAACATTATGTACTTTATCGAGCACTTTTTGGAGCTGGCGCAGCGCGAGGGCCACAACGAGTATGTGGTGATGATCCAGCGCGACATCATCCGGGTGGTGGATGCGGTGGCGCCCGAGAGCGGTCAGGGCGCGGCCAACGTGAAGGTGGTGCGGCGGGTGTTGCAGGGGCTGCAGCAGCGCGGCTTCCTGGACGGCCAGGTGGTAACGGAGATTGAGGAGGTGCTGCGCGAGCGCGAGGCCGACCTGCTGCGGTCGCCGGGGGGCGTGGGGCCAGGGGACGACCTGGCCGGCCGCCAGGGCCACCACAACGGCGGTGGCGGTGGCCGGGACGAAGACGCCATAGACATCGAGACCAACGACCGCATGGCGCCGTCCCAGACGATGCTGTCGGGCGGCGGGCGCAACGGACGCGGCGGACGGGTACTGGGACACGACGGTGGAGGACATGCAGGCGACGGCAGCCATGGCAACGGCAACAAGAACAGTAACGGCAACAACAACAACAACAGCAACAATAAGGAGAACAACAACAACAGCAATACAGCCAGTGGCAACGCCAGCACGGCCGACGGACCCCGACGGCTGGACAAGAAGCAGATCGAGGAGCGGATCGAAGAAGACCGGGAACGACACAAGCGGCTGCGCGAAAACATCTGGGCGGTGCCGGGCGGCACAGACACGGAGATGTGGAAGATCTGGGAGGAGACCAGCGAGCTGGGCGAGGACGATCACGTGATGGGCGAAGAGGAACAGGCCGAGCGCCACCGCAACCTGCTGACCAGCTGTCCCCATCGAGCGCCAGTCAGGGCAGACGGACGGCGCTGAGGGCGGCGTTGAACGGGAGTGGGATCTGCGGGACACAGCAACAATACTCTGGGCGGGCTGAACGCTTTGACGCTTTCACGCTTCCGGGCCTCTTGCCGCTTGTGCGGGGAGAGCGGTCATAGTTTCGATATGGAGATAATGTACATGTCTATGTCAGTCGTTTTTCGTCCCTCGGCTTGGCCCTACTCCATGGTCACGTTGGCGCCGAGTTCCTTGAGGGTGGCCATCATTTTCTCGGCCTCGTCCTTGGGCACAGACTCCTTCATCGTCTTGGGCGCGCTCTCGACAAACTTCTTGGAGTCGACCAGGCTGAGGCCGAGGAGGTTTTTGATCTCCTTGATCACCTTGGGCTTGGACCCGGCCTCGAAGCCGAGCAGCTTGACGGTGAAGAGGGACTTTTCTGCCGGCGCAGCGGGTGCCTCTTCCTCTTCTGCGGCCACCGGTGCGGCGGCAGGGGCAGCGGCGAAGCCGCCGACGGGCAGATCTGGTATGTTAAGGCGAGTCTGTGAGTTAGAGAGGAAGAAAGAGAAGAGAGAAGAAAGAGAGGAGAAAGAGAGAGGAAGAAGAAAGAGAAGAAAGAAAAAAACACAAAACATACCTTCAAACTCGACACCAGGCTGGCCGTCTCCAACAGGGTCAATTGGCTGATCTGGTCGACAATCATGGCAATCTTGGGCTCGACCGCCACGGCCTCGGTCGAGCTGTGTCGCCGGGCTGTGCGCTGCGGCGTCTGTGCGCGCAAGACGACCGCTCCGACGGGCCGGACGCGGGTCGACGCCCGGAGCTGGTGTACGCAGCGCTGGGCTGCGAAGCGGCAGGACATGGCCATGGTGTTGGAGGGGGGGAATGCGACGGATGGGCGGTTGCTGGTGCGGGCTGGTCGATGTTGGATCGGAGAGAAAAACGAACCACGCAGATTTTCACTGGCCGTCGGCGGTGCTGCGGCCTGATTGGCTGGCGGCTGTAGGTGGGGGAGCTTCCTTTTGAAAAGGTTATTGTTATCGATAAGAAAAAAAAAAAAAGGCTTACCTTCCCAGACGTGCAAACTCAAGAGACAGGCAACCCGCCGATTCTGTTTCTTTCCAACCATCCATGGTGTGCACGCGACAGCATGACACTCTACGATGTCGGGCCGCAGCGCCGGTCCCTGCTGGCCGACGCAGCCACCTGTGGGCTTTTCCCACCACAACTGCTTCGCCTACTACGAAGCGAGACGACGACGACGAAACGGCCGGCGGACACGACGACGGCGACCGCGACAGACACCACCGGCCACGGCCCTGCGAGCTTCCTGGACGCGGTGGCCCAGGCGGCCCTGTTGCCACGTCTGACAGGACCGCTCTTTGGCCATTTCCGGCCGCTCTTTGCCGACATCTGCGCCCGTTGGCTTCTACATGGCCGTCGTGGCGTCCGTGACGACGCCGTCGTGGCTGCGTTTGCCCGGTTGCTGCCACTGGCACCGTACCTGGCGGTGCTGCTGGACCGGTACCTCGCAGAGACGGCGGAAACAACCGAAACGACTGAAACAACGTCGCCACTGCTGGCTGACCACCTTTCCCTCTTGGCCCTCTGGCGGCTCGTCCACTTTGACGCCTCCGTCTACGGCCACCTCGTGCCGACCGGCCTGCAGCAGCTCTTCCGCCATCCGTCGCCGCCGGTGCGGTACCTCGCCATCCACCTCTTCGGCCTCGTCCATGCGGCGGCTGATTTCAAGACCGACGCGCTGCTGCGCCAGTTTGTCCACGAGAACGACAGCCTGATGGCCGACGTCGACGGCATCGAGATCGACTACACATTCCTAACCCTGCACGAGCATACACGGTGTGAAGAGTGGCTGAAGCGTGCGGAATTGATAGAGAGTGAGGCAGAGAGCAGTCCCAGTCCGCTGGTCCTCCCGTTGACCCCATTGGTGGCTGCATGGGGTCGAACGGTGGTGCCTCGACCGAGTTTGTCGTTGTCCTCATCGTCATCGTTGTCACCCTCATCATCCCCCCCTCTCATCCCCACGCCCACCACGGTGACCAACCTGGAGGCGCTCGCCTGTCGTCTCCTCCAGCCCGAACCCATCCTGTTGCGCGGTCCTGCGGGTGCCGGCAAGACGTCGCTGGTGCGCGAGGCGGCACGGGCGCTCGGCATGGAGGCCCAGCTGGTGACGTTGCACCTCAACGAGCAGACAGACGCCAAGACGTTGCTGGGGCTGTACACGACCGGGGCCAAGCCGGGCTCGTTTGAGTGGCGGCCGGGCATCCTGACGACGGCCGTGCAGGAGGGCCGCTGGGTCTTGATTGAGGATCTAGACCGGGCGCCGACCGAGGTCATGAGCACGCTGCTGCCGCTGATCGAGCGACGCGCCCTGGTGATTGCGAGTCGCCGTGAGACTGTGCGGGCGCCTCGGCGTTTCCGTCTGTTGGCCACGGTGCGGACGACCGGCACGAGTCGCGTCCTGCTGGGCGAGCGACTGTGGCAGGGGATGGTGGTGGCCCCGTTGCCGGCCATCGAGCTCGAGCAGATCGTCCGCGCGACCTGGCCGCAGAGACACGCCCTCGTGCCCGACATCCTGGCCGTCTTTGGCCGTCTGACCGGCGCAGCCTCGCTCGCACGACCGGCCACGCTGCGCGACCTGCTCAAGTGGTGTCGTCGGCTGGAACACGTCTGTCGTCGTCGTACCGTCGCGGCCACGCTCTCAGACACGGCCCTAGTCGACATCTTGCTCGACGCGGTCGATTGCTTCGTTGGCAGTGTCCCGGACGAGCACCTCCGCCGCGCCCTCGGCCTGCGGATCGCCCAGGCCCTGCGCATCGCCCCCGCTGTCGCAGAACACGCTCTGCTGGCCCATGAGCCGGTTGTGCGCGAGACCGACCGTCAGCTGGTCGTCGGACGCGCTGTCCTGCCGAAGGCTCGCCACGCTGTCGGTGTTCCGGCCTCCCCTCTGTTCGCCACCACCGCCCACGCTCGACGACTGCTCGAGCAGATCGCCGTCGCCGTGCAGCTGCACGAGTCGCTTCTCCTTGTCGGCGAAACGGGCATCGGCAAGACCACTGTCATCCAGCAGCTCGCCGCCTCGCTCGGCCGCCGCCTCGTCGTCGTCAACCTCTCTCAGCAGAGCGAAGTCGGCGACCTGCTCGGCGGTTTCAAACCCGTCAGCGCCCGCAGTCTGGCCGTTCCGCTGCGCGACGAATTCGACGACCTCTTTGCCTCCACTGGCATTTCCGCTGACCGCAACGAGCGCTATCTCGGCCGCATCGCCTCCAGTGTCGCTCGTGGCCGCTGGGCCGATGTCTGTCGGCTGTGGCAACAGGCACCCAAGATGTTTGACCAGATCGTGGAGAGGATGGGCGTTGAAGCGATGGAACGAGACGGTGAGAATACCACCCCCCCCAAACGACGAAAGACGGACAACAAACGTCGTGCCCTGCTCGAGCTCAAGCCGCGTTGGGATCTCTTTGCCCGCCGACTCGACCAGTTCGCCCAGCAGATCGCCGCCGGCTCGGGCGCCTTTGCCTTTGCCTTTGTCGAGGGCAAGATCGTCCAGGCCGTCCGCAACGGCGACTGGCTGCTGCTCGACGAGATCAACCTGGCCTCGCCCGACACGCTCGAGAGCGTGGCCGACCTTTTGTCCACCGGTCCCGCAGATCGTCCGGCCGTGCTGCTGGCCGAGACGGGGGCCATTGACCGCATCCACGCCCACCCCGACTTCCGCGTCTTTGGCGCCATGAATCCGGCCACCGACGTCGGCAAGCGTGATCTGCCTCTGGGCCTCCGCTCTCGCTTCACCGAACTCCATGTCGTCAGCCCCGATCGCACCCCTCAGGATCTCGTCCCCATTGTCAAGACGTATCTGCGCGCCAACCCGCGCGCTACCGACCGCGTCGTCGAGCGCGTCGCCCGCCTCTACCTCGCCATCAAGGCCCTCGCCCTCGACCGTCGTCTTGTCGATGGCGCCGGCGAGGTCCCCCATTACAGCCTCCGTACCCTCACCCGTGTGCTGCGCTATGTCGACGATGTCGCCCCCAGCTATGGCCTCGACCGAGCCCTCTACGAGGGCTTCTGCATGGGCTTCCTCACCCTCCTCAGCCAGGCGTCCGAGGACCTCGTCATGCCGCTCATTGTCCAACATCTGTTTGGTGGTGGTGCTGACGTAAGCGACGACAAGAACCAAAAAGTCGCTGCTAATCGTCAACGTTCGCTGCTGACTCAGCCACCTCGAGAGCCACCAGCTCATCCAGACGGCCGCAGCCATGTGCGGTTCACAAGCACGGATGGCGCCCGCCAGTACTGGCTGCAACAGGGCGCGGACGCGGTGCAGGAGCGAGCAGACTACATTCGCACGCCATACGTGGAACGCAACCTGCTCAACCTGGTGCGGGCGACCTCGACTGGCCGGTTTCCGATCCTGATCCAAGGCCCGACATCGGCCGGCAAGACGAGCATGATCGAGTTCCTGTCACACTTGAGCGGCAACCGGTTCGTGCGGATAAACAACCACGAGCACACGGACCTGCAGGAGTACTTGGGCTCGTACGCCGCCGGTCCGGACGGCCGTCTGCGTTTCCAGGAAGGCGTCCTAGTCCGGGCCATGCGCGAGGGCTATTGGATCGTGTTGGACGAGCTGAACCTGGCGCCAACAGACGTGCTCGAGGCGCTCAACCGGCTGCTGGACGACAACCGCGAGCTGCTCGTGCCCGAGACCCAGGAGGTCGTGCGTCCGCACCGCCGCTTCATGCTCTTTGCCACCCAGAATCCGGCCGGTCTGTATGGCGGCCGCAAAGTGCTTTCGCGGGCTTTTCGCAACCGCTTTCTCGAGCTGCACTTTGACGACATTCCCGAGGCCGAGCTTGGCCACATCCTGCAGATGCGTTGTCGAGCCACCGCGCCGTCCGACTGCGAGCGCATCGTGACCGTCTACCGCGAACTCTCGCGCCTTCGTCAGACCAGCCGCGTGTTTGAGCAGAAGAACAGCTTTGCCACCTTACGCGACCTCTTTCGCTGGGCCCTGCGCGAGGCTGACAATCGCGACCAGATCGCTGCCCACGGCTTCATGCTGCTGGCCGAACGTGTGCGTGACGACGACGAGCGCCAGGCTGTCCGTCGTGTCATCGAGACCGTTTTCAAGACCAAGATCGACGTCGATCTGCTGTATGGACCGGCTGCTCTGCCCCCGTCTCTCGCCACGATGACCTCTGTCGTCTGGACACGGGCCATGCGTCGTCTCTTCGTCCTCGTCCGTCACGCCCTGCGCAGCTGCGAGCCCGTCCTGCTCGTCGGTGAGACGGGCTGTGGCAAGACCACCGTCTGCCAGCTGCTCGCCGAAGCTGCTGGCCGTCCGCTGCATATTGTCAATGCCCACCAGAACACTGAGACTGGCGACCTGATCGGGTCGCAACGTCCTGTTCGCAACCGGGCTGCCGTGTTGGCGTCTCTGCAGGCCGATGTGGAAGAGGCTTTGAGGGCCAGTGCGTTGGAGTTGGAGGGTGCTGCAGTTCCCATGGATCCTCCCGTGGATACCCCTTTGGATAACCTCCCCTCTCTCCTCCAACAGTACCACGCCTTGTCTGCCTCCATCCTCGCCCGTCTCTCCCCCGACCTCGTCGACAGGATCCGCCGCGATGAGGCCCGCAGCAAGGCCCTCTTCGAGTGGGCTGACGGCAGCCTCGTGCAGGCTATGCGGTCGGGCGCCTTCTTTTTGCTGGACGAGATCTCGCTGGCCGACGATTCCGTCCTCGAGCGACTCAACTCCGTGTTGGAGCCGCAGCGGCGCCTGCTGCTGGCCGAGAAGGGTGCGGCGGAGACGTCTGCGGCCACTGTTGATGCCGCCGACGGCTTCCAGTTCCTCGCGACCATGAATCCGGGCGGCGACTTTGGCAAGAAGGAGCTCTCGCCGGCGCTGCGCAACCGCTTCACCGAGATCTGGGTGCCGGCTCTGGCCAATGGTGATGACGACGACGACGATGTCCTTGCCATTGTCGTGGCTGTCTTGCGTCCGCCTGTGCGCGTCTTGGCGCCGGTCATGGTCGCGTTTGCTGCCTGGTTCGGTCGTCGCTTTGGCATCGCTGCCGCTTCTTCGTCCTCGGCCTCCCCCTTTTCCATCCGCGACATCCTCGTCTGGGCCCAGTTTGTCAACCGCTGCGAGGACCCCCAAAAGGCTGATGCAGCCCTTGTCCACGGAGCGGCCACAGTCTTTATCGATGCCCTCGGTGCCAACCCGTCCGCCATGGTGTCGGCTGATCCAGCTGTCGCTGCCCAGCAACGCGTCCTCTGTCTCGACCATCTCGACCAGCTGCTCGCCCGTCATCATGTTCAACACCCGCAGCTCGGTCCTGCCACGGCTACGCCCTCCCAGATCTATGCGACCGAGCCGCTGATTGAGATTACCGACAGCCACTTTTCCGTCGGTGGATTCAGCATCGAGCGAGTGGGCGACCTGTCCACCTCTTCCCTTTCCACTTCAACCTCGTCCCCCCCCTTCGCTTTCGATGCTCCCACCACCCGCCAAAACACCATGCGTCTCGTCCGTGCCATGCAGATCGGC
Source organism: Grosmannia huntii (assembly GCA_019925595.1). Classification (NCBI taxonomy): domain Eukaryota; kingdom Fungi; phylum Ascomycota; class Sordariomycetes; order Ophiostomatales; family Ophiostomataceae; genus Grosmannia; species Grosmannia huntii. The sequence continues at coordinate 83,661 of JADHKJ010000014.1, forward strand.
CACAAGCCTATCCTGCTCGAGGGCAATCCCGGTGTGGGCAAGACGACCCTGGTGGCCGCCCTGGCCGCCGCCTGTGGCCAGCCGTTGACTCGCATCAATCTTTCAGACCAGACCGACCTGATGGACCTCTTTGGCACCGACGTCCCGGTCGAAGGCGCCGCGGCCGGCCACTTTGCCTGGCGCGACGCTCCCTTTTTGCAGGCCATGCAGCGTGGCGAATGGGTCCTGCTCGACGAGATGAACCTGGCCTCGCAGTCCGTACTCGAGGGCCTCAACGGCTGTCTCGACCATCGCGGTGAGGTCTACGTGGCCGAGCTGGACCAGACCTTTCGTCGCCATCCCGCCTTCCGCCTCTTTGCCGCCCAGAATCCCCATCACCAGGGCGGCGGCCGCAAGGGCCTGCCCGCCTCGTTTGTCAACCGTTTCATCGTCGTCTATGCTGACGTCTTCTCCGAGGCTGACCAGCTGCTGATTGCTCACCGTCGCTTCCCTGCTGTCGCCCCCAATGTCGTCCGCCAGGTCACCGGCTTCGTTGCTGCGCTCGAGCGCGAGACCGTCCTCCGTCGCTCTTTTGGCCTCCTCGGTTCGCCTTGGGAATTCAACCTGCGTGACACCCTTCGCTGGTTAGAGTTATCGTCGTCGTCGTCATCCTCCTCCTCCTCTACCCCCGCCTTCCTCTACATCGCCATCCGACAACGCTTTCGCACCACCCGCGACCGTCGTGAGGTCGACCGTCTGTTCGCTGCCGCCTTTGATGCTCCCCACCAACCGCACAGCCTCTATCACGCCGTCGGCTCGGCCACTGCTCAGGTTGGCCTCGCCCTGTTGTCGCGCAGTCGTCTCGATCAGCCGACGCCTGCCTTCCCCGGCTTTGACCCCCGTCCTCGCCTGGCCGAGCTCGAGTCCGTGTTGTTGTGTGTCCGTCACAATCTGCCTTGCATCCTCGTCGGGCCTTCGGGCAGTGGCAAGTCTGCCCTCCTGCAACACGTCGCCGCCCTCGCTGGAAAACCGCTCGTCGTCTTTCCTCTCAGTGCCGATGTCGATGCCATGGACCTCGTCGGCGGCTTCGAGCAGGCTGACCCTGTGCGCGATGTCTATGCCAGTCTGGCCCTTCTCAAGGACGTTCTGAACACCTTTTTGCTGGAACACGCAGACGACAACAACGACAACAATGACAACAACCACCTCCTTCACGCTGCCACCCTCATGCAGGCCCTTGGTGTCACCCCCGACGCCGAGGCCATTCATTTTGCCCATGTTGGCAACTGCATCGGCCGTCTGGCTCCCCTCGTCGACAGTCGCTCGCCGCTCGCTGCCGCCCTCGAGGCCGCACACGATCGCCTCCAGCAGCCGTTGACCCTGGCCAACCCGCGCTTCGAGTGGCTCGACAGCCTGATCGTTCGTGCTGCCCAGGCCGGCCACTGGCTCGTACTCGACAACGCCAACCTCTGCAACGCCTCCGTGCTCGACCGTCTCAACTCCCTGCTCGAACGGCCCCAAGGCTTCCTCAGCATCAACGAGCACAGCCAGCCCGACGGCGAGCCACGCATTGTGGCCCTGCATCCCGACTTTCGCGTCTTCCTCACCGTCGATCCGCGCTATGGCGAGCTCTCGAGAGCCATGCGCAACCGTTCCGTCGAGATCTTTGTCGACAGCCTCGACACTGGCCTCGCCCCCCCCTACATCCACCACGTTGCCCCGGTCGAGGCGCGCATGCTTCGCTTCCACGACCTGCTTCGCCATCCTGACCCTCTCTGGCTCGACAACCTGTCGCTCGATGACTCTGCCCTGCTGCAGCGTTTCTTCCACGCTGTCCACACTGGTGGTCTCCTCTGTGCCGTCAACGACCAGATCCGCTCCCGTCTGTTGCTGCGCATCCGTGCCGCCCTCTCCTATCTCAGCATGGCCGAGACGGCTCCCCTGCGCAAGGCCATCTTGCACCAATACACCCAGTTCTCCGAGTCCGTCGCCGATCCCGACCCTTTGCTCGTCTATGACCAGCCGTTGCATCCGCTCCAGAACTCTCTGTCGTTGTCGTTGTCCTCCTCCACCTCCTCCTCCTGGCTCTCCTGGCTCGGCGTCTGCTACCACACCACCACCCGCGTCTCCTATGCCCTTGAAGATCTCCACCTGCACCACCAAAAGGCCACTGGCCACCTGTCGAAGCTCGGTCTGCTCAACCGCCTCCAGCGCTCCTCGCTGGCCGGTCAGGTCGCCGTGGTCGCCCGCGACTCCACCGCGCCCGCCTTTGCCTTCCTCTTCGACACCATGAAGGAGCTGCAGTCGTGCCTCGTCGCCAGCGTCGACCTGGTTCACACCCAGAACACCCAGACCGCCCACCGGGGCAAGGACGCCCGCCATCTGCTCCACGTCGCCGTCCACATCTGGGACCAGACCCACGCTCTCACGACGCAGTCCACCTTTGACGAGGCCCGGTTCCAGGCCCATCTCGGCCACAGCCGCTCGCTGCTTCACGTCCTCCAGGCCGACATGCAGGCCCTCCAGCATGAGGTCGAGTTCACCCTGCGCGCGCCCGCCAACGCGCTCCTCGCCTTTGTCACCAACATGCGCCACCGTCTCGCCCACGATTTCGCCGACGGCTTCCACCTCTCCACCGGCCTCAGCATGAACCGCCTCTGGCCGCTCTTCCGCCCGACCCCCATCCCCGACGAGGCTGCCTTCCACCAGGTCGTCGCCATGGAACGTCTCGCCGCCCGCTTCGACAATCTCAAGTGGCGCGTCCCCCACGCGTCGGCCGTCGACCTTGGCCACGTCATCACCGCCCTGGCCGACGCGTATCGCCTACTCCGTGTCGACAGCACCGACGCGGCCGCCCTCGTCCAGGCTGTCACCGACGAGATCGCTGTCCTCGAGTCCCTTGTCGCCAATGGCCAGGCTCCGTCTGTCCCCCTCTTTGCCGACGTCTTCGAGGCTGTACGCCAGCTGCATGTCCTCTATGGCAATGCCGGCCAGCTCGACGACCAGATCAAGACCCTCGTCCTCTCCGACCTGCCCACCTTTGCTCAGCTGCGTCTACATGGCTCTGTCGGTCCCGCCAACCAGCTGCAGGCCGTTGACTATCTCCTCAGCCAGGTCTCCGCTCTGAGGCCCTGGAGTGGCACGCTTTCCAGCCAGCTCTTGCGCAAGTCCGAGCACATCATCTCCTCCTCCACTCTGGCCTCTCTCCGCTCTCTCGAGAAGGAGCTGCCGCTTGTCGGCCGCCTGGTCACCCGCGCTTCTGCCTCGCTCTCGGCTGACCCTGTCGCCAAGCTGAACGAGTCGCTCTGGGATCTGCTGTCTGCTGTCGTCTCCGCCCTGGCTCAGTCTGCCGAGGCCTCTGACGCTGCCACGCTCCAGACCCGTGTCCAGACCCTTCTCGATACCGCCCTGGCTCATCCGCAAATCGCCCATGTCCAGATCTCTGCTCGTGGCTTAGTCATCGAATCCGACAACGCAGAAAACGTCATCTGGCCAAACCTAAACAAAAACGAACTCAGCCCCATCCTGCAGCAGCACTTTTTGCCCGTCGTTCTCGCTCTGGCCGCCTCGCGGCAGAACAGCAGCGTCCATATGCGCCAGTCCCTCTCTGCTGTCGCCTGGGTCCAGTTCTCCGTCGGTTGCATCAAGCTGTACACGCCCGACAAGGTCTTTGATCCCTTCCTCGAGTGGAAGACCGAGCAGGACTTTCACGCAACGCTGCGTGCCTCTCTTGTGGACGAGGCCGCCGCCCTGTGCCAGTTCGAGCATGACTTTAACGCCCAGGATTCCACAAGCCTGCGCCTCAGCCTGGCCGGAGAGGACATCCACGTGCTCGATGCCGCCCTCGTCAGCCGCCAGGAAACACAGTCCCGGCTGCAGCTCGACTCGCCAACCAACATTTACCGTCCGCCCAGCGGTGGCGCTGCCGGTGAGCTGTCCCGGCTGCAAAAGGACGTCTTCAACCCAGTCCTCGACGTCACCGTCAAGGATGACATCAGCTCTGCCCACTTCCGCATCGTCTCGTCGCTGTTGGCAGCCTCAGGCGCAGAGACCACTCCGGCAGAAGCACAGCAGGAGCTCCAGCTGGTCCAGCACAACGTCATCCGCCTGATCGAGCGCCTGCTCATGAGCCAGTTCACGGCCTATCAGGATCTTGCCGTGCCCGTGGCAAACCTCCTTCGCTGTCTCCAGCTCGGTCTCTCCCTCAGCGAGGCTGCCGCATCCGCAGCCGTGTCCCCAACGTCCGACAGCGCCTCCGATACGCCGTGGCTTGGCCTAATGCCCTTCTTGGGCGGCCGTCCCATCGCCGTCGAAGCCGTTCCGCCGCCGCTGAAAAAGACCTGGGAGTTCTTGCTATTTGGGGGTGTCTGCGCCTCTGTGGATGGACCCAGTGAGCTCAGCGACATCGCTTCGTCTTCTGCCTTTTCGCTGGAAGGCCGCCGCTGTATCGCCGAGTGCTTCCACTACTTCTTCACCGAGTGGAACAGAAAACTCGAGGCCGACCGCATGGCTGAGGAAGCCAAGACCAACCTGTACCGTTTCCGCGGCAGCCAGGAGGACGAGGAGGAAATGGACGAGGCCGAGTTCAGCGAGCTCTTCCCAACCTATTCCGGCAACGAGGACAGCATCAGCACCAACAAGAAAACGCTGGCCAAGTGGGACCTCTCGGCCGATGTCTCGCGCATCCACCGAGACATCCTGCAGCCATCGCGGCCGCCGACGGAGGCCATCCTCGACTTCTGCAAGACCGTGGCACGCAAGGCCGCCAAGTCGATCGATCTTGACGGCCTCCCGTCGAAGCCGGCCATTTCCAACAGCGAGTTTCTGCCCGCAACCCTGCTTGTTGTCGACGACACCCTGCGCAGCCTGCAGACCTCGACCGTCGCCGTCAACGCAGGTAAGTTCAACTTTTACACCGACACAAACCTGCCCGAGGCCCGCAAGCTCGTCGCGCTCGTCCACGAGGTCGAGGACAAGTTCCGCGGCCTCCAGCGCGTCGACGAGATTGGCCACCTGCAGCCGCTGGCCGACGTCGTGCTTGGGTGCGAGCGCGTACTCGAGCTCGAGTTCAACGAGCCGCTGGCAAAGGTCATCACCATGGTCGAAAAGCTGCACGAGGCCCTGTATGAGTGGCAGTTCCGCGGGTACGCAAGCCGCCAGTACCTCACCCCGACGCTCTACGAGCGCGTGACGGCCACGCTTGTCAGCTGGCGGAAACTGGAGCTGTCCACGTGGAGTCGCCTTTTTGACGCAGAGGCCGACAAGTGCCGTCAGGACGCCGGAGTCTGGTGGTTCATCGCCTACCAGGCCGCCGTCGCCGGTCCCATGTCCATCCTTCTCGGCCACGACGAACATGGCAACAGCACGAGCGACTCGCTGGCCTACCACGCCGAGCAGCTGCTCAAGGAGCTCTCGTCCTACCTCTCCAGCTCCATCATGGGCCAGTTTTCAGCCCGCCTCGACCTTCTCCGACAGATCGGCGCCCATATCGGCCTGCTGGTCCACGATTACCCGGCCATGGCCATGATCCAGAACGCCGTCCAGAACCTCGTCGCGTTCTACTCCCGCTATGAGAGCAAGGCCATTGAGAGCGTCAAGAAGGGCCGCGAGGGTCTGCAGAAGAAGATGAACGACGTGCTTCTCCTGGCCAGCTGGCGCGACACCAACATCGACGCCCTTCGCGAGAGTGCCCGCAAGTCGCATCTCAAGCTATTCCGACTTGTCCGCAAGTTCCGGGCTGTGCTCGGACAGCCCATGCTGTCCCTCATCCAGTCTGGCCTTCCAGACGACGCGGAGCAGGAAATTGTGCGCGGCAGCGAAGAGCTAGGCGACATCCTCGACTCGGCCGACATTGAGCTGTCCCGGCCGCAGGCGGCGACGAAGCTGTGTGCAGAGCTGGTCCCTGGCTGGGGCGACGATGCCCACACGCGCCGTCTGACCGGCGTTGACCGCATCGTGTCGATCATGAACAGAGCCAGTGCCATTCCGGCGTCGGCTCTCGATGCCAGCGATGTTGTCTCTTCGTTTCTCACGGACCTGTTGGCGTCCACGGCCGAGCTGCGCAAGGAGACGCCCGGCCTGCTCACAGAGGAAACAAAGGACGCGGTCAAGCACCTCAAGACCCGCAAGATTCGCCTCTTTGACGAGACCGTCAAGGCCGTCCGCCAGATGGGTTTCGCCAGCAACCTGGGTACAAGTCGTCTGGCCGCTCAAGCATCGCTGCCCCTGATCTTCTCAGGCGCGTCGGGCCTGACAGCCATGCGGCTGCCCGAAGAGCTGGATCTTGCCGGCCTCGAGTACAGCTTCCACAAGCTCGTAGACCTGGCACCGCAGTTCCGCGAGGCCTTGTATGAGCACCACAGCGACCTCCAGAGAGTCACGGCCCGGCGCACGGTCGGCTACCTGGAAGGCATCCTGTACGTGGCACTGCGGCAACGTGAGATCCTGACCGCGTCTGCACGCAGCCTGTCCGCTCTCGATGCCCAGGTTGCCCATGTCGACAGCCTCAGTGCAAGCTTGGTCGAAGGCGGCAAGGGGGACAACAAGGACGCGACTGTCGACGCTGGACGGATTCAGCGCGAGACCAGTCCGTCTGGTCATGCTAGGACGTTGCGATGGCTCGTGGCCATAACGCAGGTCGGTGTCCATCTCACCGAGGTCCATGATCGTCTAGCCACTGTTGACTGCAAGTCGGTTCGCACGCAGCTCGCAGCCTGGGGCGCCACGTTTGATGGCTTGCGTATCAAGCTGGAGGCCGGTCTGCCCGGTCTCCCTGACGGCTTTGTTTCATCGACGACGCTGGTTCTTCGGTCTCAGATCGACGAGGAGGTAGCTCGGTTCGCGTCGGAGCTGGAACAGCGCATAGAAGAGCGCCCGGACCTTGCCTATATCCTGCAGCAGATCAAGCTCTGGGCTGTTGCCAACGCTTCGAACGAGGTGGAGAAAGCCATGACCGCGGCTTCCAGTGACGGCCTGCCCTCCTTCACCGACAAGGCGCTGGACCTGTCCAAGATGCTGCTCGATGCTGTGCAAAAGTTCAACAAGGCCGTCACGGAGCTGCCCACGTCGATCGAGGAGACGGCCTGGCTGGTGGACTACAACACCAAGCTCTCGACGGCCGTCAAGTCGTTGCATGTCGACACGGTCCTGTCTAGCATCCAGAAGTGCATCGATCTGCTGCGGTGCAACTATAGCACGCCGCACGCCACGTCATCCACGGCTCTGCTCTGCGTTCTGCTGCCGCTCCTGCAGCAGTACACGGCGACGTTCCGGCGCACGCTGATGCGTCTGACTGCGCTGCACCGATCCACCTGCCAGCTGGGCCACCGTCTGAGCCGAGCGTTTGTGGAGATTTCGTCGCAGGGCTTCTGCACACCGCCGGAGAAGTCGGACGAGTCATCTGGCCAGACCAACGGCAAGCTCGAGGAAGGCACAGGCCTGGGTGATGGTGAGGGTGCCGAAGACATCAGCAAGGACATCCAGCCGGACGAAGATCTCTCGGAACTGGCGCAGACAGCCAACAAGGAGCAGCAAGACAAGGGCGACGGAATCGAGGACGAAAAGGATGCCGTCGACATGGGCAATGACGAGATGGAAGGCGAGATGGGAAGCGCAGCCGGCGACGACGAGGACGAAGACAAGGACGGTGACGATAACGAGGGAGAGGAAGAGGAGGACGACATGGACGAAGAAGCCGGTGATGTGGACGACCTGGACCCGACGGCGGTGGATGAGAAGATGTGGGACGGTGAAGATGCCAAGGACACGGAGAAAGAGCAGCAAGGAAATGAGTCCAAGGGCCAGACGAACGAGGAAGAGCAGGTGGCGGCTGCGGACGACAAGTCGCAAAGCAAGGCTGCCGACGAAGCCGCGGTCGGAGAAGAGGGCGGAGACGCAGAAGAGGAGAAGAAGGGCGAGGAAGACGAGGACGAGAAGAAAGAGGGAGAGGATGGAGACGACGTGGATGACGATATCGGTTCGGACGACGAGCAAGCTGGCCCGCAACAAGAGCTGAACCGACAGGACCAGAACGTGGAGGAGAACGATGCGTTGGATCTGCCTGACGACATGGAGTTGGATGACGGAGAGGACAGCAACGACGATGGTGGAGACGACATGGACGACCTGGCCGATCTGGAAGAAGGAAAGGAGGAAGAAGGCGGTGCGGACGATTCAGCCAAGGAGAAGGGTGGAAAGGAGGACGAAGGGCCGGATGCGGAGGAAGAAGCTGATCCAGTCAGTGACGAGACGGTCCAGACAGACAAGATGGACGAAGACGAGGCCGAACAGGGTGAAGACGAGGAGGCTGAGGAAAAGAAAGACGGAGAGGCTGAGCAAGACGGCATGGACGTGGACGAAGACGGCGACCAGGCGGACGAGGCGCCCAAGCAGCCACCGGTGAACGACGTGCAGGCCGACAGCAAAGACACGGCCGCGCCCAACGACGTGCAGAGTGGTGTCGGTCCGGAGCAGCAGGAGAATAAGGCGACGGCCGACCAGGAGCAGGCGGACCAGAAGGAGAACAACAGCAGTGCGAAGCGCGACCAGGGCGAGACGGGCGAGGATGCGGACGAAAAGGAGACGATGGACGGTGGCGCCAACGGGACGATGACGAACCGCGACGTCGCCCAGGAAGAGCCCTCGCGTGCAGACCATCCAGACGAAGAGCAACAACAGCAGCAGCAGCAGCAGCAGCAGCCGTTCAAGAAGCTGGGCGACGTGTTGGAGCGGTGGCATCGCACGCAGCGCGAGATCCGGCAGGCTGAAGACGGGTCGCCAGACCAAGAGGTGCACGACGAAAACAGCGTCGACCAGGCGGCCGAGAAAGAGTTCCAGCACCTGCACGACGAAGAGGCGGCGGCCAGCACGCAGGCCATGGGTGCAGCCGACGAAGACGAGGCGCGGCCGTTGGACGACGCGATGGCGATTGAGGACGAGGCCGACGGCCGGACGAACGAAGCGGCCGAGGAGCGACAGCAGCAGCAGGCGAACGAGGAGAGCGACGGTAGTGAAGGGGCCGAGGACGATAAGATGCAGGAAGGCGATGGAACCGAGAACGATGTCGATGAGGGGGCGATGAAGACGGAAGGCGAGGACGGCCAGGCCGGCGCGTCGATGCAGCGTGGCGCGTATGACGATGTGGACGAAGTTGACGGGACCAGCAGCGAGGATGCAAACGACCAAGACGGCGTGACCAAGGAGAGCGAAGACGAGGACAGCAGTGGTGATGAGGAGGCACTGTTGGCCACACAGCTGCTGTCGTCGACGCGGCTCGAAGACGAAGACGGGGCACTGTCGCTGGACGAGGCCATGGGCCAGTGGACGGCCTTCCAGCAGTCGACACACGGATTGTCGGTCGCACTGGCAGCCCAACTGCGATTGATCCTGTCGCCATCGCAAGCGACTCGACTTTCTGGCGGTTTCCGCACCGGCAAGCGACTGAGCATCCGCAAGATCATCCCGTACATTGCGTCGGGCTACAAGCGCGACAAGATCTGGATGCGTCGCAGCGTCCCGACGAAGCGCGCTTATCAGATCCTGTTGTGTGTCGATGACAGCAAAAGCATGGCTGCGGCTGGCGCGACCGTTGCGACCGTTTCTCTCGCCACGTCCTCCTCGCCCGGCCATCTCGCCCTTAGCTCCCTCGTCATGGTGGCCCGCGCCCTTGCCATGGTCGAGGCCGGCCAGGTCGGCGTACTGGGCTTTGGTGCCCGCGTCTTTGCTGCTCACGGCCTTGTCGATGCTGAGCCGTTTGGCGGCAGTGCTGGTGGCGGTGGTGCCGGTGGTGGCCTGCAGGGCGCTGCCGCCCTCCGTCGCTTCACCTTTCAGCAGGACCGCACCGACGTCGCCCAGCTGCTCCGTACCACCATCGACACGTTCCGCCTGGCCCGCGAGGCCGCGTCTGGTGGCAGCGCCACCGCTGATCTCTGGCAGCTCGCCCTCGTCCTCTCTGACGGACTCACGCCCTCGTCTGCCCACGAACGCATCCGCCGGCTGCTCCGTGAGGCCGCCGAGTCCCGCATCATGATCGTCTTTGTCGTCCTCGATGGCCCGTCTGGCTCGTCCGCTGCTGGCCAGCCGGCTGCCGACAGCGTGCTCGATCTCAAAGAAGCCAAATTTGTCCGCGATCCGGCCACTGGCGAAAACCGCGTCGTCATCGAACGCTACCTCGACACCTTCCCCTTCCCCTACTACCTCATCGTCCAGAACCTCGACGATCTGCCGGCCGCGCTCGCCGGTTTGCTGCGCACCTGGTTCGCAGAGGTCAACTCGTAACAATAGAGTAGAAGAACAGAAAATAGATTCCGGAAGATTAGTGTACATTTTGAATCGTAATTTTACAACCACATCCACACGAAGCGGAAGGATGGACCATCGTAACTGCCCTACAGGGAAAGAAGAAACGAGCAGAGGACGGAAGGTGCAGCAAAAAGCCAATTGCAGAAGGGACAACGCAGACTCGAAACAAGAAGCAAAAAAACACAATGATACGACCTCTCAGAACAGTCTATTTCTTCTCCTCTGCGCACTCCCATCCATCCGTCCGCTTGTCCCGTCGGCGCAATGAGCATATTGGCAATTATCCACTATATAAGACAACAAAATGCAGCACAGCAATACAAGCAAACAGTCCGCCTACTGCTCCTGGCTAAAGGACGAGTTCAGGCCCTGGATCGCCTCCATGTCGGCAATCGTGCGGTTGAACACCTTGCTCAGATTGCTAATCACCCGCGACCGGTTCCGCTCGTGCCGTGTCGTCCAGATGTAGTCCATAATCTCCCGGCTGATCTGTTCCAGCTGATCCACCGTGCAGCCAGACGTCCGGTCCAAGATCGTGTCCAGGATCGAGTCCAGATGGGCATCGGGCGCGCTGATTGGAAATGCCTGTGACGACAGCCGACTGCCGCCGGTCTGTCGTGGCCCCGCGTTCTGCGACGGTACCGGTGGAGGGCCCAGAGGCTGCACTGCCGACTGCTGCGACGTCGATGGCGATGGACCCTTTCCGTTGCTGCCTTCAAACTCCGCCTTGGACACTTCGTGCCATTGCGAGTGTACCCATTCGTTGCTGGAGAGCGCCTGGCTCGGCAGCGACCCAAGCACCGACTGTGTGTCCGGGATCTGCGACCCTTCCGCGTTATCAACACCGACAGCCACGGCCACCGATCCATGGCCTCCTCCACCGCTGTTGGCCCCGCTTCCGTGCGTTCCGTTGGTGGCCTGCGTGCTCCATGGCCCCGACGACTTGGTTGTCGATGCTTCGTTCAGCATGGCTGACGGCGACATTCCTGCCGGCATGCCCGTCAACATCGACATCTGCGACACCTGTGTGTTGCCGGCCGTCGCCCGTGTCGACGTGTCCAGCATTGCCGACGGACCCGTCGATCTCGCCCACTGCTGTCTCAACGGTGTGCTCGGTGCATTCTGTCGCGGGCTGTCCTCCAAGTCGGCGCCCGTCATCGACACATCTTCGTCTCCGTTTGTCAGCCGGCCAGAAGGCACCGACGTCCCGTTGCTGCCGCGGTGCGAATATCCGTTCGATGTCGACGGCGAAGACCCAAACCCCATGTCTGGCTTGAGCTGGAACCGCCCTTGCTGCTGCGCCTGGACCTGTTGGCCCAGCTCGTCGTCGCCAGTCGTCGCTGGCACGATGTCTGAACCGATGGGCGGGATCGCTGCCTCGTCCGTGCTTCCAACACCCACGGCACCGACAATCGCCAGCCCGGCCTTCCGCTTCGCCGCCTTCGCTTCAGCATCCCGCGCCCGCTTCAGCTGTCGCTGGTAGAGCTCCTCCCAGTTGACCTGCGACAGTCGGGCTTCAGCCTCGGCAACGTCCACCTCCACGTTGGTCACCAGCTCGTTTGCCTTGAGCAGCCGCTCCTTGTCGCCAATGTTCCTCGCGTCCTTGGCCAGAGACACCACATCCTCGTAAAAGTCCTTGGGCCGTGCGTAGAATCCGTTGGACAGCCGCTCCTCGATCGTCGACAGGTCCAGGTTGTAGTAGAACTTGTTCGTTTCCCGTTCCCACAGGCCCACGGCGCCCTCCTTGTTTCTCGTAATCACAAACGGCCGCGGCTGCTCGCTCGCAATGTCCGGCTGCACATAGCTCGGGTCGGCCTCCTGCCACAGGTACGAGATCTGGCTTTCCGGGATGACCGGCTGTCGGAACTTCTTGTACTTCTTGATCTGGTCCATGATCGGCTGCAGTTGCACCTTGAGCAGGTTCAGCAGGAGGTGGTCCCGCCGCAGCTCTTCGCGCAGTTCCTCCTTCGTCTTGACCTTGGGTGGCGGAGGCGGCGCAATCGGCAGCTCTTCTAGCACTCTCTTCTTCCGATTGGCCGGGTCCGGGAACTCGCTCGGGTTGCGCGATGCGTGCTCGACGAAGCTGTTGAAATAGTGCCGCCGGCTCTCCCGGGTCGGCTTCTCGAGAGGGAACCGGTTCTTGGACGAATAGCCAAAGAGGTCGCGCAGGACAGAGCGCGGAATCTCCGCCTCTTCGCACTCACACGTGGCCAGGAGGAGGACCGGGTCGTTGGGCGGTATGGACTTGAGCATCGTCGTAAACGTCACGTACGCAGACTCCGTGATGCTGTTGTGCCAGACATCAATGTTGGGAATGTAAATCACAGCCGGCTTGTGGCGCTTGACTTCCACAAACAGCCCTACGATCACCTGTTCGAGCGGCTACAACGACAACTGTCAGCACCGCGTTTCTTCCGTCATAGGGTTGCACTTACTCGTCCGTCGCCCAGCAAAATCGGCAGGTCAAAGCTCTGGATGTGGACGCCTTCGAAATTATGCAGGATCGCTGCCGCCAGATATCCTTGGCCCATGCCAGCCATGCCGGTGAGCATCAGCCGCGGCCGAAAGGTGCGCGACCGCTCAAACGCCTGGATCATGTTCTCGCGCCCGAACCCGTGGTCGGCGTCCTGCAGCGGCTCAAACATGGCCTCCTCCAGCGCCGTCGTCTTCTTCCGCCGCGGCATGACGTCGTCCAGCAGCGTCTGGATCGTCGAGAGCTGGTCGCTGAGAAGAGGCGCCACAGGCTTGGGCAGAGGCGCCCAGGCTGGCGTGGCCGAGCGCTCAGACGACGGGATCATCCGGCTCATCGACAGGGTAAAGTCCGTTGCGTGGATGAAGATCCGCTCCGGGTTGACAATCAGCTTGTCCTGCGCCGAGTAGATCTGCGGGTACGTCCGCTGGATCGCGTTCAGTGCCGCTTCCGTGCAGAGGGCTCGCAGATCAGCGCCGCCGTAGCCCTTGGAGTTCTCGGCCAGCATTCCCTTGAAGTCGTCCGTCAAGTCCCAGTCCTTGGTGTGGATGTCGATGATCGATCGCCGGCCTTCCAGGTCGGGCAGAGGGAAGTAGAACTCGCGGTCAAAGCGACCTGGCCGACGCAGTGCCGGGTCGATGTTGTCCGGCCGGTTCGTGGCCCCGATCACGATCACCTGGCCACGGCCGTCCATACCGTCCATCAGGGCCAAAAGTGTCGACACGATGGACGCGTGGATCTGCTCCTGCTTGCTGGACCGCACCGGTGCCAGGCCGTCGATCTCGTCAAAAAAGATGATGCTCGGCTGCGTCCGTCGGGCCTCTTCAAAGAGCAGTCGGAGCTGTTTCTCGGCCTCGCCCACCCATTTGCTCAGAGCATCCGCGCCCTTGCGCATGTAAAACGTGATCTTGCGGCCGCCAACGCCCACCGAGTTGGCCAGCGCACGCGCAAGGAGCGTCTTGCCTGTGCCTGGAGGACCGTGGAACAGGACGCCGCGAGGCGGCGTGACCTTGAAGCGCAAGAAGAGTTCCGGGTACAGCAGCGGCAGTGTGACCATCTCTTTCAGCTGGTTGATATGACCCTGCAGGCCGCCCACCTTGCTAAAGTCCACGTTCATGTCGACGCCCAGTGGATCCGCATCGGCGAGCGCCTTGTGGTTCTTGACCTTGCCCACGTTGGTGTTAGCCGACACGCCTGTGATGGACTCGAGATTGAGAGGGGCCGCAAAACCCGATGGCGCAGTGCCTGTCGTCGGCGTCATCCCAACGTTGCCGCCCATGGCGCCGGACAGGCCGGTGCGCGTGATCATCTCGTCGTCGCTGCTGTCCGAATCCACGCCACCCGCTGCACCGGTGCCCCAGGGACCACCGATCAGTGAGCCATCGCCACCACCGCCGCCAAAAGGACCAAACGTCGAGAGCAGATTGCGCTGCCACATCGAGGCGGCGCCTCCACCACGGCCGTTACGTCTGCGTGCCGGTGTCTGTGTCGGCTCGTCGTCTTCCTGCTCGATGGGGTACTGGTCGAGCGGCTTGATGCTGTAGTCGACAACCTTTGTGGTCCGTCGACGCGATGTCGCCTCATAGACGATGGACGGGGACCGTCTCCGTCGCCGCGGCCGCGAATGCGAGCTCGCCCGAAGCTCCTCTGCCTCCATGGCCACTTCGTCCCTGTCGACGTCGTCTTCGTCGTCTGAGACGGCGCCGCGAGTCCGCTTCGTGCCCGTCTTGATCCGCGTCGACCGTCGTCGGCCTCGCGAATTTTGGCTAGAATCGTCGTCCCCGTTGTGGCCGCTGTTGTGTTTGGATGCGTCTGAGTCGAAGGCTGCTCCGTCCCCAGACTCTTCGTCGTCCACCGGCTCAAAGTCGCTACTGGGCTCTTTTACAGATTTGGCTTTGCGGAGGCGCGATCCACGAGTCAGTCGTCGTCCGACAGCATTGCTGGCATTAGCATCAGCGTCAACATCAGCGTCGACATCGGCATCAGCACCAGCGTCAGCGTCAGCGTCAGCATCAGCATCGGCATCGGCATCGTCTGCCGGCTGCTCCTCTCCTGCAGGTGTTTCGACCGGAGCGGCAGCGGCCGTTGAGCGGGTTTGGCGCGTGCGTCTGCCAACAGGCATGTCGTCTTCGTCATCCTCCTCTTCGGCCGCCTGGTCGTTCATAGCAACGTCTTCTTCCTGTATGTCCCCGTTGGCTTCTTTCTCGACAGTGTTGTCATCGTCGCCTTCCGCACTGTCCCCAACCTCGATTTTACTCTCCGTCAACTCGCTGATGGTCATACGCGCCGTGCCGGAAGTGGCGTCCAGGCTCTGCAGGCGATTGTGCAGTGAGACTGGATCACGCAAAGTACTCTCGTCAGCGCCATCACCACCTGCGGAGATCTCTGCTCCACCTTCAACACCCCCAAGGCCGAGCTCACTGCTTTCTTGGGTAGCTTCTTCAATAGCCGGCACAGGGGGCTTCTTAGTCCCCTTGGAGGCTCGGCGTGGTCGTGCGACCGCATTGCGCCTTTCCGGGCTCACACTCGCCAGCGTCCGTGCGGGCCTTGCATGGCGACCCGACGTCGACAGCTCGATCAGCTCGTCCGCCTCTTCTGTATGTGCTCGTGTGCGTCGGGTCGTTGTTGTGGTGGTCGCAGCAGCCGCGCGATCGCGTAGGCTTTTGGAGTTCATCTTCAATGTGATTATCCGTGACTTCCGCGGCGTCTGCGGGACAACGCTTTCAGCCTTCTTCCGCTTGGGCTTCACGTCTTCTGAGGCGTCAGAATCTCCACTGTCGCTTGCTGCCGGCTCCTCGTTCGAGTCCTCGCTGCTCTCCTTGTAGCTCTGGTGTTTGATGGCGGCTTTTCTGGTCCGGCGACCGGTGGCACTCGTAACAGGCTCGTCGTCCTCGTCGTCCTCAGCATAGGACGCCTGTAGGCTGTCGTCTGAAACTTCGTCCCCGTCCTCGTCAATATCCGATCCTTCGTAGTCGTTCCGCCGACGGCTACCAGACTTTGATGCTTTGACTGGGCGCTGTTTCTTCTTCGAGCGGCGCGGGCGATCCCCTCGGTCCTCACCAGGCTCAAAGTTCTCGTCTTCTGAGTCCGACTTGTTCGGATCAAAATCGAAAATGATGTTTCTCTTTCGCTTAGCGGGCATTTTTCGTACGAATCCAAGGAAAAACAAAGGCAGCCAGGACTGGCAAACCTTGCGGAATCAAGACTCTAAGGATTTGGCTGTATCAACGTTCGAATCGAGAGGCCAATTCTCGCGACTTGTCGATGGTCGGGGCCGGAAAATTCCGCCTCTGGAATGATGTTCTTCGCCTCACTTGGACTTCCGAGGGTATTCCATTTGGTCTTCAGATCGAGCAGCAGTCGTCGGTCAGTTGTCGCAGTCGGCAGAGCTTTGCGGATATGAATGTAGTCAAAAGGCACGAGTGGTTGCACGTCGAAGAGATGTGTATGCAAAAGAAGTCGGAGCAGCGGTGGAGGAGCCGAGGAGGAAGACGATCGACGAAGATGGCCGCCTAAAATAAGACGAAGACTTGGCGAGATGAACAGAGAGTGAATACAAAGAGAAAGGCGCCTTCGGTCGATAATAGGACAAACTGGACACAAAATGAATGGGCAGACACCAGGTGAGAAAGGTAAATTCAATGGCAGAATAAGGGTGATGCAGGACAAGATAGGGGATGGGGAGTGAGAAAGAAAGAAAAAGACCTTGAGGAAATGCCCTTTTCTGATGGGTCGCGCTGCTTGCTTTTTTGCGTTGTGTTCGCGCAACGCCACAAGATTCACTCTGTGAAGGAGCGCGAAGGGGGACAAGTGGGTCCAGTGGCGGAAAGCCAATGAGCTGCCGGCTGATCGTTTAGATCTAGTCCGCGTCTGGTCCGTGCACCAATCAGGCCATAGCCCTCACCTCCCTTTTTCTGTGGCATCCTGTTTTTGGGCGTTCTGAACACGCAACCCTGATAGCATGAGGATGATGAACTTCCATCAACGCCGGCCATCTCGCAACATCGCGGCCAATAAATCCAATAGTCTCGGTGGATATGGAAGGGTCCCGCACTTGACGGCAGTGATTTGTCAGAGGAAGCGCCTCACGCTGGGCTCGCCGGGAGAGACATAAACAAAGGCAAGTTTGGGCGAAGACAGAAAAAGGTGTGAAAAAAAGATGATTTAAGGAAAGAAATTGCAAAGGGCCATGTGCTCAGTCAGAAGGGAACCTGACGGGTAAAAAAAATTAAAGTTCACGCCCATTTGTTATGTGGGGCTGTGCCGATGCGGCTCTACCTGGGGAAAGAGGAGGGGAGAGGGGTTGGACAAGTGGACAACGCCGTTCAGCCCTGTGTGAGTTCCCAGACGGTTCTCCCGCTTTTGCAGCCAATGCCTGCCTGTCGAGCTTTGCTGCCAGAGATGCGTGTCGGCAGCCGCTTGTCTCGAGGATCGGGGCAAAGTAGGACACGGGAGCAAGCAACCTGAACGGATAACACAAAGCTTGATTGTTTGAGGGTTACCTCTAAGGTTGCTGTCGTTACAAGGCAGCATACGGGTGGGATGAGAAACCCTTCTTTAAATGGAAATGGCCTTACTATGTAATCGACGGCAACATCCCTCGTAGCGCGAGCAAATGCAACGGCGATACAACTAGGCGCGTTGGCCCTAGGGCTTGGCTAAAGTAAGGGTAGCAACGGCCTAAGTCAGAACGTTGGCAACCGCACGAGAGGCAGAGGCAGCGGCGTAGACAGTACGGTAGGCGTAGGCCGCACAGGCAAAGGCGCGCTATACCAGCAAGCCAGGGCTGGTAGGGCTAGCTAGGCAGGAGATTTAATATAATAAAGGAATACATGGTAGCGTAATAGTGTTTGTATTGTATTCGCTAGTTTTTTTTGTTTTTATTCCGTGTTTTTCGTTGTTGGACTCCGTACTCCGTACGGACTACTTGGAAGCTAACACGATATTAGTATTCTGCCGGTTGGCTGACCGCCAAATAAGTCACGTGTCCTGGGTTTGTAGAATTTTGACCCGTATCTCTGGGCTGCCTTCTTGTAAAGATTACTATTAAAGGCTATACGTAGCTGTTATATAACTTGATGCACTGTGAGGAACAGGAGGCTGAGTTGGGTAAGGTGTAAGTAGATAATTGTGTTGTACGGAGTACTTCGAAGTATGTACGGAGTAGAGAAGAAATAGATACATCGCGACCCTTCTAGGGAACCGTTTTAATACTAGTGTCATGTCCCACTTATAGCCCTCCTGACCAATCACTGGGCCGTATAGCCAAGTGGGCCGGAAGGCCTACAATGTGGCGAATTCCCATACTTCACACTTCTCTACTTCTTTCTGCTTTATAAGAATCTTCTGCCGCTGCTGTTCAATCTCTCCCTCGTGATATTCCGATATTTCTGCAACTGTTCTTGTATGTAGCCGAGTGCATTTGGTAGATTCTTATAATGTGACTGCGCAAGCTGGTGCGCAAGCTGCTTCTGCTGCTGTGCAGCCTCTGAGAACTGCGCAAGCTCCAGCAGCTGCCGCTGCAACAGCTTGCCGAGCTCCCTTTGCAGCCACTGATAATCCGACAGCGGTTGATATAAGTCGTTAAATCAAGCCGGTCAATCTGCTGGCGCGGCTGATCCAGCTCAAGGCCTTGTTGCGCAAACTCCATCTTCAACTTCTTATCAAACCGCTAATCTGCTTCAAATCATTATCAAGTTGCTCCTGTGCCCCTTGGTGCCTGTCAAAAAACTGCTGCTGCGATTTCTGGATTTGATGCCTTTGAATGTTTTCTCCGCCAGTCACGTCATCCTCGTAATCAGGTGGTCTAGCATTGGGCTTTGTGTTTCGAATTGATGGCCTGGGTGTACGGCGAGCATGGCATCGCGCGAAATGAGCATGCATAGCTTCTTTTGACGGAAACGGTGGGTCTTTGCAGCTGCTATGTGTGCAAGGGAACTTGCGAACATGTGAAATCTCTCTATGCAATGCTTTGATGATTTAAATCCGATAATCGATTTAGGGCAAGAAGTAATTCGGCACGTGAAAGCGGATGTTCGAAACTGGCTCTTGAAGTATTCAAATGCTGAAGCTGAAATCCCAGAAAAGTCATCCTGGCTCAGTAGCTTTTCGAGAATTTCCCGGTATAATGCCAATAGCCGGGAGAGGCCATTTGCAGGCGGCCTCGCCTCGAGGCTTTCTGTTTAAATTAGTCATATTGCTATGTAAAAGGTCCAGATTTCAGGAAGATAAGCTTACCCGAAAGCTCTAACAAAACTCTCTCGGGGATCTTGCCATGATATTCTCTGCCACGCATTAGTGAAGTATAGGGTGCTGCTCAAGGCGTGACAGTCTGGTATCGAGCAATACCTTATCTTTCATTATCTCGTCTCCGCAGTCTTCGATATGGCATAGCTGGTCAAGTTTTGAAGCCAAATTATTTCCAAGCTGTGTCAAGATCTGTGATGTTGGCATTGACGAGACGTATCCTTCATCCAGTGAAGCTAGGAGGTATTCGGTCCAGTATTCTGTCGCATATATATGAAACGCGTGCATTCCCTCAACCATGCGACGACAACGTTTGTCTGCGTCGTATTCCGTCCCGAAGACATTAATCCCAGACAGGAGGCATGATATGGCAGCAATGCCATGCTCGGTAATAGAGTCTGACTCTTTCAGCAGCAATGGGCTGGGGGCCTTGTAGAAAGCTGTGTAAGAAGTCAGATTTTGTCATCTTCCAGATATTGGCACGGTACTATGCACTCTTTTACAGAGACGTGGATGAAACCAAGAGATGCATCGTGCCTCCCCTCAACGAGTGGAGACATAAGTGTCCAAAATGAACCGCGGAACAAGATGCTCCTCATCTTGTTGGCCAGAGCTGAAGGTGACGGCTGACATAAACTCGAGTTTTTCAGAGGGCGTTTGGAAAAGGCAATCCAGCCTAGCATGCACTTGAGGCGCTGGACTGACAGTGCGCTTAGACTGGTGAGCATTTGGGCCAAAATCTCACGGTACCTGCAGTGGACACTGTTAGTATCTTACGTGCCCTCGGCTCTAAAATAAGGAAAACATACAGGCTAATAAGCTGCTCCGGTAGCTGATTTACGGATTCTTTGATCTCGCTTATACCGTAGAATATATTGGATGAAATGAGATCAAGAACAAGCCTTGCATACAGGAACATTCCTAAGTACAGTTAGCACATACAATCAGACGTCCTGCGAGGTCGCTAAAATTTATCTTTGACTTCTTACCATCGGCCTTTCTAACAATAGCCTCTATAATATCGTCAGCATCTGTCGACGTAATGTACAGCTACTCTAATTTTGTTTCTAGTGCTTGAAGCCGAAAGCTGAATTGATTTGTCGAGGGAGTCCTTCTCACCGGCTAGAGAAACCAATTCTGATTTGCGAAGTCGATCTGATATGGCGTCTGACATTCGGCTAGACACCAGAACTTTGCACGCAACTTTTTTGCCAGAGCTTGCTTTCGCCGTAATATGTCTCATTATGCTGATAATACGCAGCTGCGTACTTGTCTCGCACTCATCAACCCCGTCGAGAATAATCCAAAGACGCTCAAATTTGTTCGACATGGTAGCCAAATTTTCAATGCATGTCTGCAACAACTGCTCGAGCACCCGCACAGTTGGAGTCTTCTTGTCGAGGAAATACTCGTTGTAGACATAGGACGAAAGCTCTTCATTTTCATCGAGAATCTGGACGAGCAGAGAGCGCAGAATTTGCTCGTAAGAGGTGGAAGAGATGTATGAGTATGTGCAAAAATGGAACACAGTAAATAATTTTGCAGATCCCATAAAGGCGAGAAGTTGTGCGGCCAAAACAGTCTTTCCGGTGCCGGGAGTTCCTTTTATCCAGAGTAATGGAGGATCGGGAGAGGGCCGAAGCCATGCCTTTACCTTGGCGTTCTCAATGATCCACGAGGAGGTGCCCGGGTACTTTCCGGCCTCTCCTGAGATAGAATCGTTGATGATCACCTGGTCAGATCTATCCACTTTGAGCCAGGAAAGGACGGACTCGAAGTGACTTGCGACCCGTTCTTTTTCCGTCTCCGCCAGATAATTCTCACTCTTCTCTTTCCACTCTTCTCTTTCCACTCTTCTCTTTCCACTCTTGGACGCTTCGGCGCATTTTCTGGGCCTCTTCGATGTTGCAGGCATTCGCTTCCAAGTAAACCAGGCTCTCGTGTTGCTTCATGTCCTCTAAAATATGATCAAATGGCCGCTGAAACCTGCCCCAAGATGTGGTAAGAAGATGTGCCAACCTGTAAATGGAGGTTAATAGCTGACAGACCTATAACTCTTTCAACTAGAATGGAATTCATACTGCTTCTCGTTACAAACTTGTAGGCCTGTCCGTGGAACCGCAGAATGTCTGAATAGAAAACAGCAATAGTCTCCTGGAAACTAGCAGTCCTGGGGAAAACCTCTCCCAACGTAGGGATGCGTTTCAGAGACTGTGCTATCTGTGAATAAGCCTGGATGATCTTTCAAAAGCCTCGACATACTCGGAAGATATTCGCAGGATCAGAGTGATTGGCGCCCATATCCATGGCAGGAAAGGCGTTCCGTTGCAGAGGGTATCAACGACACGAGCATAGTGTTCCAGTCCGCTGAAGAGGGGGGCCAGTCGTCGCATATTTCGGAGAGACCCTCTCGAAGACAGTTGCCTTTCAATCTCTAGGGCCGAGTCCCGGACATTCTGGATGGTAGTGTTGGGAAAGTGCCGAGCATCCGTTGGCGCAATGATCTTCTCCAGGTCGTGAAACGCATCGCTTATGGTTTTTCTGGTAAGAGGGGACGGGGCTCGAGGCAAGGGCATGATCTGCGAAAAGAGTGATATTTTAATTGACTTTTGCTGTCTTTCGGAAGAGAGAAATGACCAATTCAAGAAGAGCCTTTAATGTTCCGGGCGGAAGGGCAGGTATAAATAATAGACATCTGCACACTTCAGCCTTGTGCCGAAATTTGCCCAATCGATTCCGCCTAACGAAGTCCGCCTAATATGCAGGAAGCACATTGCCCAAGGCACGTTGGGCACAGCCGTCGCTGACCGCTTTCCCCAGGACCAATCGCCAAAGTAAGGCGTAACATGAAGAAATGAGGCGGTGCAAGAAAAAGCTGTTTCATTGATAGGCCTGCCACCGTTTCAAGATAGCTAAATTAATATGACTACCTGCCTCGAGATCTACCCGTTCAAATATTTCCCAACAACATTCAGATCCTCACGCCGCCAAACATGGAACGGCAGTGGACAAAGAAACAGCGATTTGGATCAAAGGCGGATTCCTGGAGAGGCACTGCGTCGGAATATCATATTCCAGCGCAACTGTCCTGTCTGCCTTGCGGCTCTAACACCACCGGTGGAAATTCTGATGAATCGAGCTATTTCGCTCCGACTTCGCACAAGAATAATCGAGATCAAGCTTTTCTTCCGCCATCAATACCATATGAAGAAACGCCGACGGGGCCACCAACGATATCTGCACCACCAGATCAGAATCTCACGCAGAGTCGTGTTGATCGAGGTGACGAATATGGTTCATCAGGTCTTCTGCCTGAAGCCACTTTTTGGATAGACTCTGCTGATTCGAGCAGTCTAACGCAATTGCCTTTCCTTCCTTACGACAATTTGTATGGTGAAAACCACGAAATTTCTTCGTTTTCTTTAGTAGCTTCAGACGAGATAACGCAGGACATGGTACCGCTGGCACTGTCTCAGGAATCATCAATGCAGTCCCTGTACAACTTTGACTACCAAGGCAGCGAATACGGCCAGCTTTCACAACTGCAGACTCTGGTCGCAACAGAAGAGCTTTTGCAAAGCTCTTCAATTCGAGACGTCTCATTTCAGCCATCGCCTACTGAAACCAATTTTGTAGTTACAGAAACTTCACCCCAGGTTTCTAGTCCCAACACTAAGATTGAAGAAAGTGATCCGGTAGTTTGCTTCGGCCGTGTAAGTTCGATATGTATCTTTAAAACAAAATGGGCGACTAATTGTTAATAGATTACAGATATACCGGGGGAATGGAATCAGAAAATTCAAAGGGACAAATCCACACCAAGTCGGGTTTCCATTAAAATACTTCCAGACAACCGTTTCTGCGCTCGTAATAGCGAAGAGGCTTTGGGGAAGCTGCTTCCGGAGTATGGGGCGATGACAACTGGGCTTCTTGAAGAAAATAGTCTGCAACTCTATGCTTCATGTACGATTCCGGAAGGCCTCCCGGCAAAAAGAAGGATCAACACGTCTTCCTACTTGTCATGCAAGATAGACATCACCATCTACGGGCCTAGGACCTTGTTTGGCGAGATTGGATCTTGGTTCCAGGACTATGAGATCTATCTTCAAGACCCCATTGAGGCCGATCTAGACGTTGCGTATCTAAACCCCCAGAGGCTTCTATCTGAGGACCCAAACTACGGTTTGACAGTTTCTGAACTCGTTTTTCAGGCTTCTGTCGCTTCCCAACTCCAGAGCGTTCCGGAACGGCCTGACATGTTGGATTTGCTCAGCAATCATATCTCTCTGGACGAGGCAGAACAACCTGTGGCCATTCTGACAGAGCTAAAACAGTAATTTTTAAATTTCCCCGAGTTTTGTGTCTCAATTTACTAATACAGGGCAATAGCCACCAGAAACAAGCACTGATGTTCATGCTTCGGCGCGAGCAAGGATGGTCGTTCGACCGAAGTCAGCCTGATATGTGGGAGCTGGTCGATGGCTTGTAAGATCAATTGCATATTTTGTTTTGGCTCATTCATACATCCGTTTAGAAGAACGAAGCTGGCTAACATTCTATTAGTTTCATAAATCGAATATCGAATGCCATCCAGACAGAGGAGCCACCTCACTTTTCAGGTGGCATCATCGCAGATCCAATGGGTTTGGGAAAGACCCTTACGATGCTTGCTTTGGCTGCAACGGAATCCAAAGGCTACCAGAAACCAGAGGTCCCTTTGTTGTATGACGAATACCAAAAGCAACTCGTGCCGACTACTCTGATCATCATTCCTCCCCCATGTAAGTGATGGAGCATGGCCCTATCATTTTCACTGCCAGAGAAAGCTAACCTCATCAGTGATAGGATCTTGGGAAGAACAGATGGATCAGTACGTATCCCTAGAGAGGTTACTGCATCAATTATTGATCACTGACTGCTGCCTTCGCGTTACAGGCATTTCAAACCAGGGTACCTAAAGTACCACAGGCACCACGGGAAAACCAAACTGAACAGCATCATAGAACTGGAGAATGTAGATGTAGTCCTAACAAGCTATCATACCGTAGCGGCTGAGTGGAAGGGAGCGAAGACCATGACGAATGACCAACCATTCCTCTTTTCCGTGTGCTGGAGGAGGATCGTTCTTGACGAAGGTAAGCCAGCACTGGCCTCCTTTCTGACATGATGCACTAAGAAACGAAACAGCACATTTCATACGGAATGGAAAATCAGGAATGGCAAAGGCAGCCTGTGCTCTTGAAGCGGTGTCCCGTTGGGCTGTCACAGGCACGCCGATTCAGAACCGCCTGACCGATCTGGCCGCACTGCTCTCATTTATCAGAGCCCATCCGTATACGGATCCTAAAACCTTTGACGCTCACATCTCACACCTCTGGAAGTCGGGAGAAGAAGAGGAGGCTGCCAAGCGCCTGAAGAATCTTTCTGCATATCTGCTACTTCGTCGACCGAAACAGACAATTGAGTTGCCCGGAAGGGTGGACAGAAAGCGCACGA
Source organism: Grosmannia huntii (assembly GCA_019925595.1). Taxonomy (NCBI): domain Eukaryota; kingdom Fungi; phylum Ascomycota; class Sordariomycetes; order Ophiostomatales; family Ophiostomataceae; genus Grosmannia; species Grosmannia huntii. The sequence goes on from JADHKJ010000014.1 coordinate 108,151, forward strand.
TTGATCTGTACCCAGAAGAGCGAGAGCTGTACAAAAGCATCCATGACCAGGTTCTTGTTGATATTGACGAGGCCATGCAGACGGTATCGGAAAAACGTCGAGCGGCACTTTATGCCAAAACCTTGCAGAAGATCACCTCGCTACGACTCATTTGCGATCTAGGACTGCATTACCTCGGAAGACAAGCCGATAGCAGCGGTAAAACGACCAGATGCCAACTGACTCCTTCAACGAAACCAGTTCCAGAGGCCACACGGGAGGATTCTCCACAAAGCATGTTTAACTTGCGGCGTGATATGGGCTATATCGAGTGCATTCAGTGCGCTTCCCGATCTGGGTCAGCAGAAGCATGTCTTGGTGATGTCGCGCATCAGAACATGGCTCTGTATTCCAGCTGCCATAAGTTCTTGTGCAGCAGCTGTGTCAAGGCACAACGACAAGCCGGAATCAGCTTTCCATGCGGTCACCCAACTCCCTGCCCAGCAGCGCCGGTCAATCCGTATTTGAACGAAGACGTGGCCGGCCATGGATCTAATACAAATACGCCCGAGAGCACTGGCGATGATGTACGGTTGCCGTCCAAGGTGGAAGCATTAGTGGCGGATCTCAAAAGTCTATCACCCAAGACAAAATGGTAAGCGTCCTGGCCTGGAAATCGCTAGAAAATGCAGCAACCAATTTCGACTAACATAATGTCACTACTTGACAGCCTAATTTTCTCAGCCTGGCGACTCACTCTGGATGTAATTAAAAAGGGTTTAGACCAGGCGTCCATCAAGAGCATCCGCTTTGACGGAGAAGTACCTCAAAAGGGGCGCCAGGCCGTCGTTGACCGATTCCGTAATGATCAGAACATCAGCGTTATGCTCTTGACTTTATCGTGCGGCGCTGTTGGGTAAATGTTCTCTTGTTTGTCCTACATTCTGTAGTAAAATGCTGACGTTTTGTCCTCTGCAGTCTGAATCTAACCGTCGCGACCCGTGCGTATCTCATGGAGCCACATTGGTAAGACCTGATACCCAACAGCATTGTGATATCACTTTCAGCTTACTCAATCGACAGGAATCCAACACTGGAAGAACAGGCTCTGGCACGAGTTCATCGTTTAGGCCAGACCAACGAAGTCACCACTGTTCGGTTTTTCGCGCGAAACACATTTGAAGAGGCACGTCACAATATAGCCCCGTTCCTTGTAACGAGTTTGTTGACTCTTCCCCTGCTGACATTCCGTAGAAAGTCATAGAGATCCAAGAGTCGAAAAAAAAGCTGTCTGGCGTCCTACTTTCACACCATGACAATGGTCACTCGGACGACAGTCTCGAGGGCCTGCATGTAAGACCTGCCCTTGGTTCTGGCACGTGGGCGAGACGCTAACACTGAAGTAGAATCTAAGGGCTTTGCTTTGATTTCAAGGTTCGGGTGTGTGGGAAGAATGCTTGAGTATGGAGGGGTTTTTATTGTTTATTCCGCTATCATATACATAAAATTGAAACAACGAAATCAATCCTGATTATACCGGCCTGAAGTGAGCCAATAATAGAACCCTCTGCAGAAAATAAAATTAGCCAAGGTGAAGGGAATGGAGGGGTAAAATGTCCCCCTGATCTTCAGTCAGGACCGTCACGATCGTTCGTAAATACTGCCCAAAATTATGACAACACATGACCACCATCGTAACGTTTCTGGCTAATATTTTGGGTTGTCCAGTACACCGCTTTTTGTCCCTTTGATCACCAAAACTCCCATGACAATATGGCGACTCTTCAGAGCTCAAGGCGCATACTTGCTGGAAACCATCACACATCTTGTTCCTACATAATCCCCACGAGATCTACAGGCTGTATGCCTCGGGGATTTAGCTCCTCACGAGATCGATGCTATCAACGCAGTGATAATTTTGGTTGTCTAGACCGCAAATGCTATTTTTTATCGGCCGCGGCGATGTGGGAAGCCTGTCTATGACCGATATCCCGGTTTAATTTTTGTGGTATTGAAAGGACTTGTGAGAGAATATTGCATTCGCGCTTTTTCTCAAGAGTATCTAATATTGTCCTAGTAGAAGGATTCAATAACAACAGCTTTGAGGAGCATATTACTACAAGTCTCGCGAGGCCGATGTAGTAACGTAGCTAGAGTTGATCGACTCATCAACTGGCAAAGATACGAGCTTCATCGTTCCGTTGGAAGTTAATGTGCTTATAGCCAATTCGCGAATCGGATTTATCAGGAATACCACGGCGCCGCTTTCGAAGAGGGACGTCGCGTTACAGGGCTGTGCATATGCGTTCTTCATGTCATGAAACTCAACACGCCCAACTCGCTCGGTCTGTCTAAGAACGCCTTGCATGAGCAAGCTGCTTGGTATGCCGGTTGTGGTAATGCCGGACCACAAGTGGATTTCCAAAGAAGAGGGGCTTTCTTTATCTAGAAACCCGATTGATATTTATTGTGTAGCTGAAAGCTGTCTTCGTTTACTGCGTGTTATTCTGCCCAATTGTTTAGACGTACGGAGTAGCTCAGCTTTACCTAAATGTCTGAACCGAAGATCATTTCCCCTTTCTTCCTTCAAATGGGGCGCATAGGTTGTGATTTGCTTCTCAGCTTCTCAGCTTGACAACTACACGACTACACCGGCAATCTTTTCCCATTTCTTCCTTTAGATAAAGATAATAAAATTATCGCCTTAAACATAGTTCCTAGCTATTCAAAAAACCGTATGTTTAGCAAATTGTCTATAAGTACTCAACTACTTGCCCTTCATCTCTACATCTTGTTACATTCTATCACAACATTCTATCTTCACCTTCAAATAATCTTTATTTATAAGTCTTACGAGCACCAGAACCAGGCACTGAAACCCCTTCACTTGTACCATGGCAGAGCTTACTTGTCATACCCCCCGCTGTGGTCGTATCGCCCGGATACGGTATTTGGGTTCACCACCGCCTCAGTGCCCCCGAGTGCCCCCGATCTTACTCTGATCGACTTCGCATTCGATGCTGGCAGCTCGTTGAAGCCAACATTTGACGGACACAAGCTTGTCATGAAAGGGAGCGGAACCTCTGGCATCCTACGATTCCGCTCTTCCAATGGCGAGGAAATCGGCATCGTGGTTGGAGTCCACAGCTACAAGCGTTGGTGCCACATCGTGACCGACTTTGGCATTAATGAGACTAGCCAAGCACGTCGTGCTAAGTACTGCAGCGATGACGCGGTTATCTCCAGTCAGCTTCGGGCGCAGGCCGAGTCCTTTACCACGACGTCGAGTAGAGGACGACCGGTCTTGATCGACTACTTTGTTTAAGGAAGGGAACGACATGCACGCTGCTGTCAAGTACTAGTTAGCGAGCAAGACATTTGAGGCTAGAACCAGTCTTGGACGGGTTTCGAAGACATCTAGGAAGCTGGTATTACATAGCTAGGATTCGGCTATATAGACTAAAAGTCCCTTTTTATAAATCTCGCATATAACAACTAAATTTTGGTGAAAAGTAATAGTGAAATTATCACTAAGAATTTGAAAGCCCCCTTTACATCGCCCTTTCGGAAAGTTTATTAGTCTTAGGACAAATAAAGTCATCTAGATGATGTCGGCCACGAACGCTAAATCTGTAACAGATCATGGGATCCCCAGATTATCTGTTGCACTGAAAGCTTTATACAGAGTACTACTCCGTATATGCATGAACCCTAAATCTCTTATGGCTCCACATACATGGGCGCTGTTGATGAAATAACGACTCACGTCTGGTGCTTTGTGACCTCTTCCGGTCAAATGTTCTAACAATCATGCGTCTCGCTTCCTAAAAATGCAGGGTTGTGCTAAATAAAATGCGATGCTGTTAAGTAATACTGAGCAGTTTGCCTCTTGTCTCTCAATATACTCCGTACTCGTATTCCATACAAAGCTCGGCATTACTATGTAGCTCGTACTTATGCGTCACTCTTCACAACGCTGACCACCATGTCTGCAGTATCCTTCAGCCTTCCCAAAAACGGGCTGTGGCCGGCGGATAACCGGTGGGCCTTCATTCCGGGCGTACCATTGACCATTTGTTCTTGCACAGCCACCGGGATGACTCGGTCGTTCTCGCAGAGGATATACGATTTGGGGATCGTAATGTCACTAGGAATGAAATCGACCCCTGTCTCGAAGGCGTCTTGAGAATGCGTTGTTATCAGCTTAAATGCCCTCTTGGAATCCTCTTCTGTGGCGTCATTGTAAAGAGCCTGACGGCCACCCTCTTCGATTGTGGTAAGCTGGTTCTATACAACAAGAATTACGTAAGCATACAACTCGTGAAGTTCAGATAATGGGGCGTAGAGTATCTTACTTTGATGTACTGTTCAGAGGTCGTCATCCACTCAGGGTATTTACCGCCAAAAGTGGTGATCAGGTCCCACCCACGAACAGGAATGCTAAAGGCAGCAAGGAAGATAATATGACGGAAGCCTCCCTTGAGCCCTCTTGCAGCACGTTCGGCGACTCCCTGGTTTTGAACAGCTACAGTTGACGGAATGCCGCCGTAGGAATGAGCGATGAGAACGATCTCCTTTCCGGCCTCGAAGTACGGCACTGCTGTCTCGAGAATCTTCTCCTTGTCGGCCTCCCAGGTTACGCCCCTCGAATCTTTGCCCATCGCGAGCATCTGGGGCACAAGGCACTCATACCCACGCTCCTCTAGTGCCGTTTTCAGAGGCTGGTAGCAGATTGGTGGATGCCACGCCCCTGTAACAAAGAGGATAACCGGTGTTGGGCTGGTAGTAGATGACATGGTGAGCAATGGCTTGATCGTTTCTGAAGTACCCGTATAACCTGGGAGAATCTGTATAGACGGTAGGGCGAAATTATTCCGAAGATACAAAACAAGCGAGCAATAAGATAAGATACTTATATGCAGGCCATCATCCTACATAATGTATCTCGTACAGCGTGCGAGCATAGAGTATGAGTAGATACGGAGCAGATTTACGAGTATGGTCGTGTGTCAACTCCTCTTTAATGCAAGCTAGCAATTCGAAATGTATTTATGCATCTGGTGTGGATAGGGCCGTTTTTATATTTGCTTTTCTTCTTGCTAAACTCTTCGACGTAGTGTTGCCTCATCCTTCCTCCACTCACCATGCAACTTACCCATGCCTTTTGGAAGGTCTGGCCACAATGCTGTTCCTCTCCCCTGGCCATCCATGTGCCTACTACGGAGTGACCTTTGAGGGCAGGGCACACCCCTTATGGCACTCGTACGGTCTGCGTACGAATACGAGTAGTTTGTACATCTATCGGGTCACATTTGAGTCTCCACTTGCGGACCTGCTGTAAATGGATCCCAGAGAAGCGAGACTTGGCTAGATTGGGAATCAATATGCAGTCCATTCCCGCTTACTTGCACTTCTTTTACGATCAAAGAAAGCGCCGTACCTGTGATCGAGCCACTACTCGCAGTACGTTCCTTGTACACAGCGGTCTTTCGGCTTGATTTTCTATATGGAGGACTCCCGTAATCCCGTCTTCCGTACTCCATACGCAGACACGAGTTTGGCTACTTAGTGACCATGCAAGTGCCTCCGTGCGATAGACGTACGATAACTATGTATCGTGACCGTACAGTGTTCAGCACACGATGTAGGAGTACGATACTCTGTTGCGCCACCACTAATCCAGCGTCATGAGAGCGGGTGTACCGGAGCCAGCCGTTCAGGAGTGAAACACATCCACTATTAGTACTACTTGAGCAACGGCGACTGAGATAAGAACATACAGGTACATAGCAGCAGTGACATGCCGCCGCTCTCAGCCCAGAGGATGAAAATGCCTCGTGGAAATAGGGCACGGTGGTATCGAAGATCGACGAGGCGCAGGTACGCCCATCGGATCAGTTTTTGGCCCCCGGTGGCAAGGGTTAAAAGTGGCAATCTGCTCGTGCTTTACGAGTGATAGCCTGTCGTCGACCTGGTTCTGGAACTAGGCCCATTGTCTGCTGTGGTGTGTCTCGTGTCGCCATTTGGACAATACTCCGTACTCCGTACATGTAGCGAAATCTGTTGCCAGCACAAATATTTTGTCCTCTGTCGAGAGCTACGTTTTCATAATAGCCAGTTTTTCGCGGCGTAGCAGCCAATGCACCGCCTCTAGACGCTCGGCCTCGATTCCACCCAGGTAATGGCTTTCTGCACCTTGATTGTGTCCAGAGGGATGGCAGCTTGGCTGCTTGTGCTGTCGTTCAGTGTTCCCTCGATGGTTGTGGCCATATCTCCCGCAAAGGTGGTGGGCCACAGGACTGGTTCCTCTGTAGAGTCGTTTCCATGCAGACGCACAAATGAGTCCCTTGCCTTGTGTTTTGTGGTCTGCTTTGAACTCGACCCGCCACCACCATACGTTACAAGACCGCTCGTTTGGCCGGACTTGCTGGAAGTCGTGGAGAGAAAGCGGCCGAACAGTAAATTGACCACTGGTTGCATGGTAGGTAAGCAGGCGCAGAGAAGACCGATCGTCGGCTCGATTGCTGTCCAGTTCCAGGCGGGTGCGATCAATCCTTACTGGGGGTTAGACGCATTCCAGCTGGTGTCCGCCACATCTCGGTAGTGCTCACTAGTAAAATTGTCACCTCCGTGAAGTAGGTCAATGATTGACTTCAGTCGAATGCAGCTGCAAACCACAACGCTGATTCCCGTTAGCATGTAGTAGACCCAACGACGGCACAAAGGGGCAAAGGGGAAAAGGAAATGAATCATCGTACAAACTCCCGAGCAGGAAGATTCCTGCGATGGCAATCTTTTGCACGTTCCGAACTTGCAGTCGTAGAACCTCGAGGACTGGCAGAACAAGAATGAAGATATCCGTGATAATGTTGGGGACCGAGTTCCCCAGGAAGAACTGATATTTGTTCACGCAGGTTCCTTCCACGTACGGGTTCCAGGCCTTGCGAACCGGGCTGCACTGGAAAATGCTGACAAGCATAACAGCAAGCCACCAGGCCATGATCATGGCGCCAATTATCCATCCTCCAATTGACATAAGCCGAGTCGGGAAGATGCGGCGATACATGATCAAGATGGCGGCTTTGATCGTACAAAGACATGTCCCATACACGAATTCGGTCATGAACAAACACTGGTGATTGGATCGATAAGCATTGGCATCCAAAAAGTGGTTGTGAGGCAAAGTGAGAGGGCAACTTACCAGCAAAGCATGCTTGTACTTATTCTTGTCTTCTGCTATAACCACTGCCATGTTTCTTCCAACGCCACCCCAGTAGACAGCTGTGTTGTCAGTTGAAGTCTGTTGACGCTCGTACCAAACACGGGATGGCGTACCAGCTATTGCAAAGCCTAAATTAGTCCACACAAGAACCTAAAAAAGGGCAATTAGCTATCAATTTCAAGACATGAGTGGACATGACTTACCATGGATATCAAAATCAACCAATCGTCCCAACCGTACGGTATGTGCTTTCGCTTCCTTGACCAGAATCTTGCGGCAGTAGTAATACCAGAAACGGGTATCATAGCAAAGCTGATCCCAGCCAGAGTGTGACCTTCATTGTAGGCAATGTACGAGGCGGAAAATCCGGCAGTTGACGTTGTCGATGACATTGTGGTTGAAGCACGAGAGGCTTTCTCCAGCGCGTAGTTTTTGGCAATTGCTTTACGGAGTACAAAGTCTTTATACCATCTGAAATAGAAAGGGGCTGACAGTGAGCTTCCCAGAGTGTTAGAGTGTTTTGGGCGGTAAATCAAATAGCTTTTTCTTCTTTTTTTGGTAACAACCAGGCGACTTGCAGAGAGCAGTGCAAGGCCCGTTGTCATACTGTGAGAGAGTACTCCGTACGAGTACTGCAGGAGCTGATCTACATAGTAGCGGTATTTAATATTGGCTCTACGAGTACGGAGTACGGAAAACGGAGTAGGAGCACTACTCCGTATGTACGTCGTATAGTTTCGCTCCGCTTTTAGCTTTCCCATGTCTTATATAAACTCCACAGGATCCCCTTCCCAATCCGCATTGCAACTAGTTTCGGCCGGAACTGGAAAGTGTTTTGCGAACAGTCTAGCTTGGTTCAGTGACACAATCCGGGTTTGTCTCCCGCCTGCACGTACGATACACTCCGCAGGCATTAAAAGCAGCAACTGATACAGTAAGAGGTACTCCATACTCGTAGGTTGAGGTGCAGTACACGTTAGTTAAAGCAGGATGATTCTCGGTAGGGTTTTACCAGCATCTTATATTTCCGTACGACGTACGCGTACGAGTACGGAGTACTCCGTAGGCATACGAGTATTGACGAAACGAGCTCCCGGAGCACGATACTCAAAGAGTCATAGCAAACAAGACGGCCCCACTATCCGAGAATGAAACGTGCCCGGGGCCGGACGTCCTATCTTACCACGACCCACAGCATGAAAATGGTATAGTGGGGATCCGTCACGCTATTATGTGCTCTTACAGAGTAGTTAGCGTGTCATTTACCTACTATGTATCCTTTTATGCAGCCTGTTGTGTCCAACTACGACGTAAAGATTTGGCATATTAGGTAAATAGACAAGAGGGAGCTGTCCGTTGTAGGTTCGCAGATTATTCCCTAAAGTGCTGAGTGATCTAAACAGGCCTGTGGCTTGTCGGGGAGTTGGCTTAAAGGTAGACGGCTCAAAAACGATCCGAAGTTCCAAGATCCATACAAAGATCCGTACGGAGTACCAGAGCAACGAAATATCCAACAATAAAAGCATGGCGTACGGAGCACGTACGGAATACAGCAAGGGTCTTTGCGCGGGCCAGACCGGTTTTATGATAACAGCAATACGACGTATGGCCGAGCGTCTTACGATTACTCGCATGAAGATGCCACCAGGCTCTCAAGGATCAGACACGAAGCACAAACATAGTGGTACCCGTACTTTGGGAAAGCGGACCAGATAGTGGTAGCATTGGGCGAAGGCATTGCCCCGTTCACAACTCGTACGTCGTATTCGTTACTATCTTACACTGAGACCCTCTCAACGATCAATTCACTCCGTAAGATAGCATCGCGTTCCTCTGCCGCATTCGGGCGCTCGTGCACGACATGGGCAACCCCCTGTCCGGTCTGCCTTCTCCGTACTTCTCCTCCACTAGCCCGAATGAGCATTTGGCCGTTGTGCAACGTCCAGAGTATAAAGTCAGATATACTCCGCACTTGACAGCTGACAGGAAGTTGGACCTCCTCTTTAGACCAGACACTCGCTGCCCCGGTTCGTAGACAAGGCACGAGTCCGATACCCAATCACGTTTACTGTCCTGTCCGCCGTCCTCTCTGCGCGATGGCCGTGCCTTTGTGGGAAACGAAGGCGGAGATATGCCGGAAGATTCTCCAGGATTCTCTCAACCCGGATTGGCTTCTGCCAGAGAGCGAGCTGCCGCCGGCCGACCAGCTCGATGTGTCCACGTTTATCGAATCTTGCCACCGGCTGACGCCACGGGAGCTGACGATCACCGCGAGATCCGGCTCGTCCCTGCTCGACCAGATGGCCGCCGGTCGGCTGACGGCCGTCGAGACCGTCACGGCCTTTCTCAAGCGAGCACACATAGCCCATCAGCTGACCAACCTCGCGACGGAGTTCCTGGTCGAGGACGCCCTGCGAGACGCGGCCGAGCTGGACGCCTATTTTGCCAAGACGGGCAAGCTCAAGGGGCCTCTGCACGGCATGCCCATCTCAGTCAAGGAGCATGTCAACGTGAAGGGCCGCATCTGCCATGCCGGCTACACGGCCTTTGTCGACAACATTGCGGCCGAGGACGCAGTGCTCCTCCAGCTCTTAAGAGCCGCCGGCGCTTTGTTCCACGTGCGGACAAACGAGCCCCAATCTCTGATGGTATTCTTGCCTTTCTGGCACTTGATAAAATGAAGAAGGACCTCCCAACGAAATCAGGCTGACAAACCCTCAGCACATTGACTGCAGTAACCTGATATACGGCACGACAGTCAACCCGTTTAACCGCAAACTGACCAGCGGCGGCTCCAGCGGAGGCGAGGGTGCCATTCTGGGCCTTCGCGGCTCTGTCTTGGGCATCGGCACCGACATTGGCGGTTCCGTCCGTGTTCCGGCAGCATTCAACGGCGGCTATGGCCTGCGGCCTACAGCCCTACGCAATCCCTTGATGGGTCTACAAACAGCCAGCCCGGGACACATGGGCGTCTGGCCCATCATTGGACCGCTGGCAAATAGCCTGGAGGACATTGTTCTCTTCCAGCAGGCTGTTATCGACCAGAAACCGTGGGATTTGGACTCCATGGTGGTTCCCCTGCCGTGGAAGAGACTCCAGCCGGCCGCAGCCAGGGACTTTACGGTCGGTGTCATGTGGGACGATGGTAAGTTTGGGAGAAGAGAGACGGTAGGAAAAGGGAAAGGAGGACTAAACAGAATGCTGACACTACAAAAAGAATCATCCACCCACATCCACCCATCACTCGCGGTCTAAAATACGCCGTCGAGAAGCTAGAGGCGGCTGGTGTCAAGATTGTCGACTATGAGCCGCACCAACATGAAGAAGGATGGGATGTTGTCAGACAGATGTACTTCCCTGACGGCGGCGCGAGAATCCGACAGCTGCTGGCCGAAACGGGCGAGAAGCATGCGTTCCTCACAGAGGTCGCTCTGAACTGGGTCGAACAAAAAGAACTGACCTCGAACGAGCTGTCTATCCTGAATCTTCGGCGAGAGGGCCTGCGGGCAACGTACGTACCGATCTCTATGTCTCGTTGTGCTCCGCTCTTCTGACAGTGCTTTAGCCATCACCAGCTTATGAAGGACCGCGGTGTGGACTTTATCTTATGCCCAAACTATGTCGGTGTCGCCCCTCTACTGGAGCAGGGTGAATACATGCATTACACGTCCATCTGGAATATCTTGGACCTGCCTTGTATCGCATTCCCTACCGGCCTCAAGGCCGACCCGGCCATCGATGTTGTCGAGGCTGATTATACCCCACGTTCGGCCGAAGACAGTCGTGACTACAAGAAATGTATGTGTTTTGTATTCTGGTCGTTTTTGCACAGTGGAAGGAATAAGGCTAACCTCCTTGTAGACATCCCTGAGGCATATGCTGGAGCTCCCATTGGCTTGCAGTTTGTGGGCAAGCGTTTCTGCGACGAGGAGACAGTTGCTGCGGCTTTGTTCGTTTCGAATGTGGTCCAGTCGTAAGACCAATGACAGAGGTCTTGGGGAGAACGGCATAGCCTGTGTGGAAGCGCAACGGAACCGATCACGGTCAAGTAAAGGAAATGTTTTAAGAGGCAGAGACTCGGTAGATGCCAACAGGTTTTCATCTGGAGGTATCACCGCCTGTAGCCCTGGCATACAGCGATGGTCGTCTCTCCCTTTGATATTCTTTGTTCGAACGTTCACCTGCTGCATGGGTGTTATCTGTGTGAATGTTGAAGGAACGGTGGCCTTTGTTTTGTCTTCTCGGATTAGTCTCGTGGTCTTGCTTTTGTTTTAACGCCGGTCAAGTAACATTAAGATGCCCTCTATGATCTGCAGCTCTCTAATTCGAATTCTCAACGTTTCCTACTACACTAGCACAAACTGCCGCTCGTCAAGTTCGCCCTTCTCAGCCTGAGTGATGGCCTGACCGTCCATGAAGCCGTGAACATAGGCTGTGTCCACATAGCAAAATGTCTCCACGGCGCCGTCCTGACTCTGCGCCTGCTGTCGTCGCCGCAACAGTACCGGCACCTTGGATCCGTCCAGGACCACCACCAGGTCGCCTGCTCGTGCTGTCGCCCGTGCCATCAGGAAGAGGCCACCATCTGTCTGCATAAACGCCCGGCGCCTCATCATTCGTCGCAGCATGATGTAGCAAGGCACTTTCTTTAGCAGGAGCTTCGCAGGTGTAGGCAATAGCCACGAGCTGTCATCCTGCTTTTCTGTCGGCTCCTTTGTCTTCTCAGCTTCGATTTCCTGGTCGCGCAGCTGGCAGGCAGCTGCCAGAGCGGTACTGCAGGCCTGAACCTCGTCCGCCGAGAGTCGTGCGATTGGATAGGCCGTGCAGTCGCCCACGAGCGTACGCCAGAATGCCTGCCAGCGGGACTCACCCGCGGGGATATATGTAGATGGCCCCGGGCCCGTCAAAGTCTCCCCTTGGCCTGTCCATTCTATTCCGTACAGAGAGGCCCATTTGCGGAAGAGCATAAACACAGTGGCCGCATGGACCTGATCAATCCCGGGCTCGGTCCACAATCCCTGGCGCAGAGGCGCCACTTGGCCCAGAACGACGCCGCGAAGGCACAGACCGCGCAGCGTGTAAGCATCGCCTTGTAGAGCGTCTGCATTGGGTACGACTACCTCAAGAGAGGACGTGTTGTGACTGCACCGGGGTCGACCAGCCGCATAGATGCCACGCTGAGCAAACAGGATGGATGAGAACTCGTCGTAGTAGTCCGAGTATATACTGCGATCAAAGTTGGGAACCCATGAAGGCAGGTCGGGAACACGACGACTGCTGCCACCGTTGCTACTGCTGTTGCTGCCGTCGATGTTGTCGCTGTTGTCGCCGTCATCGTCATCGCCTTGAAACGGATTCTGACTGAGGAGGTCAAGACAGCCACCGCTGGCCTTGATGATGGCTAGGGCTGCGTCGGTGTAGACTTCAGCCACTGATTTGGCGTAGCTTATGCGCGGCAGAAACACCGTCTCGGCGACAAGACCGAGCAGGCCATAGACCTTATCGCGGGGATCGGTCGAATGTGTCCATTTGAAGCGGGCAAGCACGTCGATCAGGCTGTTCGGCTCTCCTAGCCATTGATTCTTGCCCTTGTATCCGTCGTCTTCCTCCGGCTCTTCGTCTTTCCACCTTCCTTTCATAACGGACCGCTGCAGCTGGATCGCCTTGACCCGCGAAAAGATGCTCGAGAGGACAGGCCCAACCTCTCCATGGCCCCAGAACGAGTGAAAAGCGTCTGCATAGCTCCGGTCGCCCATAAATCGGTCCACGATGGCGCTGTCAAAGTCCAGCTTCAGCACGTGGTCCTCGGACTCAGCTCCATCCTCGGCCTCTGCCTCCGCTCCCACCACCAGAATCACACGCGGCGCGCATGAGAGCTCCTGGACGATCCACACGCGCGACCAAAAAGGCACATAGGTAAACGCGGTTTTCAGCTGTTGCCTCTGGGCGTTGCTGATGAACCACCCCTTTCTCTCATGTGGGATGTCCGCCCCGTCACTGTCATCGTCGTTTGTGTCGTCGTCTTCCCCCTCCTGATAGATCTTGACTCCGTCGCGATCGACCTTACTGTGACGGCGCCACTTCTGCATCATGGTCGCCAGCGCCGCGCTGTCCCTGCCGGCCATGAATTGCATGAGCCGCAGACCATCTCGAAGCCTGCCAGCGCGCTTCTCTGCTTGCCCGATCCGATCCAGTCGTGCATTTTCGACGTCTTCTGCTTCTTGGTTTGTCCCAGCGCCCTCGTTTTCGATCGCACGCGCAGTCGGATTCGGACTCAGCCAGGCCAGGTCCGCCGTACACCGTTCGTAGATCAGCCTCATCTGCCGTACCTGCATGCCACGCTCTTCCACGTCGGCCTGGTTGATGCACAGCGCGTCGACCCAAAGCGTGCGGTCGGCCGTGCGATAGCGCAGATGTCGCAGCGCCGCGTCAAGGTTTGCCGTCACCTGGATGAACACGTTCTCGGTATTGTCATCGCCCATCTCTACCCGAACGGAATGCGTCAAGGTTCCCAGTGGGCCCCATACGTAGGAGAGAGCCTCGTAAGGCGGCAGGTCGCCGTCGACATCGAGGCTGCCCCGAATCAGACAACCCTGCAGGGGTGATGCCAGTGATGTCGCAGGCCGCAACTGGAGCAGCCGAATTTCGTGCCGAGCACCGTCAAGCGAGAGCGACTCATAAACAGAAAACATGGTCTATCTGCGGTTGTAAGAGCCTCGTTTTTGGCAGCGAGCTGAACGCACTGCGGTTCATCGTGCTTTGAAGCTTTCGCCGTCCAAACTTGTTTTGGGGCGCAGCGTCCATCTGCAGCTTGGACGGGCCATTGCAAGCTAACAGGGGCATGTCAGCCTGTTCGAGGCGGAGCAACATTCAAGAAGCTGTCAGCATGTCGATTAATTGTGAGGACTCAAAGTGTGGAGCGAAGCTGTGAAGTCGTGGATCCAATTTTCACCCCTCAACGTCGACCAGCAGGGCCACTGCAACCCGGGCTGATCAGTCAGCCGCACCTGCCAAATTAGATTGAAGCTCCAGTTCTCAAAGCGTCTATTATTTGTAGTGCGATCTCTTCGCGCATCAATGTACGGAGTACAGCATGTAACAACCTAGAATCACGGAGTATGACTGTATGCGACCGCTCTTTGGAGCTTTACACCCCTATTGGGTTCCAACGCATACTCTTTTTTCGTGACGTGTAACCGTTTGCCGTAGGAGAGACTCCCACTGTTGTTTTCTATTCACCTTGTCCCTATTTGCTTGCACTAATCTGTAATTAACTATTGAAAAATAATTGTAGCTGCCAACCAGTTATCTAACATGGCAGCCTAACTGCAAAGGCCAATCAACCAGCTTCTTCGACTGAGACTTTCCACGCGAAGCAAAAGCAATAACTTCGTGTGCCTGAAGAAATAGAGCAGATCGTGGTCGGAAAGAGAAAATAGATAGTCATTTTGGTGCGTCCAAGACGTCCAACTCTCTCTCTCGCTCGTAATTATTCAAGTGTAACTTTGCGACGACTGCTCCTTGCGCAACCTTGGAGTGACAATCACTTTAAAGTAGAAGAAAGCACGCACTGTCTCATGTCTCGGCGTTCACCATTCATACTCGCCTGTTGCCTTGTGGAATACGTACTCCTTGCCATTAACGGTGAGTACTCCGTCCTTGAGCGTGCACTTCCTGCAGAAGAGAGAAACAGTCAGCACTGAAAGATGCACAGGAGCTCCTCGAAAAGTCGCTTACCACTTGTTCTTGACCCTCTGAACCTTGTCATATACACATAGCATGATAGGCCCCATGACGTCATCGTCATCGTCGTCGTCTTCTCTGTCTTCATCAGGGTCATCGAGGTCCGAGTTGATGGCGTCCTCGTCATCAACGAGCGCTGTCTTGTTTTCATCGTCGTCGTCATCGGCACCATCTGTCTGCGCCATCGTGCCAGCCACACGGCTCCGCTGGCTTGCAGCGGCAGTCGAGGATTCCACACTGTGCTTCTGCTTGGCCGCCTGCCGCAGCGGAAGCATCAAGCCGCCACCTTCCATCTGCTTTGCTCGCAGGGCCATCTGTTCGTGGAGCAGGTTGTCAATCTCTACGCGACCAAGCTCGACCGGAGGCTGGCCGGCGACGCGCTGTTGCATGAGCACGCCTTCAAAAAAGGAGGCCTCGCCGTCATTGTCTCCGTCGTCTGCGCCATCCACCTGCGACCTGGAGATGCCGTTTGCGCCGTTCAGCTGTGCCGCTGCCTGGGCGGCGGCTATCTGAGCACGGTATTGCTGCGCATTATGTGCCTGCTGCTGTACCTGTCCGATTTGCCCCGGCCGCTGGCCCATCTGCTGCTGTGGATTGCCCTGGCCCATGCCCGAATGGATCGCATTGATGGACGCGGCTGCGCGCTGGCCAAACGTGTTTTGTAGCTGCTGTACGGCCCGTGCTGCTGCATTGCCTCCGCCGTGCTGTAGTGTGGTGTAGTTCTGCATGGCAGGACCTTGTCCGTGTGACGACGATGGCACGCCGGAGAGGCCAGAGCCATGGTGCATGTCCGGCTCCATTTTGATGCTATGATCCATGTCCTCTGCCTTGGCGACGGAGGGTTCAAAAGACGGCATGGGCAGAGACATCGAAAGTCCTTGAGAGCTAGGCACGGGGCTCGTCATGGTTTGCGAGAAGCTGCCGTCCATATGATGATTCGTCGTCGGCGAATGTACGACTCCCATGGGGCCGTTCGAGTTGGCTGTTGCTGGTCCTTGGCCGACATTGTTCAGCTGCTCTAGGTCCGGCTTGGGATCCCATGGAAACTGAGCCACATTGAATTGGGACAGCTTGTTTTTCCAGCCCTGTGAGAAACGAAAGGTTAACCGGGGAGCTTAAAGCAAGGTTATTGGCTGAATGGCAGAGCAGAGTGGCATCGCTCGTCTGCCATCTGGCTCATCTCGGCCAGATCGGGGTAAGGCACGTGATGCGACAGTAGTCTATATTCTCCGCCAATGAAATGTGGTCAAGTGAGGGAAATTAATGCGACGCAATCAGGCGGGGCAGCTGTGGTAAATTTAAATAGGCGCCCCAAATAGGCCACGCCACCCACCCGATTTCCAGGCAGACAAGCCCGACATTCTTCCTCACTTGAAAGAAGTGTTGGCCACGACGCGGATGCCGCCCAAAACGATGCCAACAACCAGATTTCCATGGCCTTGTAACAGGGCGTGTAGAATCCGAATGGAAAGGAAAATCCATTTGAAATGGAACTGAGTTGAGAGAACTTCCTCCCAAACAGGCACGGAAGAGAGGAGGCCAAAAGAGGAGAGAAAAAAAAGTGTCGCTCCTTACCTTGCATAGGTCTTCCAAAACGCTCTCCTCCACGCCGTTTTCCTCGAAATCTACACGCGACGTATTCATCACCTCCTCGATGATAATCTGGTACACGCCTCCAACTACGTTGTTGGACATCTTTGCGGCCTTGCTCGGTATCGGCGGTGATCGAAGACGGGTACGGTTGCGGTAATGCCTGCCTGTGGTGTCTTTCTCGTGCCGTCTTCCTGCTCGCTTTGGAGAATCGCCCGGCTAGTTTCGACCTGGTCACTCTGTGAAGGAACCTGTGACAATAGGCCGACCGAATCTGCCGGCCTCGGGTTAGGAGCTTAGGTGCTTTGACCGACAGTATGCCCGTCGATTCAGATCGGACCAAAGCGTCGAACAGAGCGACGCAATTGCTTTTCGGCGCGTGCAAACCCGGCTTTTCTTGGTCGTCGATATCGCTCACAAGCTTCGTCGGAGGTTCGCCGGAGGCAGATTGGCAAAGGCAGGGAGGATGCAGAAGCGGAAACTGGAGGTTCTTCCGAGGCCTTTTCTTTCGTCCGAGCCCGACTTTCTTTCAGTTCGACGGACTGTATTCCCGTCTGACCGCGTAGTGTAGTGAGGTACTCGGAATTGACCGATGTAGTAGTGACCGAAACCCGGGTGGCAAGCGGCCTCTCGTTTTCTGCTTTGGCACAAAACGCAAGAGTAAAGATGAATATCAGAGCAGAGTAAACAAAAAGCGAGCAGGGACTGGGTTTTGGTTTGTGCTGCAAGACCGCGGTGGCTGGTGCTGATTCGTGATGGGTCAGTGTGCGAGAAGTGCGGGTGTGTCAAGGGCAGCAAAACTGGTTTGTATTCTCTGAGTTCGAATTACTACACAGACCTCCGCATTAAGTTACCCATCTGATTAGTCACCGCTCTTAACCCGCACATCATTCCCCATGACGCCCCACAAGGCACGTCTTCACGAGTATTATCGGCTCATACTGTGGAGCTTCAGCAGCTAACTTCTACGGGTAGACTTTGCTCATTGTTCGTACACATTACCCCTTGTTTCCTATCTTAACCATATCTAATACTCTTACAAACTTTCTCTAAACGTGCGGACACGTTTGTCGTGGCCAAAAGCCAGAATGTCATTCTCCATCGTTATCCGTTTAATTGTCCTTCATATTGACCAGAGTTTTACCCCAACTCCGCGCTGCCTTGTCCATGAAACCAGATATATGCGCCTTTAAAGCAGACCCAAGTATACCTACCGTTGGCTCCAGGCAAGCAAGTTCACCTGCTCTAGCGGATGGTCATCTGCTTGACCATATCGGCCTTGCCAGACGACCCCGAGTTGGCCGAGCTGGCACTGGCGCCGGCCTTCTTCTCAAAGACCTTCCAGAACTTGAGGCTCTCGTCGGCAGCAGCCGTAGCGAGCATCTGGCCGTCGGGGCTGAGGCAGCTGTGGAGCACACGGCTCTCGTGAGCCGGTATCTCGACGTTGCGCACGAGGGTCGGGTAGCTCCAGATGCTGATGGAGTTGTCGGGGAAGCCGCTGGTGCTGACAATCTCGCGGTAGCTCGTGCTCCACCGAAGGCTGGTGACTTGGGAGCCGGTGTCGATGCTGTTGACGCGGGCACCCGACGTGGTGTTCCAAAAGTGGATGTGGCCATCGTAGGAGCCGCCGCCGGTGGCCAGCAGGCTCATGTTCCACGGACACCAGGACAGGGCCTTGACGGCTGCCTTGTGGTTTGTCTTGGTGAACTTGGGCACCGACAGCGAGCGGGCATCCCAGATGGAGACCAGGTTGTCGTTGCCACCCGTGGCGAGCTGTGCACCATCGGAGCGCCAGTCCAGGCCGCAGACCTCGGAGGTGTGGGAGACCAACTCGGCGATCTTGTGCTCGGCAATGCGCACGTCGTGGTTGAAGACAAGGCCGCTGCGGGCTCCCGTAGAGAGCAGGTGCTTGTTCCAGCCCATGACGCCAACGCGCGTATCGTGGCCAAACATGCTGCGGACCTTTGTGCCCTCAGCGACGTCCCAGATCTGGACCTCGCCCGAACCGAGACCGACGCCGACGTAGGCACCGTCACCCGACCACTTGACGCTGCTAACGTATGTGTCCGGGCTGGTCTCGAGCAGGCAGCTGACAGAGCCCTCGTCGGCAGACCAGACGTAGACGTTGCGCTCGAGGCCGATGGCTACCTGGTTGCCAGAGCTCCAGTCGAGCAGGTTGAGGTAGTAGTCGTCAATGAGGCCGGGGGCATCGAGCACGCGGTCTGGTGCCGTGGCAACGCGGCGGCGGAACTGGGTGGCGTTTGTGGTCGGCTTCAGCGGACGGTTGTACTGCTGGCGGAGGTCAATGGGCTTGGACGACTCGGGGGCAGCCGGCTTGAACTGCAGAATGCGGGTGCTGATGTTCACTCCGCAGGCATCGGCGAGCGAGTCCTGGTAGGCGATGCTATGCGGCGAGGGGCGCGAGTAGCTCGCAGAATCGTCGTCGTCACGCTCGTCAATCGTCAGCGCTTCCAGAGCGGCAAGTGCATCGTCTGTGGCGGACGAGAGAACGTCCGAGGCCTCGCCCGTGCGGCTCTGCGGGCGCTTCTTGTCGGGAAAGTTGAGCTTCCCAGACCCAACGTTGGCAATGGCCGAGCTGGCCGCACGGTTGGGGATGAAGCGGTCGGCAGCAGCATAGGTCAGGGTGGTCTTGGAAGGCTTGGACGTCTTGGACGTCTTGGAAGCCTTCTGTCGGGGCGCTGCCTTTTTTGGCCGGGCCGTCTGGACAGGAGGACTCTTGATCTGTTGGCCGGTACCGGTCAGGGCGAAGTCGGAAACACCGAGCTCCAGGACCTTGCGTGGTGTAGGAAGGGTCCGGGCAATGTTGGACTTGGGGGAGTCGCGGTGTGAAGACGGCTTAGATGCACGAGCAAAGTGCGCGGCCAGGTTGCCGCCGTAGACAGACTTTGTGCAGATGCGCTCGTCGCTCGGAACCTGATGCTCTGGTGTGTATGGGGAGGAGTTGATGTTGTTGGTGGTGCGCTGACGAGGTGACGGAGTCAGAGGCATGCGGCCGCCAGCGGTCCGGGAAGAGAAGAGCCCAGTGTGGGACTTCTTGGGGGTGCAGACTGTCAGTGACGCCATCGTGAAGACGGGCTCGATAGAGAGGAGAGGTAGTAGATGATGATGTGTAGTACTGAATTCGATATAGCGCAAAGGCAAACGCTGAGAGTTCGATTGGCAAAGCGAAACGATGTAGAGCAGGAAAGCCTGTTCAACTGAGACGGGAAAATGAAAAAACTGGAAGTTGCTATGCAATAGGAGTTGGAGGTGAGGATGAGGATAGAGAAGACGAGAAGGACTGGTGGTAGAGGAGAGAGCTCGACTTCCTTTTAATGGCGATGTTTACTCTTGGTGGGGTTCCTTCAGTTGGCCAGGTAACGTCGGTTTGCAGTTTCGGGGAAGGCGCTATGGGTCAGGCAGTGGGCCAATCTGTTTCAGTGGATCGGCCTCGCAATTTCTGGCCGTAACCGCTGTAGCAGTGGCAGCAGTCGCTGAACAGTATTGATTCTAGGCGGTTCATCCTGCTATACAGCGCTGGGGTCTCGGAGTGCATTCTCTTGCAAGGTGATGCGTGAGCTCGATTTACGATTCTTCTGTCTATGCTATGTACGGCTACTCGTATATAAGAGAGCAATTTCTCGGTGAAATGAAGTCGCTCGAAACGGCAGATCCCGAGCAGGCCATGTGGGCAAATGACAATGCGCAGCTGTGATCCGATAATAATTTTCTTCTCCGTGGTGATGCCCCGGTGTTGGTGCAGCAACGAGAGGGAAAGGTCCGCAACAGGAGGGGTTTCTGCTGAACGGCCTATCGAAGTGATTGCACAGTTCACAAGATAGGCACGAGCTCATGCACATCTGTCACTGCAGAGACGGACGGCAGTGAAGACGAGCGCTTGCCGTACATAGAACACTCTATTTTGGACGCGCCGATTAGATAAGCACTTTGCCACATTTTAAAGCTTCTTCGACTTTTCTCTCGAGAATCGACCAACTACAGCTTCGTCCTGCGCCCGCCAACCACGATGGACGACAAGGGCGATCTGCTGGCGTTTGCGCGTGAGAGCGCGACCGCGGGCTTGGACCTGTACGCGCTGCTGGGCATCGACACGACGACATCGCGCGAAGACATCCACCGAGCATGGCGACGACAGGGTCTCAAGTACCACCCCGACAAGGCGGGCGCCAACTTTGATGCGTCGCTGTACGAGCGGTTTGCACGCGCGCGCGACGTGCTGGTGGACGACGCGGCGCGGGAAGTCTACGACACGGGGCGGGCAGCGGCAGCCCAGCGCCAGAAGCAGTCGGAGCAGATGACGGCCGAACGACGACGGTTCAAGGACGAGCTGGAGGCAGCCGAGCGCGCCACGCGCGCGGGGGCGAGCAGCAGTGGTGGGGGTGAGACGCCATTTGGCCGGCCGTCGGCATCGGGGGCAACGCAGTCGTCGGAACGGGAGAAGCTGCGCGAAGCCGGCCGTCGTCGAGCCGAAAACCAACAACGCCAGGAACAGGAGGCAGAGGCACGGCTGCGACAGAAGGAGGACGACCGGATTGCCGAGATCGAGCGGCTCCTGCGCGAAAAGGAAGAGCGGCAGCGACGGCGGGCAGAAAAAAAGGCAGCACGCAGCGGTGGTGTCGCAGAGAGCCGACCCGACAAGGAGACATTGCCAGAACGGGGAGACAAGGCAGAGAAAGCAGAGATGACAGACAAGGCACAGGCTGATCCAGAGTGGAGGAAGCTCCTCGCCAGCAGCCGCAAGGCCGCAGTGACGGAGGGCCCCGTACAGAAGCGGCCGCTGTTTGCATACACAATGGCTCGTCTCCAAGCGGCTGGCGAGGCCCAGCGGCAACGACAGGCCAAACTCGACGGCGTCAGCACGCCCCCATTTGAGCCGCAGTGGCAGGAGATTGACGATCCGGAAGTGCGCAAGTTCATCACTAGAGTGCCACGCCTTGTGTCGATGGACACGGGGGGGAGAGAATAGACAAAGCGGTCTTTGTGAGGCCGACATGGCTCGCTATACAGCATCAATGATACCCTTTTGTCCTTCTGTCCGTCGTCCAACCATCAATCATCATCCGCTTCATCGCTGCCGCTGGACCATCCCTCGTGATAGGCATCCGCCATGCTGGCGAGCTGGTTGCCGAGGTCTTCGCGGTCTTCCAGGCTGACGGCCCAGGGCGCCACGACGACGCTGCGCAAGCCCTGGATGCTGTCGGCGACGGTGCTGTTGGTGGCCAAGCCGGTGGTCACCTGGATGCGCGATGCTGTGGTGTGGTAGATGGAGGGAAAGCTGTCGAGCAGGGGGAAGCCGAGGTCGACTGCGTATCGCTGGCTGACGGGCTGGAGGGCGAAGCGACGTCGAGCCATGTCCTCGCGGTCGGGCGTACGGTCGTCGTTGTCGTCGTTGTTGTCGTCGTCCTCGTCATCGCCCCGCGAGACGACCGCCTGGCCAAACATGCGTGTCTTCTTGGGCCGGCCGGCCGGCCGGCCGTAGACACCCGTCCGGGGTTCGTCCTGGGGCGCGAGGTCCATGTCCAGACGCAGAGCCGCGGCCGGCCCTTCGTTGTCGACGTCGACGTCCTGCGCGTGCACGGCAGCAGTGGCCTGGGCAGCCCTCGTCCGGCCGTCCTGCCGGATGGCTCGCCAGGACTGGCCGACGGTCATCTGCAGATGGGCCACGGTCTGGTGGCCGGTGGCGTTGAGAAGCTCGGTCGTGTAGGCGAGCGAGTCGCCGCCACGACGCAGCCGCGATGGCAGCGTGGCCGTCTCCATGGCCGTGGCCAGCAGAGCGGACACGTGCCAGGTCAAACGTGGGTCCAGCGTGGGCTCGACGCCACGCAGCGGCAGCGACGGCATGGCCATGGGCACGACCAGCGAGGCCTGGCCGGCGGTCGAGGCGAGCGTGCGGGCCTTGTTGGCGAGATGGAGGAGGCGTTTTGCCTGAGGGGGTTAGTGGAGTTTGTAGAAGAAAAGAAATGAAAGAAAGAAAAAGAAGAAAGAAAAAAGAAATGAAAAAAAAGAAGAAAGAAAAAATAGAAACGAGAATGAAAGAAAAAAACCCACCCTCGGCATCCGTGCCACCGGCTCCTGCAACGCCCACAGCCACACGGTCGACTTGCCGTACTCGTCGCGCAGCCGCTCGAGGTAGCGGGCCGCGAAGCCGCCCCAGGAGTCGTCGACGCTGGCCAGCACCTGGAGGCCCTGCATCTGATCGGCCTCCTCGAGAAAGGGTCGGAGGTCGCGGTCGAGCACGTCGTGCTCGCGGTCGAGCGTGGCAAAGAGCGCGTCGCCGGCCGCCCAGCTCAGGTCGGGCTCGGCCCCGGCCGCCTCGGGCTCATCGCCCACCTCGATGAGCGAGCGCGGATGGTAGTAGACCCGGCCAAAGTCAGACCAGTATCGCACCATGGAAGATGTCAGCGTGGCCGTGTCGCCGCCCGCGTCGAGGCTCTGCGTGTATGCGCTCGGCGGGATGGGTGTCGCCCTTTGTACCACCGCCTGGCCCGCCCATGTGCCACCCATGGCGGCCGCCGTCGCACCGCCGTCGCCATCCTCCTGCGCCGCCGCATACAAGGCGTTGATCTTGCGCAGCGACCCAAACCCGCCCTTGCGATCATACACTACCGTCCGCGGCAGATACGTCTCCGCACCATCGGCGCCTAGACCGGCGCGCCAGTGGATGTCATGGTCGACCGGCGACGGCTCGTCCTTGCCGTACGTAAAGTAGGATTCCTGTCAGGTCAGAACTGTTTCTTTTTTTTCCTGCTTCTCTTCTTCTTTTCCTTCTTCTTTTCTTCCTTCTCTCACACACTCTCCTCTCACCTGCGCGTTCCAGAAATGCGTCGCCACATAGTTGCTCTGCCGGCCCAGCTGGAGCGTAATGATCTCATGCATGGTCTCTCGTCTGCAGACGTTTGGCTCTCATCTTGCCATGTCGTCGTCCTCTGAAAAGTGCACGCAGAATCGCTAAAGCCGTGACCCCTCCTGTAATTAAGCTTTTATCTTATCGCTAGCGCGACTTTTTAGCGGGCTTCCAGCCAGTATTTAAGAGCCTGGCCAGTCATTCTTGACACGTCCTTCCAAGTCCACGTTTCTACACCTCCTCGCGTCTCTGAACCGGTTAGATTCAGCAGCAAGCCGTCGAAATGGAAGACATCACGGCCACGGTCGCGAAGGAGGTCGACACTCTCAAGGTCCCTCCCGTCAAGGATGTAGCGCCTGTGCCCACTATTGGCGAGGTTGCTCCTGTGACCCCCGAGTTTAAGCTGCCTCGAACAAAACCTACTGTGATAATCTTCTTCCGTTATTGCGGTGACCCATGTAAGTTTTTCTCTTCTTCACCCCTTCCTTCACCTTCACCCCCTCTCTCTCATCCTTCACCTCCCCGGCTCACCATCAGTCTCCGAGAAAAATTTCCGCCGGCTCGCCGCCCTTTCCGTCCAGCAGCCCGGGCTCGACTATATTGCCGTCTCGCTCTGCTCGCGCGACGTCACCGACCGCTGGATCGAGAAGATCGGCGGTGCCTGGAACACCGACGTCGTCATCGACACCGAGCGCAACATTTATGCCCGCTGGGGCCTCGGCCTGAACACCACCTGGCAGCTCTTTAACCCCCGCGCCCTCTACACCACCTTTGCCATGGGCCTCGAAGAGGGCATCTGGGGCCGCACCGTCGACGACGGCGACCGCTGGCAGATGGGCGGCGCCTTTGCCGTCGACGCCGCCGGCTTCGTCCGCTGGGTCCACGTCCCCGACGTATCCGACGACGTCGTCGACTTCAACCCCATGCTGGACCTCTTCGGCCTGCCGCGTGTCAAGGGACGCCGCTCCAAGAAGCCCGCCGAGGCACAGTGGGTCGGTGCCGCCCACGGCGAACAACCACAGTGGACAGGCGCCCTGAACGCCCACCACGAACCCCGGGTCGCACCCATCGTCAAGGCCCACGGCGAACGGCGGCCAGACCTGGAAGACGCCCATCCGGAGCCCCGGCTACCACCCGTCGTTAAGGCCCATGGGGAACAGCGACCAATCTCGGAGGATGACGACAAATATGATTTCTGAATACTCTCTCCCCATCTACCTGCTACAGCCTCTTTCTCTTCTTCCTTTTCCCCTTCTCGTTCGTTCCTTTGTTCCACGCTATTCATGCCTGCATGTCCTCATGAAGTCGACTCAATAAACGGGGAAGTAGGCCTTCCTTCATTCGCTCGTTCCAGAGCAAAAACTGCCTACTATGAATCAATAAAAACATATGGCATACACCGCCTTATGGATGCCGTCGCGTCACTTGGTAAATACCGCACGGATCACCTCGGCCAGTGTGTCCACTATCGTGGTCACCACCTTCTCTGTGACCGTGTAAGCCGGCATGATCATGATGTGGTCCCCTCGGCTGTCGCCAGCACAGCCCTGGCCGTAGTAGACAAGCAGCTGGAACCGGGGACTCAGGGCCAGGTCGTGGATCTGTTTGGCAACACGCTCTTCGATGGGAAATGGCTCACGGCTGGCCCGGTCCTGGACGAGCTCGATGCCCCAGAAAAGCCCGCGGCCCCGGATGTCGCCCACGTGCGGATGGTCGTCCAGTCGAGCATGCAGGGCCGCTCCCAGCTGTGCTCCCCGTACCCGCACGTTGGCCAGCAGGTTGTCGCGCTGCACAATGGTCTGCACGCAGAACGCCGCCGCCGACGCCACCGGATGGTTCTGGTATGTGTGGCCGTGTGTGAACAGCGCGCCGGCGGCCTCGCGCATCGCCGTGACCACGCGTCGTCCGGCCAGAATGGCTGCACACGGCTGGAAACCGCCGCCGAGTCCCTTTCCCACCGTCTGGATGTCTGGACTGGCGTCGCCGCCGTCCATCTCGTGCTGCCACGCGTGCAACGTCCCCGTGCGCCCCATGCCGCACATCACCTCGTCCAGCACCAAGAGCGCACCGTGTCTTTTGCAGACAGCCTTCATCGCTGCCAGGTATCCTGGCACCACCGGCATGCAACCGGCTGCTGCACCCACCACCGGCTCCACCACAAACGCGCAGACTGTAGCCGGACCCAGACGCTGGAACGCTGCCTCCAGCTCCGCTGCCTTGCGCCCCACGAAGCTCGCGTCTGTCTCTCCAGCCTGCTGCTGTCGGTACGTGTTGCAGCCAGTCACGTGCTCCACATGGCTGCTCCCTCCGCCAGATCCTTGGCCGCCCATCAGCAGGGGCTCAAAGGGCGCACGCCGCGATATGTGTCCGCCGAGAGAGAGAGTGCCCAGCGTGGTACCGTGGTATGAAGGCTTGCTGGCAATGAAGTTGACCCGTTCGGGCTGGCCCGTCCAAACAAAAACTTCGCGGGCCAGCTTCATGGCTCCGTCCATGGCCTCGCTCCCTGCTCTGTCAGTTCCCTCGTTCCTCGTCAGCAGCAGTAGCATACACACCTGATGACACCAAGTAGACCTTGGCTATGACGCCGTTGGACGTGCGCACCAGCCAGTCTTCCAGATTTCGCGTGCTCTGGTTATCAAAGAAGGCATATGGCACGTATGAGCACGACTGTGCCTGTCTGTTCATCGCATTCAAGACCTCCTGGTTGCCGTGGCCAAGACAAGTTACGGCAGCACCGCCACAAGCATCGAGAATCTCGCGGCCATCTTGGACGTAGATGTGGTGGCCCTGGGTTCTCAGCACCAGGGGCAGGACTCGGTCGGAACCCGGACTGTTGCTGAAGCCAGCGCTCTCCGACATGTTGTTCTCGACGACTAGATGTTGTTGTTTGTTGAATGCTACCTGAATGGGATTGTCACAAACACAGCAGCCGACAATTGTCCTACTTTCCCAGGAAGGAAGCCACGATTGGGGAGGCTGAGTGCGTATGCTTTGTACCCGTTGGGCAGGCGCCAAATACGAAAACACAAAAGTGCCTCCTCTCAGCACACCACATTCATACCTTTCCAAACCTCCTTGCTTTGTCTTTTTTTAGCTGGCCATGTCCGTGTCATCTCGACGGGCCGAGAAGGTGCGTGTTCGGCTTCCTACTCTACTGTTCGGCTGACCGTTGGGCTACAGCTCTAGCTTTGCTGCTGTGCTCGAGGTGCGTTACATGCAGCACCCAATCCAAGGACGTGGACAGCCGAAACCACTGCATCGGGGAGAAGACATCATGCCTCCATGGTCCCGTTGAATTTTCTGGTCTGAGCAGGGATGCTATGAGACGAACCACAGCAGTCGGGTGACCTCTGCAGCCACAGCCAAGCGAAGGCTGCGAACAAGTCGTCTTTCTGTCAAGAAGTGGTGGTGTGGAGCGAGTTTGTGCAGCCAGGTGCGATTTGTGCATCCGAGGAGGAGCGGCGCTTCGACTGACCAGCCCATATCAGTCACATCTATTGCGACTTCGATATTTGCCGCATAGCTGATGCCCTCTGCGCCCAGCGAACAACGGCCTCAGCAACCGGCAGTGCATCCTGACCCTCATTGACCAGATATCAGTCCAGTTGGCACGGCCGTGCTGTGTTGGGCAACCTGGCGAGGAAAAGGATCGAAAATTCTGCTCTCTAAACCGTGCATAAGCAGGCGGCAAGGACCAGTCGTTGGAAAGAGGAAGAGAACTTGAATAACAGCCCAACGCTAGACAACATGCATGATCCCGGTGGAGTTGTTGAAGCAGGGCCGAGCAAGAGAAAGCATAGGAATGCAGGGGGGTGGCGTCAGCATCAAAGAGACGCAGAGGACTGTGCGATTGGGGAGAGAAGATCAAGCAGGAGAGACATCACAGCATTTCCCCCAAATGCAGTTGGCGACTTCATGGCTTCTTTGGGCCATGTGCATGAGCAAGCGGCACGGAAGGAGACATCCCTCCGACGAAGCGACCAAGCAAAGTGCAATCCTCCTATCGACGTACCTCGAGAATTTCGAAGACGACCTAGGACGGACAACGGATCGGCCTGTGAGGGGAAGGTGAAAAGGACTGTCGCATCGTAACAAAGAAAAAGTGACAAATCACTTCCGTCCCCAGTGTCGGCCACAGATTGCTACCATGTACTGCAACCGCCACTGTCTCAACTGAAAGTCCAGCTGTAACGTGGGACATGGACATTATTAGTTGCAGCATGGAACGAAGAAAGACATGGCTCCCACTTCACCCTCTGATCTGTGGTCATTTTTGGACGGGGCGGCAAGATCGATGGGAGGACCATGGAAACATTTTAGAGTTGGACATTTTAGAGTTGGTGAGTTTCAGAAGTCCACTACTAGCCTTGCTGCAACCAGTCAGCACTGACGCTCTGGGTGCAGATCCCCTCGACACGATAAGACACATAGCAGACGCTGACGACCAAAGAAGTTCACTCGCTCACCTCCTCACCGCTGGCGATGGCGTATCGGTGGCAGGCGTGGAGCCTACATACATAGCTGTGCTCGTATCTGATAAGACAGCCCGAGCCGGCCCCGCTGCCACTCTTGTCTCGTCTTCTTCCTTTTCCTCCCTTTTCCCCTTTTCTTTCTCCTTGTTCCTTTTTCTTCGTTTTCTTTTTGGCTGCCATGCCGCAAGCGAGCGGAACCGGATGGATGCACTGCTCCCACATTCCAAACGGCCAATGCCGGGCATTCTCACCCGATGAGAGATATTTCTTGCTGAGGGAGAAGACGCTTCGGTCTTGCTCCCTTGCTTGGTGCCGCCAAGGGGCCGTACAATCCCCTGCAGGCCTCCTTCCTTCACTCGTCTCTCTCCGCATTCGGATTAGCACCTCACAGGGCGTCTCGTCTGAACCCAAAGCCGTGTCTCTCAAAATGCCCTTGTGCTGTAGGGCAGACTCCCTGATGCCTACAGCACGTCACCACAGCAGCCACAGCCAATCAAAACTATGGAAAATTACGTAGCATGCTTCGTGGACAGCGGTCCGCCCCCGTGGCTTGCCAGCCCCCCGGATTTTCCGTTGTAGGGAAATTGACGACCTCTGATCCGGTGCAGGAATGCAAGAGCAACGCAGGAGCCCTGTAGCCGTATTCCCGCGCATCCGATGGCGGCCACGTCTGTCATGTCCGGTCGTACTCCGTACTCCGTAACAGATGCCTGAACTGGCAGAGTTTTCGCGAACGGATGCGCTTATCAAATCGTATTGATATAACTCCCTTTTTGGCAGCGGGGTCGAGGCTGTTTCGCGCGCAGCCAATCAGATGTCCGGAGCCGGGCCAACGAAGGTCCCGCCAGGTACTTTTTTGCGTTGGACTGGCGGGCCTGCTACTCAGCCGCTACCTGCGCCCCTGTTTTCCTGGCCTGTTCCCCACCACTTACAAGGGAGACGAAGAAAGAACTTGCGAGACGCGAAATTGAAAGTGGTAACCGCGATTGACCAGACGCTCGCATTGTCATCAGTCAAACTAAACAAATGCCACCACGGCTTCCTCGATCTCTCTCTCTCTGGGGGGACAATCTTAATCCGTTTTTTTTTTCTCTTCATCAACCGAACACAATCGTGACCACCTGCGCCCTCGAATTCCAATGTCTACAGCCCATCTACATCGCTAGCTTTTATTAAATCCTTTTTCGCGAATCGCTCTAGCTCCTCTTTTTTTTTTTTTTTTTTTTTTGTTCCCTCCACCCTACTATAACCTCCCCAGCCTTTGCTCTTGCAAGGACCAGCCAGCCAGGCCGGTTATTAGCTACTATCTGCCCCGCGAGGGTAACGATACAACAGACAGAGCTTGATTTTAGTCTCTAGCACCCTCTCGCCTGTGACGCCAGTTGTTGACTTGCGCTTTCCTGCGCCGCCCGAATTGACACCAACCTCGCCTTCCACGTGTCACGTCTGCGATCGCCTGACGCTTCTCTTCTCCTCCGCCTGCTCGACTTGTGCTGTACCGCAGCACTGTCGACGCCACGTTTTCGCGCGATGCCGACGCCCAGACGATCATCTCAGCGGACTCGCCGCAACTCCTGGCGCAAGGAGACCACAGTCGACCTTCCAGACTCTTCGCCATCGCGACCGGCAAAGCGAAGAAAGCAGGTAGGCAGCACTCGTTTGACTTCATCCGTCATCTACCCATCCTGCCCCCCTCTCTCCAGCCGCCCCGTATGCCCCTCCTTGTGCTCACGCTGTCCTCCTAGGCGACGGACGAATCCCCGCGCGACATCCCAGAAGAAGAACCGTCCAGCCTGCTGGCCGACAGCTCGGCCATCAACCCAGCCGACGAGACCCAGATCGTGACCCGCGTCGCCCAGCACCTTCTCTCCCCCCACGACGATCCCGTCCGTGCCAGCAAGGATCATTCCAACGCTATACATGAAGCCAATAAGGACGGCGTTCAGGCGTACGCCAAGATTGCTGCGCAGGACTGGACTTTCTACGTCACCAAGCTGACGGTCAACATCGGCCGCACGTCAGAGCCGCCGCCCGAGTATCCGAAGCTGTACGATCCCGACGGCGATCCGGAGTTTGTCCACATCGATCTCGGCCCAAGCAAGATGGTCTCGCGCCAGCACGCCCAGATCGTCTTCAACACGAAGAGCGAAAAGTGGTTCGTCCACGTCAAGGGCCGCAACGGCGTCAAGGTCAACAACATGCCCTGGCGGCTGGGCCAGTCGAAGCCTCTCGACAGCGGAGACGTCATTGAGGTTGGCGGCGTGGAGATGATGTTTGTCCTCCCGCTCGAGACGAGCCCCTTGGACATCAACGACATCTACCTCCAGCGAGCCGGCATTCCCAAGTCCGAACGTGAACCGTCGAATGTCGAAGAAACACCCTCGCGGCCACGACTGCGTGCAACCACTCCTCAGGCCGCAGTCGAGTCGTCTCCGCGCGGCTCTACGACACGGAGTGCCCTTCCCCGTGGTCAGCCAACTCCGCAGGCAATAGCCCCGGCACCGCCGGACTACAAACGGCCAGGGACTCCACCTTCTGCTCGCAGCCGCATCTCCGTGCCCGGTTCCCACCTGAGGTCGCCCCAGTTCCGCGACATCCCAACCATGGTTGTCCACCCAAGCGATGTGGATCTCAGCCTTGACGAGAACAAGAACATGAAGCCGCAGTACAGCTATGCTCAGATGATCACACAGGCCATTATGAACACCTCGGACGGGAAGCTCAACCTGAACGGAATCTACAATTTCATCATGGACAATTACTCTTACTACAAGCACCAGCAGGCTGCCGGTTGGCAGGTGAGTTGCTTTGCCCCCCGCTTGTTGACGAGTTTTTCGACGTCTAACGTGCTCAGAACTCCATCCGGCACAACCTCTCTCTCAACAAGGCGTTTGAGAAGGTGGCACGGTCGACCGAAGAGCCCGGGAAAGGCATGAAGTGGTACATCCTGCCCGAGTACAAGGATGAAATGGTCCGCACAGCCTATCGAGGAGGACGTGGTGGCCACCGGGGATCCTCCAACCCATCGTCACCGAGCCAGCTGAACTACGTGAACCAGGGCCCGAGAGACATGGCTGCCAGGGATCTGGGATCTGCGCGAAAGCGGAGAGTCTCGCCGTCCGGATCGCCGCAGCCTCGATCCACCTTGCGCGATATGCACTTGACGCCAGACCGGAGTTCGCGGCGACTGTTGCCCGACGAAGCCCCGGCATCGTCTGATGGAAGCCCCCTCCCTCGATACCGAAGGGGCGCCGCCGCCAAAAGCGCCAGCACCAACGCCGGCAATGCAGCGACGGCAGCTGCAGACGGATCCGCCCTCTCGACGGCTTCGGATTCGGTACCACGATCGCCCATTCTGACATCGGCGTTCCTGCAGGACGATACCGTCTCATCTTTCGTCACACCGGCACCGCATCGCGTCGAGCTGAAGCTGAACCCCCCGAGCACACTGCAGCGGCCCAGCCAACACATGCCGACTAGCTCGCCGGCGCCTTTCTGGAAGTATGCCGACATCGGCAGCACGCCGCTTAAGTCAGCGGTGGCCTTCGATTTCAGCCCTTCCAAAACGACGCAAAATGGCAGAGGTGGCAGTGGCGCGCTACCGGCGAGTAGCAGTCCGCCCCCTGCAGCAACGAGAACAAAGTCACCGTCGTCCAGCCCGTCAAGACCGAGCCGAATCGTTGTGCCAGAACCAGCAGCAGAGCTGAAGGAGGCCGAATCGGCGACGAACACGACAGACTCGGAAACCGCCACGGACATAGCTCCTCCTGCTGTGGCAGTCGACGTCGAGGAGGACGGCGGTTTTGACCTGACCAAGTGAGTCTAGGCCTGCTGCCACACGTGCTGACTGTTCTTATGCTGACATAATCTACAGGGGCTTTCAAAGCATTGGCTCGTACCATGCTCCAGTCCGGCATGGCCTTCCTGTTGCAACGGCCATGAGCGGGAATCAATGAATACACTGTCTTCTTGCGTGCCGTCGGTTCCATCGTTTCTAGTGTTTCACTATAAAGTCATGAGTTCGCCGGCCACCGCTTGAGGGCCGGGGGATGAGAAAAAAAAGGAGGCTGAAGGTGTCGTTGATCTGTTTGTTTTATTACCCCCACCCATCACAGGTTTGACGGGTGGGCAGAGGTGGGAACGGTGGTTGGCATTTGTTAAGAAACGACGCTGTCCCGGATCGGACCGTTGATATTCGTGTATTTGTATGCAAGAGCAATGAGGCAGATGAGGCGCGGGGTTTACTTCCTGGTGTATGGGTTCGACGCATTCAATGCTATCGTGGGACGGGCTGTTTTCAAACAATCTACGGAATCAACATGATTGTCTACGAGATCAAATTGGACACATGGATGTTGTAGAGTATATACCAACCTCAGGGGCCAGACTGTGGAAGTATGTGAAGATATCTGGAAGAGAAAGTCTAGGCCAAAGGTGATCTGTACACTGTCGTGTGCATCCGTTTCTTCTAGCCGTCCCCAACTTGTAGATTATGCATGACCAGCCTTGGCCTTGAGCTTCTGGGCGAGGCCGCCCTTGCTGTCCTTTTCGGTCTCGGCGGCGGGGACGTCGCCCTTCTTGTCGGGCCCTACGTGTATGCCCTTCTCCTCGAGGAGTCCTGGTGAGACAACGTGTTAGCAGGATGTGTGTCAATGATTAGTCATGATTCGTCACGACATATCGTACTTTCAGCTTCCCGTCCGGCGCCCGAATTGGCCGCGTCAAAGTCGCCGCCGTCGGCCTGCAGGCCAGAGCTGCGGACATATTTCTCGCCCGTGCCCTTCTCCTCAGTCGCGAGGGGTTCCTTGCTGAAAAAACCTCCAGGACCAGAACGGGTGGTAGGCCGTCCTCCAGCCAGACTGCCAGTGCTCCCAGATAGGGACTCTTTGCCAGACATATTAGAGTGGCTAGTGGTAGGCCGTCCCCCCTGGCGGCTGCCGACATCACCAGCCGTGCCGGCAAGCGGTTCCCTGGTCTGGCCGCTACCACTACCACATCCGCCAGAGCAGCTACCCGTCTCTCCGGCTGCGGCACCAACGAGACGTTCCCTCGCAGACAGCCCCCCAGAGCCAGTTTGGCCAGAGGTACGTCCAGAGTAGTTGCCCGTTCCGGCGCCGGCTGCTCCGTAGTTCTCCTTGTTTCCTGCGTCGTATGGCTCGCCCTGGGCTGTG
Organism: Grosmannia huntii; assembly: GCA_019925595.1. Classification (NCBI taxonomy): domain Eukaryota; kingdom Fungi; phylum Ascomycota; class Sordariomycetes; order Ophiostomatales; family Ophiostomataceae; genus Grosmannia; species Grosmannia huntii. The sequence continues at coordinate 141,193 of JADHKJ010000014.1, forward strand.
TTCCCCCTAACGCCAGACACAGGCTCCTCGGTGCTGCTGACAGGCCAGACCTGGTTGACCGCCTGGGCCGCCTGTGTTTCCAGGTTGTTAAGCGTTCCATTGTGAAGAGATGTCTTTGAGAGCAAAATGTATGAACAGAAAATATGAGCTGTCACAGTCACAGTCTGGATCGTAGATGTGGTTGTATGATGTAGATGCCAAGGGAAATGGGACGTTGGGAGGGCAGATAAGGCGGTTTAAACAGCCGTGAGCCTGGCTGGTGTTGACATCATTGTCTCTCCTGCTACCCCGTATGGCAGGTATGAATCCTACCAGATCAACACTTCCTGTCGTCCATTTTACATGACGCCGATTTACGTAACGGGTCCTTCGAGTAAATGTGGGGTATAGCCTACTTACAGCCTCGCGGACGCATCTTGGCTTTGTCTTGTCTAATAGTTAATGGCGAGCTCAAACTGGCTCTTCGGATTTAAACGTAAGAATTACAAAGCAAATAGCAGGTACAATAAACGAAAGAACATATATACGATGTAGCTATACAGTTTTGGCATTTTTAGCGTTTACAGCAGAAGCAGGGCGCCAAACATGGCAACCACTGCAGCAAAGCTGCCGCTCATAACACGGCCAGCGGCAGCTGTTACAACAGCCGTCACGGCCGACTGGGCCGAGGTGGTCGTCGGCGACGCCATGCTGGCGGTGACGCTGGGAGAAACGGCCTTGGCGACGGCGACTGTGCTGGAGGCAGCGACATCGACATTGACAGGGCTGGACGCAGCAATGCCGACCGTAGCTGAGCCTGCTGCATTGACAAAGACGGCGGCGCTGCCGGTGGGAAGGACAATAGCAGTCGACCCAACGTAACCCACGGCGATGACGGCCTTTGCACTCGAGCCGTTGCCGTAAAAGGCGCCACCAGTTGCGAGGACGGGAACGACAGTGGCGGTCTCCTTCTCTGCGACAACAGTCGGAGCAGACACAGACGAGGCGACGGCGCCAATGACCGAGATGGACACAGACGCGACAGCGGTCGGGGCCGTGAAGGTGGCAACGACGGGCGTCTCGCAGGGCACCAGCACGTACACGTCGGTGACGACAACCACGGTGCCGGTGGCAGCGGCAGCGGAGGCCGTCGTGGTCTTGGCGACCGGCACAGGCGTCGACGAAGACATCGTGATGGTGGTGCTGGCCTCGGGGCAGATGGCGACGGTCTTGGTAACGATATCGGTGACGACGATCTTGTTCTGGAGCGAGGCAGGACAGTTGACGACCGAGGCAGCACAGCTGGTGATAGTGTACGTTGACGTGGCGAAGATGGTGGATGTCAGCGTCGTGCCGTTGGAGCGGAGAGCGGCAGTGGTGGCGGCTGCAGAAGCAGACAGAGAGGTCGAGTAGGCAGCGACAGGTGCAGTCGTGTTGACGAACAGACGCGCAAGGCCGCCAACCGAGACGGCACTGCTGGCCGGGGAAGAAGCGGTGACGGATGAAAAGGCAACGCTGGACGGCGCAGAACTGGCCGGAACAGAAGCGGTGACTGGCGCAAAGGCAACGCCAGAGCCAGAAGCATAGACACTGGCACTGAAAGCGACCGCCGAGTCGGTCTGGGCGCCGACGACAAGACGCACGGCATCGACGACGACAGCGGGTGCAGTCGCATTAGCATACGTCTTTGAACTCGCAGACGCAGTCGCCATCGCCATCGTGCTGCTGATGGTGCCGAGACACTGAGTGGCAGTCGGGCCCTTGTAAAGAGTGGTGGAGATGGTGGGAACAGCGCCAAAAGTGGAGTAGTTGATGACGACGTCAGCGTCGAGGAAGGCGCCGGCGTTGATGTCCCAGGTCTCAGACAACAAAACGTCACAAGCAGCTGTGTTCTCGGCCTCGACGATGAACTCGAGGATGTTGGCGTAGATGCCAAGCTCGGCGTTCAGGCCGACGCCCAGGATGTCGGCAGAGGCGCCGGCTTCAACTCGCAGCCGCAAGTCGGCCTTGAAGGTGGCATCACCGCTGTTGATCGTGATGGGCACAGACTTGACAGTCGTGCTGGTGAAGAGCGAATTGGCAATCTTGCCCTCGAGAATGTCTGCCTCGATGTACGAGCCGTTGCCCACCTGCACAGAGAAGCCACCCTCTAGATCGACTTCGGCCGACAGACTCAGCACTAGGTCGACGTAGAAGACGAGCCCAAGGCTGACATCACCCAGCGAGATGCCCACCGGCGTGTTAGACGAGAAGATCGTGTACGTGTACGTGGCTGTATCGGTCACGTTCACGCCCAGGTCGATGTATGCCCCGACACCAGTAAAGTCCAGCCGGAGCTTGGGCTTGAAGATGTTGTCTATAATCTTGGCCGACACGGTGCCCGTCGTGGAGCACTCTTTGCATGTCAGGCCTACGCTGACCGTATTGTTGATGCCATCGACAATCTCAACCCAAGAGCTGCGATCACGTGTTAGTGATGTAAGAGAGTGAGATAGAGAAAGAAAGAGAGAAAGAAAGAGAGAAAGAAAGAGAAGACGGAGAGTCAAAGAAAAGAGGATAATCCCAGTCAAAACGCACCCTTTGATAATAGTGTAGTCGTCCAGGCTTTGAGTGAGGTCGACAGACGTGTCCACACGCTTCTGCAGGCTGGCATCGCGGGCAGCCATGTTCATGGCCTCACGAAGAGCAAGGTCGCTGCTGCTGCGCTCCACGTAGACCGGAGGGATGGCCGCGATGGGGTTGGCCTCGCACAGGGACACAGCCAGGGCGGCGAAGCCGAGAAGACTCTTGCTCAGCATCTTGCCGGTGAAGAGAGGGAAAGAGGGAAAGAGGGAAAATGTAGTGACAGTGGGCGGTCGAAACCAAGAACAAATGACAAGGCACAGCTACCGAGAGAGCCGGCCGAAAAGAGTGACTGAAGGAGGGAGCGAAAGACGAAAACGAACGGCTGACGAGACAGCGAAAGGATCGTCAACGAGGTCGGCCAAGGCAGTCCATCTTATGTGCGGCGCCCGTTGCGCAAGGTGGCATCGGATTTCCATGCAGACCCGAAAGGGGCCTAGAAGCTTTGCTGCTCTATCATGCATTGAGCCTCACCGAGCAGGGGGTGGAAAAAGGCAACCGTGCCAATGGGGACCAGGGGGGGTCGACGGGAGACGATGATACGGCCAGGTGGAAATGGCAAATATTCGTCTCATCAAAGACACAAAGCAGCCATGGCGATTTCCTCCATTTGGAGGCTGTCTCGCCCCGACAACAACGCGCACGTATAGAAAAACGGCTGAAAGGATGCTAGCGGCGTCGACCGTTTGATAAAGTAGAACCTGCTCACGGACGAAGCCAAGCCTTGCCCAGCCGTGGATGTTCGGGGTGCAGGAACCCCTCGCGCAGACGTCCCGCGTCAGAGAAGCCTCCCTTGGCGACCGGATTGGGCAGCTCGACCTGCCCGTCTAGGTCATATTGCATGATCAGCCGGTTGAGGGAATCCAGGGGGTGGGGCCATAAGGCAGAGTCGATGGGTGGAGAGGCCAGACATATGCGATCTCGAGGGGCGGGGGGTGCAGAACTTCGAGGTAAGAAATCCCACTCGTGTAAAAAGGGGTGCAGGAATCCCATTGTGCAGAGAGGAAGCCTTGATTGGATGTCTATTCTGTCGACGGCTGAGTCGAGCAGGTGGGCCTCTCATCCTGGAGGACGCTTGGGCCAATGATGATAAAGGGGCGAGATCCATGGCCATACACGGCAAGAACGAACGTCCCAATCTCCAGGCTATCGGGAAGCAACGACCGCTGAGAGGACCTGTCTTGAAATTAGGCCCGTCAGCATCGCAATGACTTGGCGGCCGATGCGGGCCAGTAGGAGAGTGAAATACCACGATGCAGAGATGAGGATGTCCAGAGGAGAGCAGCTGGTCGGCAGCCTACCCGTAACAGGCACAACCGGTCGTTGCATCGCTAGCATCGCTAGTATCGCTAGTATCGCTAGTATCGCTAGTATTGCTACGACTATGGATTACCGTCTGTGACACCCGGAGAGGGCCATCTTCTCGGTCATGCACAAATCCAGACGAGTGCACCGAGACATGTGATAGTGCACCAGCTTCGCAACGAGATCCGGCAGACTACAGAGTATTCGTTATACTTGCACACATGGCTCTCCGTGCCTGCCGCGGGATCTGTCCACCACAAAGACGAAAAAGACAAGCGTCTCGGCAGTTTCAATTTAGCCCAGAACCCCGTAGCGTCACAGTGTTGTCTGTAGCTTGCGACGTCGTTGGGAGAGCTTGTCGTTCTCTACTCGATCAAGTCGGTAATCTAAATACACAAAGCACGAAAAAAGAGACCCGGTCGGTCTGGATCCAGGCAACGAGAAGAGATGATTGCGTGGGCCCGGCTATCGATAATACACACTGATGTTCCTTAAGAGTGCCGTTGCGGCTGCGCCGTCGCGCCGTAAGATGAAATGAAAATGGAAATGAAAATGAAATGAACAGCCACAAGTGGAACAGAACATACAGAATGACCAGCAATCTCCAACGGACGGCCCCCCGGGCACAAAGAACTAGGACAAAAAACGCCCGCCTCCCCTTTGCTCCAGAAACGCTCCCCGAACATGAGATACCAGAAAGAAAACAACGCACGAGCTCGTGTGATCACACACCAGCAGACCGAGGCCGGCAGACCGACAAGTCCGACAGCCCGCTCTAGCTCACCATGCACAGCAACTCGGCCTCGAGAATATACTTGCCCTCTTTGTACTTCTCGGCCGACTCGTAGGCCTTGTCGTATTTCCAGCCGACCGTGTCGCCACAACCGCGGCAGTTGATGTCGCGTACCACATGGCGGCCCGTCGTCATGCTGCGCTCGCCGGCCACGCCCGTGTCCACGTTGACGACCGTGTTGAAGAGATAGGCCTTGCCGTGCTGGCCGCGGAAGTTCTACAGGCACAGCCGTCAGTAGGGAAATGCCGAAGGCTGAAAGCACCGCCCAGGTCCGCTTGCTTACCCTGCTTATAATGTCTTCATGGTTGGCCAGGTGGGCCTTGCAGCTCTTGCAGCCGTAGATCCGGTTGCTGTTGAGGTACGTGTTGTAAGAGAGCCCCATCTCCACAGAGTTGTGATGGGGAACGTGGCGAGCTGGGTTGCGTAATGGATTGGGTGTGTCCTTCCACTGGTATCGGAGAACTTGTATGTCCTTCTCCACGCTCGTGCGTAGTGCGTGCTTTGCCGCTGTGGCTAGTTCGGGCGATATCAGGAACCGATGTATTCTCTCTTCGCTGAAAGGGTTGTATCGGACACGCTAGGTCTGCTACTCGTAGAAACCAAAAATGCAGTATGTTGGGCGATCGACCAAGAGGATAAACGCAGTGGGCGAGAGGTGCACGAGTGGGCGGTGATCCTGTTCTTATCAGCTGCGTGCTGGGTTGGGGTGACCGGAAGATGGTGGCGAATCGGCTTGTAGCTTCAGGCGTTCCTATTCCGGCTGGCTTGCCCCATACGAATCGTATCCGTACCGAGCACCGAGCGGGGAAGATGATACAAGAAGAATGCGTGGAAACGGTGTGCAGGACAGCGAGGCTGGCCGGTGGCAGCCGTGTGATCTCCTTCTTCTGACTGGAATCCGTTGTTCGTGCCGTTTCGACGGTGCAGTGTCTAGGTAGTGAAGACTGGCTTAAGGACAAGGAGAGGGGCAATGCAGGCAACAGGCAACAGGCAACAAGTTGGGGCTTGATAAACATGCTATAAGTGGGCCAGCTGGTCAAGCCAATCCGGTCCACTGCAAATACAGTGGCTTATGCCACTACGAACAGGTAACGTGAGTGCTTCTATTATTGGCTGGCTACTTCCGTCACGTTGTTGGCATTGGATATCTTCCATTACGTCGTACCTCTCTCGTACGGAGTACGAAGTATTCATACACACACATGATCACATTTCTGCACAAATTGCAATGGATCTCGATCATGCTTGCTAGATGGCCCACTGTGTTTGGGATTCAACGAGTTTGAAGACAGTAAAAATATAATAGCTAAAAGAAAGAAAAAGATCATCTACAAGAAAACGGTTCTGTACAGGAGAAATAAAGACAGGAAAATAAGCGACACTAAACATCGTGCATTGGAAAGAGTACAGCAGTAGCGACTGTGCTCGTCTGTCCCAGGGCCCATGTCTACCATATATTTACACTAGAAACAAAAGAGATAAGCAGCAAGCATGGTGGTGATTGTGGTTGTGATTGTGGTTGTGTTTGTGCGTGCACAACGCTCTACCACGAAAAGGCCTCCTCGATGAACTCAATGGACCCCTCGTACTGGTGGTCCCGTACAGCAAGCCGGACCTCGTCGCTGAGCGCACCCGGACCGCACACGGTCACACCCACAGTGCCGATCTGGTTCTCCATCTCGTGTCCCAGCAAGGTGCTGATGTTGGGGCGGCCAGGGAACATCTGCACGGTGGCACTGGGCGAGTGAATCTCCTTGGTTGACCGCGGCCGGCTCACAAAGAGCATGATCCGCAGCACGTCGCGCCGCTTATCCATGGCCAGGATCTCCGTCATCCAGGGCCGAATCCACTCGAGGTGCTCCGGGCTCTGGATGATCCACACAAGCACAATCCTGCGTGCTGCAACCGTGCCGTTTGCATAGCCGATCACCAAATCGCGCACGTGGGGAACTGCCTGCGTGATACCGACGCCGCCCGCGAAGAGCATGACGGTTCCGTACGAGTGCAGGTTGTGCACGCCGCCGTACGGGCCCTCCACCAGGCACTTTGTGTGCCACCGGCCGTCCGTCGCCTCGGACGCCTTCTTGTACAGCTTCCCGGTCATGCCAGTGCGGCCGCGGATGACAAAGGACATGCTTGTCTTGCGCATCGCCATGACCTCTTGGCGGTTCATTGCCAGCTTGTCGTCCTCGAGCACCTCGGCCTCCTCGCTCCAGGCAACAGAAAACGGGTGAGACTGCCAGTAGCCCACGGACGGGATGTACAGGTATGCGTGCTGGCCGGGCTTGAAGGTCCAGGGACGAGCCATGGTCACGGTGACGCGGCATGCGTTGCCGGGAAGTGCCTCCACCAGGGTCTGGGTGCCGCCGTTGCCCACGTTGTTGTACATGACGCGCAGGAAGCGAGCTGAGCGGTCGAACGCCCAGATGGCAATGACGGCGTACAGGTAAGAGATCTGCTTGTACTCTCCAATGTGCAGGTGGTAGTACAAGCCCATGACAGCCACAGCGGCCAGGGCAATGTGCAAGATCTTGAAGGTCTCGTAGGCCGCATGGCGAAGAGGGCTCATGGCCTGGAAACCGATCACCAGCATGGCCAGCGTGGCAATCAGACCGTACATGAGAAATGGCACCTCGACGACCGTCTTCATGACTAGCGAAAACCCTTCCTTCTGAGCGTTGACGACGACGTAGGAGAGCGTGTGTGCGAGAGCCTCTAGAGCGACAATGCGGCCGAACCAACGGTGCAGGAGGTTGAAAGTATCAAACGACATGCCCAGCAGCGTGATGAGCGGGTTGTTGCGGCCGACCATGATGAACAGAGGGACCATGTTGATGGTAGCCAGTATGCCAGTGCGGTTCCTAAGCTGCGCGGCTGCACCGACGGAGTCAAACGGGATCTGAATGACGCAGTAGGCGACATTGGTGGCAAAGTAGCCCAGGAGAAAGAACAGCTGCAGACGGGTGGGCAGGGTGCCGACGTTGATGGCAGAGCTCATCTGGATCTCGCGGTTGTGACGCTTCCGGCTGACGGGAGCGTACACCACATTGCGCTTGAGCCAGGAGTGCCTTGAATCCTGCTCTGCATAGTAGCGCTGTGTATCGTTGTTGAGGGATGTGACGGTGCGGACTCTGCGCATGACGCGGTAGGCGAGCGACCAGAGAAGGATGACACCTCCACCTGCCGCGCAGATGTAGTACAGGTAGTCTGCAAGCAGCTGGTTCTCGACGGCCGGGTTGAGGGTCGACTTTGCGGCGGCTGCTGCCGGTGCCGATGCGTTGGACGACATGGTGTGAAAAGTGTTTGGTTGGTCGATATTGACAGGCCTGGTTCCTGCCGGCTTGTAGATGAGGAAGGAGAAATCCCTGTTGGGATACGCTAAATGCGAAGGACTGTCTGTTTGCTTGTGGAAGCTGGAATGTGGTTTCTGATATACCCGCAAAAATGACCGAGTCTAGGGAGGATCAGATTGTCTGGTCCTCTTGCTGTTCGCCAGTCTGCTGTCTGATGCTGCTCCTATATGTCGACCAGCGGCAAGGAGGATGAGAGGGACGGTATTCGAGAAACAAGAGTGTTGTTCGGTCGTTCGTGACGACAAAGGGCAAGAAGGATTGTAATGAACGGATTGAAGAAAACCACTGTTTGGGCAATGGGCAAGCAACTCTTCAGAGATGGAGACTTGCCTGGGAGCAATAAGTAGAAGGGAAGAAAAGAAAAGGGTAATGACAACGAAATGAGCCTGACACTAGGTCGGGAGAGAAAAGGGTAGAGTGACACCGAAGTGAAGAATAGAAGCGATGTGGACCGTAGATGCATCTTAAATTCGGTTCTTCTCCTTATTGTTATGTATACTCCGTAAGAGCCAAAAAGGAAGGACCGGCGGACTATGAGAAGAGTGGGTCATTCCCACTCGGGTTCCTTCTCTTGTTTTTTTGACATTTTTCTGTGGTTTGGCGCTCTGGGCTGTAACAGAGTATCTTACGAATCCTGCACACGCATCTGTTTCCCCTGCAGGTACAGAGTATACAGTCACACCCCCTCTGCGAGTACGAGTACGGGGTAGCCAAGTCCACCTCCCCGGCTGCGGTGAAACCCCACCTATCAGGGCCTACTCCGTACGGTCTGCCAGAAGGAAACTGTCGTGCTCGTCTAGACGAGGCCTATGTTTGTTTCGTTAGATTGCCAGGCCAGCAAGCGCATCCCTGTTGCATACGCATAGCAGCCTTATTTTCGGTATTTTACCTTTTTGTCTTTTTGTGCTCGTACCGCATAAGATTAAGGCTCTGCCGGGGTGTCTGTCTCTTACGATTTCCCTCCTCCGGCCGAGACATGAAGGCGCTGTCGTGCTCATTTGCAGCCGTGACCGGATCTGTTATCGCGGCTGGCAGAGCTGTCTGGTCATATCTGCCGAGTGATTGTCCGCTGTGACGGCTTGCACATGCACATGCACCCGTCCTTCGTACGCCGTATATTCTTCTCGCTTGTTGCTTCTCTCCATTTCGTTCCTTGTAGCGATCCGCCCAAGTGTGATCCCTACGGGGTAGTGCTACTCTACATAGTACGGAGTACTCCGTAAATGTATCCCAAGGGCCTGTCTCGTGCAAATCATCGGGTATTCGCACTTCTCCCACACGCCCTCCCTGCTCGGAGTGGGAACCTCCTTGGAAGCATTTCCAAGCACGGGACCTACTACTGTATGTAGACCCTCCCTTGCTTCTCGTATGAGGCGCCGCAGAGATGTGAAGCAGGGAGCATTACGAGTGCTCCCTCCGTACGGAGTACGTGCACATGCAAGTGCCAGCGGGAATGCTGAACATGAACATGATCGCTGTGCGCTGAAACGTCACTAGTCCTTTTTAGACGGTGGCGGTGGTAGTATGTCTGCGTGCAGGCCAGGCTAGTGGAGGCCTTGGCGCCACAGGCACCACTCTTTCGGCGGACGTCAGTGGCGCCAGTGCCCTGGTGGCTTCCCATTGCGCGTATTCCATTGGCTGGAGGCACTAGGCTACCGACCTGAAACAATGGCAAACAGGTCGTCCCGTTGGCGAATCAGAGGCCTGTCCCTTGCAGCTTAGCATTCTCAGGGGCCCCTGGTCACCCTAAAGACGCTCTTTTCCCTTCCTGCGTACGCTTGGAGACAGAGGCTACGTCGTACGCCGCAAGACACGAGAACGGACACAGGACGGGCGTTGATCGTTGATCGCCAGGTCGATCGTGTTTCCAATACACCCGTAGTCGAGTGTCGACTTACGTCACCTCCCACCAAAGCCAGGCCACTCTAGCCGTAAGGCTCCTCTCCGTGGGCTGCCGGGATCTTGCCTACCACCCCTACCGGCCACCGGATTCGACATCCCAGTTGTACGAGCAAGAACAGGTACTTGTACCTTAAACGAAGATTCAAACACAATATGTGTGGAGACGCTGCCGTTCGTCGGTGCGCGTAGTATTAATAATGATGACATTTCTAGAAGGTGGCATGCAAGATCAACATCGTCTGCCTTGGAACCTTGCTGAAACGGCGCAAGATGCATCTGTTGAAAGGACAGAGCAAATGGCATGATAACACATGAAAGTCCAATTGGCTGGTCTGCCGCTGGGAAGATGCGTTGCATGCAGTGTTGTTTTGTTCCTTATTCCTTACTCCGTATTCCTTATGCTGGTATTCTAATGATAGGATCCTTGTGCCGGGTTGTGTCCAAATTGATACATAACAGAGACATATCTTACATGAACCGGGGGCAAGAAGACGTCCCCACCGACCTGATACACATCGAGATGCATTTCGAGATAAGAGTACGTCAGCCACCTCCCGGGCTTTCTTCCTCCCCTGCACCTGTCCTCACAGACACAGCTCGTCGTCGCTGGCGTCGTCCGTGTTCAATCGTAGACTGCTCCTCGCAAGCGCTCGCTTCCGCTTTCCGAGTCCAAGCCCGACTGAGCCTGAGGCGTTGCTGTCCACCCGGAATAGAGGAGCTCGCTGTATCTCGTCGAAGTTGTCCTGGTCGTCGTCTGAAACAAGGCTGGCCATGATCCACGACTTCGCCCGACTGCTTCGGCTGGGATGGCCAGCCCAGCTTTTGCGTCCCGGCCGAAGGCGCTTCGCTCTGTGGGCGTGCTGTTCCGATGCTGCACTTTCCAGGGTCGTCGTATCGCGTGGGGTGACATGGTCAACGTCTTCCTCCGGACTTGTAATGACCCACTCGCTGATGCCTTCTTCCCACCGATAGCCCGCAAAAAGCGCCGTCGGAGGAACGGCAGGAGGTGCTGATGCTGCCGCTTCTAGAGATGTATCTTGGGACTTTGCGCCGCCAAGACTCTCGGCAAACGCCAGGTCTCGAAGATCGTTGGTGCGGCTGGCCAAAAGAAAGGCCCCGTCCGCTTGCATCCGCTTGGCCGTGTCATCTCTGGCGTTGGGCTGCGAGAAACAACTGCCCAGACGGTCGGCGACAAAGGAGCAGAGCTGGGCAAGATAGACACGGCTAGGCTTGGCGTCTGTGGTCGCTGCCGCTCCGCGTCCACAGCTCTGGGCTACCGATGCAATCAGAGTGATTGTGGCATCGTACAGCTGTCTCCTCTGTCCCGGCCCAGAGCGCAGGAATGCTTCCTCACACCAAGAAGCAGCCCCGTCGCACGGTTTTTTGTTGTCACGGGTGTTGTTCGTGTTGGCTCCCAAGGTCGACAGGAATCTGGCCAGTCCGAGAAGGAAGCGCTTCCTTGTCTCGCTCATCTGGTTGTTGAGCGATCTTCGCACTCTCCGCTTCTTTTTTCCTTCTCGGTCACTGGCCAGACAGGTCTCTACGATGATCGCTAACCGTCTCAAGCTAGGAAGCTCGTGCTCTGCCGGGCGATCTTCGACTTCTGCGACGGCCTCCCGCTGGAGAATGGCGACGGCAACGAGACTACTGAGGACGCTGGCGAGCGTATGGTAGGACGAAGATGCCACAGACAGCAACGGCTGCAGACGGCTCGGACGGGCGACCGGAGCATCCAGGTCGTCGTCGGGTTGGCAATGGATGAGACGTGTGATGGCCGTCTCGGCAAAGCTGCGGCTGGACTGGCCTTCGCCCGTCGCGTTGTTGCCGCTGGACGAAGTCCGGATGATGCGTTCCCAAATTCCGCTGAAAGCAAGCGTCGACAGCCAGGCGGCCGGCAGACGGCTGCTCTGGAAGAGACCATCGAGCTGCTGGAACAAGCAGGACCAGCGCCCCGTCTCTTCAGCGTATTCGACCAAGATCCGAAGCGGCTCCAATGGCCCTGGTGCCCTGGAAAACACGCTTTCGGCGCCCTCCAGCGGCATTGGGTAGCTATCGCCACGCCAGACAAAGGCCACCAAGAGGCTTTCGGCTTCAGCGTTCGCTCTCAAGAGCATGAGCAAACGGATCAGGATGCGGATAAAGGCCGGGTGCAGCAGGCCATCTGCACATGCTGCTGCCACAAGACTGATGGCATGCGAACGCACAACAGTCCGCAGGTGCTGCCAGCCATCCGCGCCGTGGCCGAGAGACTCCAAGTCGGTGTAGACCTCAAACGATATCTGTGACGAGGCCGGTGACGTTGCGCCAGACTGCACCGCCTCCTGGCGCTCCTCAACTTCACATGCTGCTACGTACTGGGGAACGGTGCGCAGACACATCTCTAGCAGGCTTCTCGGCTTTGGCTTTGGCTTTGACTTCATCGTTGTGGTCAGCCCGGCAGAAGTTGCTCGCAACAGGGCCCCGACGGCCCGAAAGATCGACTCGTATAGCTGGAAGCGCTTTCCCGATGTCGCGCTGCAGAGACGGGCCCAATCGTCTTTCATAGCCAGGTTGCTGCTCGCGTTGATGCTGCCGCCATTATTGGAAGCACCATGGCAGTAGCGTGGGGAAGTTGGTACCGAGCTCTTTGTGCATGTGCGACTTGCGAGTGGCGACGACGGCAGCGAGAATGCTCGCTTCTGCTTTGTTGCTCGACAGAGGACCGGTGTTGGCACCACGATTTCGCCTGGGGACACATAGCGTCCAGCCAGTTGCTGTCGATGCTGTGTGGCAGGTGCTGGTTTAGACGTGTCCGCGATGGGCTTGGAAGGCACAGCTGGCTGCTGATGTCGCCTTCTCCGTGATGAGTACGTGTAGCGTAGTCGCTTTGGACCAGTCCCGGACTCGGATGAAGGGGACTGCTTGCTTGGGTCGGCCAGACGTTCCAGTTCCAGCGAGAGGCCTTCTGCGGCGGTGTCCCTTCGCTGGGCCGCTATCCTGGCCTCCTCCTTCCGGAGGGCAACCAAGTGCGAGAGCAGCGGTCGTAACAGCCGATGGCATCTTGTGGTCGTCCACGGCTGGGCCGTGGCCACAGTATCTCGCAGGCTGTGTGGTGGCAAGACGTCGCTGTCATCACGGCGGCGACATGCAAGATACAGCGTTTCCAGAGCGGCCTGCGCGTCCATGGCTTCCTGTTCCAAAGTCCAGGAACTTCCACTCGGAAACCGGTTACGATTAGCTCGCGAAGAGCCGTCCTCACCGCCGCCCCTTTGGCGAGCTCGTAAGCACGGATGTAACCAGAACACAGCCAGACACAGTACCAGCCAACAGAAGACGCGGGATAAAAATGGTCCAATAATATGCGTACGGCTGCGGCCAACTGTGGCACGGCCGTACAAGCGATATAAGATATGAGATGGTCAATCAAAATGATACTGGCCGCAGCAAGAAATGCAAAAAGGGGATGTTCCAAAGAGAAGCAATAATCCAGCGGTCGGCGGCGCGAGAAAGCAGATTTTGGCCGTAGTATAGAGCGTAAGGATACTCGCCGTGGCGTTATGGGGTTGATGGTGGGCGCGCGCGCTCGTCGATGATGATGTTGGCTTTCAAAGGATGAAATGCGCAATGCGATGTTTTGGGAATGGCTGTTTACTTGGTGCCGCATGGGGCTAGCGCGAAATCTGAGCGATTGAAAACGGCATGGGTCTCTGATTGGTCAGGGCGCCGATTGCGGATGCTGTAGGGTTGGTCTTTCCACAGCTTCTTTTTTAGTGGGCCAGCGTTTCTGTTCTGCAGCTCCGCCAACTCCCGTGCGCTAAACGAAAAAAAAAAGGGCACAGAATCGCAGGAGTGCTGGCAGGCCGCGAGCGCGAGCCCAGTCGTAACGATGACGGGCAGCGAGGCCTCGTAGCATAAAAAAGCAGCCGTCCGGTTCCCCGGCTGGTCGGGTGCAGGTGGGTGTGGACGGCCCACTAACAACGGATTCTTTTGAATCAGCCCCGATTTTCTTTTTCTCCATTACCATTCACATAATTTTTTCGGATAACACAAAATTTAAAAGTCTCACGAGAGCAAACCCGATCGGTTGACTCTTGGCACCTGTGTTGTTTTTGGGGGCATTCTGTATTGGGCCTTGGGATTGAAAGGTTGGATCACCATCTTTTCCCTTGCACCTAGTTCTTTCTTCTTTGCTCGAGCAAAGCAGAGCACCAATCGACCGACCGGTTTCCCTGGGCATTGGCGCACTCGGAGCAGCTCAGCCTCGGTCATTTTGCAAGAGGACGGACCTCTCGAACGATGGCGGCTTCTGCGGACCAAAAAGACGGGGCACCGGCACCGGTTGCTGTTGGTTAGTATACCTCAAATGGGCTGCTGTCTGGGCCTCCCCCGATGCACAGTTTGCTGAGACCTAGCAAAAGAGAGCAAGGCCGTGGCCTTGGCCGAAAATGCTGTCCCGGAAGAGACCGAGGGTGGCGACCAGGTGGAAGGTATGTTGCATCGGCGATGGAACCATAGGCGGCCTCTGATCGATCGTCTGACCTTTGCCTGGACGCAGACTCGCTGTTCAACATTACGATTGTGCTGCCGCGCTCTGACGAGAAGCTGTCGGTCATGGCAAGTGGTCCCGGGCTGTCCCCGTTCGCTATCCCTGCTAACAGGCCCGTGTTCAGATCTACTCGAACGAGCAGGTCGGCGAGGTCCGTCAAGCCATCATTGACTCCCCGTCGGCGCAGTACCACACCTGCTTCCATCTCGAATACAATGGCGAGCGGATCAACGAGTTTGGGCAGATCTCAGAGATCCAGGACCTGACGACGGAGGCCGAGATCCACGTGGTCGAGGATCCGTACACGGAGAAGGAGGCCCGGCTGCACGTGGTGCGGATACGGGACCTGATCGGAGCAGCTGGTGATCGGCCGGATGCCGTGCACGGCGTGCTCGCGGGCCTGTCGCTCTTTGACAGCGTGACGGTCGAGTGTGTGGCAGCGGCCGAGGCAGCGCCAGTCGAGGCAGACTTTGGCGCGGCAGCGGACGTGAACGTGTTGCTGCCACGGACGTCGAGCGAGGAGGCGACGGGACCGAGGACGGTCAAGGCGATCCAGCTGTCGCCGTGGAACCCACCGCCGGTGTACCTGCGGCAAAAGGGCCACCTGATGTACCTGATCGTGACGACGCTGGAGGGCGAGCAGTTCCAGATCACGTCCCATGTCGGCGGGTTCTACGTGAACAAGTCGTCCAACTCCAAGTTCGATCCGGGGATGCGGGCGGGCGGGAAGGCGTGCGTATCGCACTCGCTGCTGGCGCTGATCGAGAAGGTCTCGCCGTCGTTTGCGGGCGTGTTTGCGACGCTGCAAGAGCACAACGGGCGGCGGGATCCGCTGTCGACGTTCCAGATCACCAACGCGACGCCAGCGGCGCCGTGGCTGGTGCCGGGGCCGCAGCTGGGGCCAGGGTCGGCATACGGCCACGTGGCAGACATTACGCGGACGCAGGAGTCGTTCCTGGTGGCCGGGTCGGAGAGCGTGGAGAACCTGCGGGACTGGAACGAGGAGCTGCAGTCGGCGCGCGAGCTGCCGCGCGAGACGGTGCAGGACCGCATCTTCCGCGAGCGGCTGGTGTCCAAGGTGTTTGCGGACTACGTCGACGCGGCGACCCGGGGCGCGATGCTGGTGGCGAACGGCGAGGTCGGGGCGCTCAACCCGACAGAGAGCCGGGACGCGCAGATCTTTGTGTACAACAACATCTTTTTCTCGTTTGGGGCCGACGGCGTGGGCACGTTCACATCCGAGGGCGGCGACGAGGCCGCCCGCATGGCCACGGGCAAGGATGTGGCCGGCGTGCGGCGGGTGAACCAGCTCGACATTGACGGGCTCTACTCGCCCGGGACGGTGGTGGTGGACTATCTCGGCAAGCGGGTGGTGGGCCAGAGCCTGGTGCCGGGCATCTTCAAGCAGCGTGAGCCGGGCGAGAACCAGATCGACTACGGGGCCGTCGATGGCAAGGATGTGGTGGCGGCGGACGAGCGGTTCGTCGAGCCGTTTGCGAAGCTGTCGCAGGCGCTCAATGTGCGGCGTCATGCCGTCTGGGACAAGGACGGCCGGCGGTTCGAGCTGGAGGGCAGCGTCGAGACCAAGGGCTTGATCGGCACGGACGGCCGCAAGTACGTGCTGGACCTGTACCGGATCACGCCGCTGGATGTGGCCTGGCAGGACGAGGGGGACAAGCTGGCCGACGAGGCCACGGCGTATCCGCATCGGATGACGGTTCTGCGGCCGGAGCTGGTGGACATTTACTCGCGCGTGAAGATGCGGGAGTGGCTGGATGGGGAGCTTGCGAAGCGGTCAAAGGGTGAGGAGGGTGAGGTGAAGGCTGAGGTGAAGGCTGAGGGTGAGTCTGTTGACAAGCCAGCCGAGACGAAGCCTGCAGTCGAGTCCAGCGATGAGGAAGAGAAAGAAAAGGAGGAAACGGCCGAGAAGGAGGAAGAAAAGGTCGACAAGGTCGACAAGATCGACAAGGTCGAAGAGACAAACGAAAGCGACAGAATTGCCGACATGGACCGCATCGACGTGTCCGACTTCAAGTTCTCGCTCAACCCCGACGTGTTCAGCGGTCAGATGCCGCAGACAGACGAGGAGAAGGAACAGATGGCGACGGACGAGAAGGAGGTGCGGGCCGTGTGCGAACACCTGCGCACTGTGGCGATCCCGACGCTGATCTCAGACCTCAATGACTCGGAGATCAGCTTTCCGATGGACGGACGTTCGCTCAGCGCGCTGCTGCACAAGCGCGGCATCAACATGCGCTACCTGGGCCGGATAGCGGATCTGAGCAAGATGCAACCGCGGCTGGAGTGTCTGCATGTGGTGACAGTGCGTGAGATTGTGTCGCGGGCCTTCAAACACGTGTCGGCCAAGTACCTGCGATACCTGCCGCAGCCGCTGAGCTCGTCGGCACTGGCGCACCTGCTGAACTGCCTGCTGGGTAGCGGCCTGAACAGCACGCCGACGGCCTACGTGGAGCCGTCGCTGCGAGGAATCTACGACGACGAGACGGACGCAGACGCCGACTTCAAAACGGTGACGCCGGCGAGCCTAAAGGCGGCCATCGAGGCCGAGGCGGTGCGACGGTTCCGGTTCACGTTGCCGACGGACTGGCAGGAAGGGCTGACGGGACAGCACCTGCAGCTGCTGCGCGAGGTGTCGCTCAAGCTGGGACTACAGGTCGCGAGCAAAAAGTATCTGTTCACGGCTGAAGAGAAGGAGAAGGAGGCGGATGCGGTGACTAAGCCAAATGGCACAGCCACAGCTCCATCTCCAGCCACAGCCGAGGGCAGCAAGAAGAAGAAAAAGAAGGCAGCAGCCGGTCGGGAGTCGCCCTCGTCGCTGGATGAGGAGGCCAAGGCGGCGGCGGCGACACGGCCGGCACACACGTTCTGGCCAGACGACATTGTGAGCGTGGTGCCTGTGATCAAGGACTCGACGCCACGCAGCGCGCTGGCCGAAGAAGCGATGGAGGCAGGCAAGATCTCGCTGTCGCAGAACCAGAAGAAGATTGGACAGGAGTTGCTGCTGGAGTCGCTGTCGCTGCACGAGCAGATCTACGGGATCCTGCACCCAGAGGTGGCGCACGCGTACCACACGCTCTCGATGCTGTACTACCAGATGGACGACAAGGAAGCGGCCGTGGAGCTGGCGCGCAAGGCGATCATCGTGGCCGAGCGGGTCATTGGGCTGGACAGCCAAGAGACACTGCTCAACTACCTGAACCTGGCCCTGTTTGTGCACCAACAGGGCAAGAGCGCGCTGGGCCTGGCGTATGCAAAGCACGCGCTGCGTCTGTGGCGCGTGCTGTACGGCGCCGACCACCCAGACGCCATCACGACGGTCAACAACGCGGCCGTGATGCTGCAGAGCATGAAGGCGTACCACGAGTCGCGCCGCTGGTTCGAGGAGTCGTTGCGCATGTCCGAGGCCGTCTTTGGGCGCGCCTCTCTCCACTCGGCCACCCTGCTCTTCCAGCTGGCCCAGGCCTTGGCCCTGGACCAGGACAGCAAGGGTGCCGTCGCCCGCATGCGCGAGAGCTACAACATCTTTTTGGCCGCGCTCGGGCCCGACGACAAGAACACCAAGGAGGCCGAGAGCTGGCTCGAACAGCTCATCCACAACGCCGTCTCCATTGCCAAGCACGCCAAGCACCTCGAGACCCAGCGCATCCGGGCTGGCATCCGCTTCCCACCCACCGACGCGCCCGGTTCTGGTTCTGGTTCCGGTGTCGCTGGTGCGGCCGCGCCCACCACCACGGCCGCCAAGCCCGCCCTCGACGCCCGCTCCATCGACGAGCTCATCCGCTTCATCGAGGGCACCGACAGC
This sequence comes from Grosmannia huntii, assembly GCA_019925595.1. Lineage (NCBI taxonomy): Eukaryota > Fungi > Ascomycota > Sordariomycetes > Ophiostomatales > Ophiostomataceae > Grosmannia > Grosmannia huntii. Next base: position 159,495 of record JADHKJ010000014.1, read on the forward strand.
AAGAACGGCAAGACCGCCGGCACCGCCAGCAAGAAGCGCGCCAGCGGTCGCGCCCATCCCAAGCGGAGAGGCGCGCCTGGGGCTTAGCGAGCTGCTGCACTCGAGGCTCGTGGAGGAAGGAAGAGGATGTACGTGGCATTGGCGTCACCAACTGACCGGATGATTTGGAAAGAAAGGATGGAAAACAAAGGAAAGAAAATAAGAAAACGGCAGAAGCAGTTACTAGATACACTCTCCAATCTCTGGTTATCATAAACGGTGCGGCATAGGTGCACAAGAACAGACAAACTTACTCTGACCGTGCGTAGGTAAGTTGGGGTGTGTGTAGGTATCTTACATAGTATACAACGGGACTAGTGAACGGCCCTCTGTGATCTGATTGGCCCGATGTAGTCTGGCTCACGACCGCATTTTCAGCACTCCAGCACTCCAGCTCACCAAGCACTTCCCTTCCCATCCGTCGTTCCATACAGCCGCCAGCCATGAACACCGTCTTTGCCCGGTCACCGACCGTCCTGACCCGGCCACCAATTATCCTGACCCCACCGACCGTTCTGACCCGACGTCCAACCTGCTGGCGATGCCAGACGAGTCTGCGGCCCAGCAGCAGTGATGCGCCGGACAGACGAGCCCAGCTGCTGCCGTCGATACCGCCGTCTGCCGGTGTAGCCCGGCTACTTTCGCGCCGGCTGATCGCCGTGGCCGGTCCGGACGCCGTCAAATTTCTGCAGGGCATCATCACGTCCAACCTGTTCCCGGCCGCGGGCGTCCAAACGTCACCCGCCGTCTACAGCGCCTTTCTCAATGCCCAGGGCCGCGTGCTACACGACGTGTTTATCTACCGGAACACACGCGACCGCGCCGCCGTCGACCCGGCCTTTCTCGTCGAGGTCGACGCCGACCAGGCCCGCACGCTCGAGCGACATCTGCGCCGCTACCGTCTGCGCGCCCGGGTCGACGTCCGTCTGCTCGACGGCGACGAGCTGGCCGTCTGGCATGCATGGGGCGATGCTGCTGCCGTCGCTACGACATTTCCCGATACCATCACCGTCGACGATGCCCGCGCGCCCGGTATGGGCTGGCGCCTCGTCAACCCGGCCACACACCCGTCGGCGCCGCTCGCCCTCGCCGTCGACCCCGTCGATGAGCCCGCCTATCACCTCCATCGCTACCACCTGGGCGTCGCCGAGGGCCACCACGAAATCCGCCCCGGCCACGCCCTCCCCCTCGAGAGCAACATCGACCTCATGGGCGGCATCGACTTCCACAAGGGCTGCTACGTCGGCCAGGAACTAACCATCCGCACGCGCCATCGCGGTGTCGTCCGCAAACGCATCCTCCCCTGCGTCCTCTACCCCGATGTCGACGGCGCTGACATTCCTCCACAACTGGCTTCTGCTCCCCCTCTGAGCATCGCATCACGTGACCTCGACATCCCACCCGAAACGAGCATCAGCCGCATCGGCAAGAAAGGCCGCAGCGCCGGCAAATGGCTCGCCGGCATCGGACACGTCGGCCTCGCCCTCTGCCGCCTGGAACCCATGACCGACATCGTCCTGCCAGAAGAGGCCGCCGCCATCGCCGCTAGCGCCACGTCCGACGAGTTCGTCATGGCTTGGCCCGCAGACGAGGCCTCTGGCAAGGCCGCTGGCAGCGTCCGTATCAAGGCCTTTGTGCCTGAATGGCTGCGGCAGGGCTTGGCTCATTCATGAGCTTGTATGGGGGTCTTGTATATATATAGATATAATGACAATCACCATCAGCAATAACTACGCTTCATACGGTAGTTTCAAGCAAAGCAGACTGCAAACATGCAACAGTGGTAGCAGTAGTGGACAGCAACACTGAAGAGTGATTATTGGCTACTCTAAATATTTGTGGACAATTGTGGTGCACCAACTCGGAATAGGGCTCTTACCCCACAATTTACATCGACGTCACACATTCTCGCAGCATTTTTATGTATTTTATTTTTTGCTTTTTGAGAAGCAGTACAGCTCGGTTGGTTGTCGGGCAATTTCTCCAAAAAAAAAAATTGTGCCTGCGAGGGTAAAGTTTCCATGCAGCGAAGTGGTCCGTAAACCCTTCCATTCGGTGCTCCGCGACGTCCATGCATTTGCCCAAAAGCGTCAGCTCTGAATACGAGCCCGCCTCACTACAGACAACCGTCGTCGTCCTCCCACACAATAGTTTCTTGCCCTGTCCCGTGTCCATGACGAGGCCGTTCCTTGCCGTCCATGGAGGTGGTAGCAAATTGTGGGCAGGTCGGTGCTTCATATTGCTGGCCAAGAAGGGAGCGACAGCTGTCCGTGAATTTTGCCGTCAAAAGTTTATTGCAAATGTCGTTCAGTCATCTCTCTTGTGCGAGTGAGGTGCAGAGCTGAAGAGGTCGCGTAGTCGGAAGGCGTTTATTTGCTGCAGCCAGTTAGAAATATGTGTGGAGACCGGCAGCGTATAAGAATGGACAACTTACGATCTCGCCCTCATCTTTCTCCGCTTGCGCTTGAGACGCCGGACGCGCTTCTTCCTCCATTTAGCTCTCATCTTGAACGAAGCTGTCTTGTGGTTAGTCTTGAGATCTATAAAAGTTGTATCCAACACCACCGAGATGGTGGGGTTGACAGCAAACTGCTGCCCACCGGTTTGGGAGAACGCAGTGCGCAGACAGGATGGTCTGATAGTGTTATGATGGGAAAGGTACTCACTTCGGGACGAGGATTGATCTTTGAGTGTTGAGCTTGGGTTGGAGAAGGGAGAATTGGAAAATCAGAAGACCGTTCGAGAAATCTTATTCACATACCTGAATTCCGTGTGTGCCCTAAGTGCGCGCCGACATTATTCCGGAAACCCCTCACGTAATTGTGGGCCGACTGCCAACACAGTGTTAACAGAAGTGGCTATGTCAGTCTCGTGACTATTAGTGGGTCTACGACATTACTTTTTCGAGACACCGCCCTTTTTTTTCTGCCGGGCAGTGGGGATTTTGAAATTTTTCCCATTCAAGCGAGCAAACGTTCTGAGTGAGACTCGGTGGATCGGGCACTCTGGACGCGATGCCTTCCGTTTCGCAAACAACTACAATGGCCGTACCGGGCAAGAAGCGGAAGAGAGATGGGGCCTCGGGCGGAGACGCAAAGTCCAAGAAGAAGAAGGTGACGATCAAGGAGCCTTCAGAAAAGGCTCCCAAAACAGCAAAGACCATCCAGGTGACAGGCATCGTACAGCCGCAGTTCTCGGCGCCGGTAATAGGTATGTGTGCACATGCACAGAGCCATGAGCGCTCTCGGGCCGGTTTTTCTGACAGAGCACAGCCACGACGCCGGGATTGGTTGTGCCCGATGCAATCGAGTTCGACAGCTTTGCCCAGACGGGAACGTCCAAACGGTCTAGACCGGCAAAGCCGTCGGCGGAGCTGCTGCTGCACTCCTCCGGCCACCACACCGTCAACTACACGGGCAAGGAAGACAAAACGCCGGGGAGCGGGGCGGCCCTGCGACACTACATTGGCGTGCTCGACCCGGCGACAGGACAGCTGCAGGTGGTGGAGGCGAAGAAGATGGTGATCCGGGGAAGCGTACGAGCCCGAGAGGCGTCGGATGATGCGATGCGCGGCGTGTCGGTCAAGAGCGTAAGTACTCTGGTTCTTGTACGTCTACGTGCCGGACGCTCACACGCGCACAGACGATGCTGGACCTGCGCAACGACCTGGGCCAGACGTTTGGCACGAAAAAGGCCAAGAAGGCGATCCAGGCGCTGACAGAGAACGCCATCTCGACGCGGAAGCGGCGGGAAGACGGGACGTTTGAGGCGGTGGCGATGGGCGCGGCCGACCGGGCACAGCTGCAGTCGATGCAGGCGGCGACGGCGGGCATGTCGACACGGGACGAGCTGCGCGAGACGGTGGACCGGGCGAAGCCAATTCCGCGGGTCCACCTGGAGGCGCAGGAGATCCAGGACGTGTACGTGGCGAGCGAGATGGTCGGGGCAGACACGCTGGCAACAGTGCCGGTGCGCGAGTGGCAAGAGGCCGTGCGGGCGGGCGAGGACATCCAGCTGTACTCCCGGTTTGTGGCCCAGCGGGTCAACCGGGTGGCCGCGCGGACGGACGGGCTCGAGCAGCTGCGGCTGCTGCGCTACCTCTACTGGGTCATCCTGTACTGGCAGGCGGCGCGGCCGGGACGCGAACGCGGGACCAAGCGGCAGCCACCGCGCGAAAAGCTGCGCGAGATGATGGACGGCGCGCCCGAGGCGATTATCGAGCACATCCGGCAGCGTTTCTCGGACGGGGGAACGATACGCAAGTTCCAGGCGGACCTGCTGATCACGCACTGTTGCGCGTTTGCCTGCATCATCGACGGCTTCGAGGTCAACACGTACGACCTGCGCGAGGATCTTAAGCTGGAGCAGCAGCAGATGGCCCAGTACTTTAGCGAGATTGGCGCCCGCAACACGATTGTCAAGACAGATGAGGCCGTCAGCCACGTGGCCAAGCTGGCCCTGCCGCTGCAGTTTCCTAATAGCATGCGGATGCGACGACGGCGATGAGGGAAGGATGAAGAGGTGGAAGTATGAGACAAACCCCAGAGAGCAAGACGACAACTCATTCTGGAGTCTACGGCGCCAAAACATTTACATTGGCTCCACGAGAAGCAATTAGAACACGGGACTGCATGGGAGTTTATTTGTCGTAAGATACTATGTATGATATATCTATCTACATGATCAATGCGACTACGGTTATATACTTTGTACTCCGTACTTTAGGCGCGTTTTTACGGCCGATATTCCCCGGTGGATCCCGGCTATTCAGGATATCGTGGTTCCCCTCTTCCCTCCCAATCAGCCGCTCTTAGCCTTTTTCCCGGCACCGAGTGAGCCGTTTCGGGTCGGACAACAGCCGTGCTTTGCGCCTGATTCTTGCAAACTGCCTAAAGCCGGCACATGGGGTGACGATATTCCCCGCTTGGCAGTGTTATAAAGGGAGGCTCGGGTCTCAACCTTTGCATTCTGTGTTCCAGCAAAGTTTGCTGAGTCAGCCAACACAACGACACCACACACAACGACACAACGACACAACACACGATGCCTTCCAGCGGACCGACGGTGCAGCTGAGCAAGCCAAACATTGGCGTGTACACGAACACAAAGCACGAGCTATGGATAGCGCCAGCTGAGCCGTCTCTGGCGACGGTGCAGGTAGCAGGAGGTCTGAAGCCAGGCGAGGTGACGGTCGCGATCCGAAGCACGGGCATATGCGGGTAGGTGACGTAGGAGAGATGGAAAATGAAAAAAAAGCACGCAGACGCTGACGTGTGCAGATCGGACGTGCACTTTTGGCGCCACGGCTGCATTGGGCCGATGATCGTGACGGGCGACCATGTGTTGGGGCACGAGTCGGCGGGCGAGGTGGTGGCCGTGCATCCAGACGGAGCAGAAGACCTAACGGGGACACGACTGCAGGTGGGCGACCGGGTGGCGATTGAGCCCAACATTATCTGCGGCGCCTGCACGCCCTGTCTGACGGGACGGTACAACGGGTGCGAGCGGGTGCAATTTCTGTCGACGCCGCCGGTGGACGGGCTTCTGCGCCGGTACGTCAACCATCCGGCGACGTGGTGCCATCGGATTGGCGATGCCATGAGCTGGGAGGAGGGCTCGATGCTGGAGCCGCTGAGCGTGGCGCTGGCCGGGATCCAGCGCGCGCATCTGGCCCTGGGCGACCCGCTGCTGGTGTGTGGTGCTGGTCCGATCGGCCTGGTGACGGCGCTGTGTGCACGAGCAGCCGGAGCGTGTCCTCTGGTGATCACGGACATTGATGCAGGCCGGCTGGCGTTTGCGGAGAAGCTGATGCCGGGGATCCGGACGGTGTTGTTGGGGAAGACAATGGAGAAGGGGGTTGATGGGGCTGCTGCCACCCTCGATCAACAAGCAGAAGCGACAGCCAAACACATTGTCGCCAGCGGCTTCGACGGCATCGAACCCCTACTCGCCATCGACTGCACCGGCGTTGAGAGCAGTGTGGCGGCTGCCATTTGGGCCGTGCAGTTTGGCGGACGTGTCTTTGTCATTGGCGTCGGCCGCAACGAGATGCGCATCCCGTTTATGCGGGCCAGCGTGCGCGAGGTCGACCTGCAGTTCCAGTACCGCTACTGCAACACCTGGCCGCGTGCCATCCGGCTGGTCCAGAGCGGCCTCATCGACCTCAAGCCGCTCGTCACCCATCGGTTCTCGCTGGACGACGCCGTCGAGGCCTTTCGCACGGCCTCTGACCCGTCCACTGGTGCCATCAAGGTGCAGATCCAGAGCCTGGAGTAGAACAGTAACTAGATTGATAGAACTGTAAAGGGATCAATTGTACACAAGATGTTCTGTACGTTGTGCTCCAACTGATCCTCCCATTTGCTGAGCCCACACCTCTGAAATGCCGCCTTCTGATTGGCTGGACCACCGGAATTCCCCTGCTGGCGACATCTCCCGAGCCGTCTGGTTTTTTCTGCCGTGCTTTTTTCTGCCGCTTTTCCCTGCGATTTTCCTCTTTTTTCTCCCTCTGCCCTCCCTTTTGCCCTCCCATCGCCTGACGACGACGTCCAAGCCACTCTGCCACATCCCGTCCGCCGCTGCTGCTTTTTGCTGTCCCCTCTCTCGCTCCTCTCCGCTCCGCTCTGCTGCTGCTGTGGCTTGTCAATTGCGGCTTCTCCGGACGAAACAGCCCAATTGCTGACCTGCGCTTTTTGCTTTAATTTTTCCTCCCCGGTTTTCTTTCTTTTCTATTCCGTGCTCTTTCTATCTTCCATTATCCACATCCCGGCCCTCACGATACACGTCCTCCTCCACGAATAGTCGCCAATCAGCCGTCTTCGAAGCGTCAAACGGTCTCATCCCCCCCCCATCATCGCCATGTCCTCCTTCTCAACGATGCGGCCTCTTCTGCGCCCCTCCTCTATAGGCGCACCGACGCGCCTGGCCCTGCGCCGCTCGCCTCCCCGTCGCCTGCAGTCCTCCTCCACCAGCTCCTCCACCAGCTCCTCTTCCTCCACACCAGACGCTGCCGCCAAGGCACGACAGGCCGCTGTCGATGCCACGTCCAAGGCGGCCGAGGGCCTCTCGCGCGTCGCCTCGGCTGCTGGCCCTGTCGTTGCTGGCGCTGCTCGCAACCTTACGTCTGCCCTCAGCCGTGTCGGCGGCCGCACCGGCAAGCTGATTGCTTTCACTGAGCGTATGTTGTGTTTCGGATCTTTCTTCTTCGTCCATGCCCCCTCATCTTCCCCACCAGCAAACTCACTCTCCGCAGGCTATACCCCGTTTGTCGTCTACTACTCGCGCGTCGGCCTGGAGCTGTCCCGGCTCGTCTTCCATGCCCAGAAGATGTTCCCTCCGTACGTTCACCTCGCAGCCGCCACGCAACGTCCCCGACTAACCTCCACAGCCCCGTGAGCACATTCCAGACCTACTTCCAGAACGCCTGGAAGCAGGTGCAGAACCCCGCCAAGCTCTTCCAGTCCCCGGCCGCCCTCCTGCAGCAGGCCCGCGCGCTGTCGCCCGTGCAGCTGGCCGCCGGTGGCGTCATCGCCGCCGAGTGTCTCGGCTTCTTCACCGTCGGCGAGATCATCGGCCGCTTCAAGCTCGTCGGCTACCGCGGCGGTGCTGCCCACGGCAGCGAGCACTAAGCGGCGCCGGTGACGATGCCGAAGAGACGGACGGAAACAAAACGGGCTCTTGATGTTCTACATTGCTCTGTTCGGTTCATTGTAAATTCCAACATGTACACCACCTGTTGCATAAAAGAGAAACGGTCGGCGGAGGGTTCCATTAGGAAAATACAGATGGAGACGGATATAATAGAAGAGTCCAGGTGTCCGTCTGCATCGTCTGCGCCGTCATCCCTCGGCCTCCATCTCGTAGCTGTTGGACTTGTGCTTGGGTACGAACCGGAAGTCAGGATGTGCCGGTCCCAGAAACATTTCGCTACACTGTTAGTCCTACACAGCACCATCCGCAGCCCACAGCGCACGCACCTGATCTTGATCCAGTCCTTGTAGTTGCGGCTAGCCAGCAGGCCCTCCAGCTCGTTGCGGCTGCGGTAGGCCGGCGGCCGGTCGCTGAGGCTAGGCGGCAGGTGTTCAAGCAGGCCTACGGGCACGTAGCGGGACGTGAAGCTGAGGTGTTCGAGCAGGAAGCGGCGCGTCGTGCCGAGGCCCTGCTCGTCGGTGCCCCAGGCCTCCATGCCGTAGCGGGCGAAACGCTCAATGTAGGCGAGCCGTTCAGAGGCCGACTTGTCGAGGTACTGACCCGCGGCGATCTCCTCAAACAGCCAAGGCTTGACGAGGGCGCCGCGCCCAATCATGACCGTGTCGACGCCGGCCTGCTCAATCTGCGCCCGGTACTGTTCGTGGCTGTAGCAGTCGCCGTTGCCGAGGAAGAAGATGTGGCCGGCGGCCGACTGCGTGCGCGCGTCTGGTTCTCGCACGGTGTCCGTAATACGGTCACGTGACTCGTTGTAAGAGCGCACGAGAGCCGCGCATTCCGCAATGTAGCCCCAGTCGGCCGGCTTCTTGTACCGCTGGTTGCGCGTGCGGCCATGCAGGGTGATGGCGGCGCAGCCGGGGGCCCCGAGACGGCCGCGGGTCTCGACGCCGCCAAAGGCCAGCCGCTCAATGACCTTGTGGGCAGTGGGAGCGCCGTCACGCACGCCGACGCGCAACTTGGCCGTGATGGGCACCGCGGCCGAGACGGCGTTCATGCCGCGAATCATGCGCTCGAGCTTGTTGTGGGCGTCCAGTAGGCCGGAGCCGCCGCCGCTCTTGAAGAGCATCTCGATCGGACAGCCGCAGTTCATGTCGACCAGCCGCAAATGGGGGACCAGACGAGCCAACGCCTCGGTCGCCTTGATCGCCTGCCACGGCTGGTTTGCGGCGATCTGGGCGCCGAACCGCAAGTCCTGGCCATTGTCGTAGCCACCGGCCACACGGCTGCTGCGCGCACGGTCGACGCGTGGCGGCGCCGCCTCAGTCGCGTGCGCCTTCATCAGCGCCCACTCCGACGGCTTGCCCGTCAACAGATCCAGGCCCAGGGCCATCTCCGAGTACGTGACCTCGCAGCCGAGCTCGATGCAGAGCCGCCGGAACGGCAGGTTGCCCTGTGTCGTCAGCGGCGCCAGCGTCGGCGTCTCCGGGCCAAAGTAGAGCCGTCGCTTCTCAGACGGCAGAAACGGGGGATCGACAAACTGCGCCCGGTAGTCCTCAATGGTTGGCTCGTCCGTCCCCGTCACGTCTGGCTCGCCCGTCGCTGCCTCGCCCTCGATGCTCCGTCCGGTCGGGTCGTTGAAGATCTTCTTGATGATGCTCGTCTCCCGGTCCAGCCACTGGATAAAGGCCTCGGACTTGTCCAGAGTCGTCCGTTTGCGCATCAGGTTGTGCTTCTCCTCGGCCGCCACCACGTTGACCACGCCCGGCCGCGCGTCGTCTTCCGCATCCCCGGCCAGACTGCCTGCCTCCCGCTCCACCAACACCAGCTCTTTGCGGCCGTCCGGGTGCTCAACCTCCTCCATGTGGCTCGACACAAACCGACACCGCCAGCCCGACGGACAGCGCCCGTACTGCACAAACACCGGACACTGGCCGCCAAACGTGTCCACGTCGCCGCGCCGGCCCGAGCTCAGGTACTCGCGCACGCTGTGCAGACAGCGGCACCGCTCGCCCGATCGACAGGCCTTTGGTGAGAACTCGCGTGAGTTCGCTACCGAGGAACACAGCCGCACGGCGTCGCGCGACCACCCAAAGTCCCGCTCCTTGTTCTGGCCGCCCTTGTTCTTGCCCCTCTTGCCCTTGCGTCCGCCTGCTGCCGCCGGTGCTGCCTCGTTCGAGCCTCGCCCCTCGGCCTCGTCGTCGTCAATCACATCGCCTCCGCGCCGGTCGTCAGACCCGCCGCCGTCGATCAGGTACCTGTTTTGTAAGCAGCTGGCCTGCTACTCTTCTCTCCCTGTCGCTTACTCTTCTTTGATTGGAGCTACCCCCGTCACCCTCGGCTTCTTCCCGGCAGACACAACGTCCGTGGGCCCGTCTGTCTTCGTTCTCTTGCTTCGGTGCTCTTCGTCATCTTCGGGATGTGGACGTGCTGTGGCTGCTCCTGTTGCCGGTACTACTGCTGGTGCTGCTGCTTCTGCCTCGGGGTCCTGGCCTACGCTGTCGCCCGTTGTAGACATTGTTCTGTCGTCTCTGAAAGCTGCCGTCTTGCGACTGCAATATCAGAGCCGCGTGCAAAAATCCCATTTTTCGCCCTTCACTAAGTGAATACGTTTGCAAGAAGCGGGGCATAGTCTTCTACCGGGTCGAACTCGTTCTAATTCATGAACAGCCAATCAGATATAAGTAAAACTATGGGCCTACATCTATCATGCCATATGACCCATGTGCAGACGTTGAATCCAGGCTATATCGGAGAAGAAAATGCATTCAGTAATAGTAGGGGGCTTTATAATATCGGGAGGGGAGACGAAGGAGAAACAGCAGCGGAAAAAGACACGGGGAAGACGTGGGAAAGACGTGGGGAAGACAATGGGAAGATACGAGGAAAACAAGATAAGAGACAAGCAGCAAGAAGAGGAAAAGCAAAAATGTAAGATACGAAAACCAAGAAAGAGCCGGATTCACCGGACGCGCCAGAAACATTGCAAGTACAAAGCGCTCGGAGCATTCTCCAGCCCATGCCGATCGACTGCGATCCGTTCCGCGAAGTAATTGGATATTGCAGCAGACGCAACAGAGGTCCAAGCTCTTCCGTGCTTCCGAAATACGGAGGGCCGGGTATGTGAACGCGAATATCAGACAGCCGATCAGGAGGGGGGAATGCAGAATGTAAAGTGGTAGAGAGAAGGGAAGCAGGGAGGCCGTACTAAAGGAGGTGCTCAGTCATTGTATTGGCGATCAGACTATAGTGGAGAGAACAAACACAGAAGCCAACACAACATCATTCTAGCAGGATGTTAAGCCGTTGTTGTGATATTAGACTTTGGCCTAGGGGAAGGAAGGAGCTTCCGGGCGCCACATAGCCAGCCCCACAACCCCTTCTTTCTTTTTCGTCCGTATGTATTCTTCTGTTCCCTTTTTCCCTTTTCTCCCTTCTGATCTACATGCCAGTACCACAAATTCGTGACCGTTGATCCCCAATCCCACCTCCACACTGCGCCAACACGTCTCCATATGGGGTTCTTCTGACCGGGCGGGAATGACACTGCTACCGATATCGTAAGAGCTCTCTGCGTCATCCAAGTTTCACCACACAGACTGCAGAATCACCAGACCCTGTGACGAATGGTCAGCCTTCGCCGGCTATTGCCAGCAGCCCGCAGTCGCCGGAACGTCCCTTTGGCGTCCTGGAATCACCCCTTGTCTGACTCTGACAGAGACACATTTCTTCAAGAGACATGCCCAGCCATCATATCCCTGATAGCCGCTGGCTTGGAGCCGTATTCTCGTCCGCTTCGACGAAAAGGAATAAGCCGAACACGAGGGTCATCACCACCCGCAAGCTTGCGTCTCTTAGCCCCACCTACTGAGATGCCAGATTAGGACATTCCGCTCGCTGCCTTGGAGAGACTACTTGTCCCGCGTTTGCAGGACCCTGCCTCTATCCTCGGGCAATCGTTCTATCTTATATTTGGGATAAATGCGCCGTCGTGCTGCCCATTTATTCGCCGTCTCTCTCTCAGTCTTCCTCCAAAACACACTCAACCGCAGAGAGAAATCATCAGAATCATACAATATGGCGTTCCAAGGGTTCGCCGTTCCGACCTACGTCAAGATGTGCATCCTCACATCGCTGATAGGCTTCTTGTTTGGGCACGTTCCCTTCCGCATTGCCGACGCCCTTCCGTCCTCACTCACACCTCTGCAGATACGACACGGGCAGCATCGGCCCCGTCACCACCATGACTGAATTCAAGACCGTCATGGGAGACTTTTCCGACACCATTCGCGGCGTCGTGGTCTCGTCCTCCCTCATCACTGGTGCCGCGTCCGCGTCCATTGCCGGCATCCTCGCCGACAGATACGGCCGCATCCGCATCTCGGCTCTAGGAGCCTGCATCGACGGTGTCGGCGTTGCCATTGAGTGTTCCAGCCCTGTACTCAGCGTCTTCATCCTCGGCCGTCTGATCAAGGGCATCGGCGCCGGCCTCTATCTCAGCACCATCTACGTCCAGGTCTCCGAGATGTCGCCGGCGCGCTACCGCGGCGTGCTGACCTCCATCCCGCAGTTCATTATCGTCCTCGGCCTCATCGCCGGCTACTTTGTCTGCTACGGCACCTCCAACATCAAGGACTCGTCACTGGCCTGGCGCCTGCCCCTGGCTATCGCCTCCTTCTCGGCTTTTGTCCTCGCCATCGCTGTTTGCTTTGTCCCGCCATCGCCGCGCTGGTTTCTCAACAAGGGCGAGCTCGAAAAGGCCCGCATCGTTGTTCAGCAGCTCGGCTTCGAGCAGGCCGAGCAGGACGAGCTGCTCGCCCAGCAACAGCAGGATCTGCCGGCCGACGCTGCCGAGACATCGCTGGCCGCCAGCATAGTTCATATGTTCCGCGACTTCCGCGAGGCCTTCCGGAAACCCTACCGCTCCCGGACCATATTCGGCTGCCTCATCATGGCCATGCAACAGTTTAGCGGCATCGACGGCGTCCTCTACTATGCCCCGTTGCTCTTCCAGAACGCTGGCCTTAAGTCTACCGAGGCATCCTTCCTCGCTTCGGGCGTGTCCGGCCTCGTCATCTTCGCCATCACCATCCCCGCAACCTTGTTGGCTGACCACTGGTGCCGCCGGACAGCCTCGATTCTCGGCGGTGTGCTCGTCTCCGTCCTGATGCTGCTCATGGGCTCCCTCTACGCCGCCGACCAGGTGCACGGCGCCGGCCGCTGGGTAGTCATCGTCTGCATATACCTGTTCGCCATCGCCTTCAACGGCACCTGGGGAATCGTCTTCCGCATCTACCTGGTCGAAAGCCTACCGAGAAAGACCCGTTCGAGCGCGTCTTCTCTGGCGCAGAGCGCAAACTGGGTAGGGATTTGAACCTTCTCCCTTATTTCTTTGAATATACTGACCGTCCCACAGATAGCCAACTACATTGTGGCACTAGTCACGCCCGTTCTTCTCTCGGCGTCGCCTAGCGGGGCGTATTTCTTTTTCGGCGGCATGACTGTGATCTGCACCGTCATTGTGACTCTGTACATGGTCGAAACAAAGGGAGCCACCTTGGAAGCCATCGAGCAGGCATACACGGATAAAATGGCGAGCAAAGCCTTGATGCGCGGGGCTAAAAAGACCACGGTTGAAACCAGCAGTGCTGAGACCAGCAGTTTTGAAATGGAGGGGACGGAAAAGAAAGAGTTCATGACCGTTTCGGAAAGATCTGTTGAGAGCGAATAGGAGACAGAAAGCCGAACGGCTGCTATGATCGAGTAAGGCAAGTTGAATATAGGAAAGACTGGGCAGAATGGATTTGGTGGATGGACCGGACTTTGAAAAGTGTTTTGTATGCAATAGGCATGGGTTGATGAATCTAATGGGAAACGGCTTGGGAAACAATCGAAGTGCACTTAATTGAAAGTAAAGCGTGAAGTTGTAAGATGATGTGAAAACTCGCCGACTAGTCTTAGTACAAAACATACCCGAAAGTAGTTTGATACTGTATCTTATAATGCAGCTTACAAAACGAAGTTGACCTTATTGCGAGGTACCTTACTGTATAAATTAACATTGTAGATTGCTTGCATCTTAACAAGAGGTAGTAGAGAGCATATCAACGGAAATCAAATCAAATCATTTCACGTACGGCCATAGATACTGGAAAGCACGGGATCCCGTCCGCTCTCCCCTAGTTAAACCAGTAATCGGCGGATTAGTAGTTGGGTCGGTGACGACCAGCGAATACCCGCTGCTGTACGTTTTTTGCTTGTTTTTGGCACTTACTATCGGCCTTTTTTTTTGAGTCTTCTGTACGCTTTCAAAGATCTTCGGCTATTCTTGCATTGTTATTTCCATCGCCAGGTAATGTCTGCAGCCACCCACAAAACCTGTCAAAGACGGTCACGTGTGCATAGTATATTACATAATCGACTATTTGCAAGCATTCCGTATCGCGTCGCGTCATAAAGCTGCGGAAACTCGTACATCGCATCGCAACGGCCAGCACATTCCCCACAGTCGAAATGGCTCCCGGACAGAAACTGTATCCGCGTGCGACGGTTAAGAAGATTGTGAAGGCCCATGCCAACACGAACCTGAGTCGAAATGCGGATGTGCTTGTGAGCACTTTGAACAATGTTTATTTCCTGGTGCCCGGCTGACCTTGCAGATATTCTTGGACTATTTGCTCTTTATGCAGACGTACGCACAACCCTCTTTGTAAAGTTTCCCTGTTTGAATCACTCTTCTAAACTGGAACAGACTTGTCAAAGAGGCAGCCATCGAGGCCAAGCGTGGTGGCGAGCGCGGGATCACAGCACGCAGCGTCAAGAAAGTGACAGCGGTTAGTATTCATCTCCATTATATTGATTGCACTGGCGCAAAGGCTCTTGAGAATTGGGGCTAATATGGAAATGGGGTTAGGAAACCATTCTCAAATTCAAAGGATAATCGGCCTACGTTTGCGCAGCCAACGAACGCTGACAGGACTGCCTGGTCGACCGTTCGATTATTAGCGACCGGCACACGACCAAGTTGATAACAACCGTCCATATCAAACGGCCAAAAGACAAACGGAAAACGATGCTCGGGTAGCAGGTGGCTGAAAAGGCGACTGCAGACAACACTCTGATATCTGTATGGGAAAACTATTGGCCGTCTTACGACGTTTCGCTTGGCCAATGGAGAAGAGGTCCCTCATCTGTTTGAGGCTGAGACGAACAAGATGGACAGCATTGCCACATGAGGCATCTGGCTTCGCGCACCGTTGACTGTCTGGTGATCCACAGGACGCGGTCTGTGCTGCCTAGGGTAAGCTTTGCTCTGGCTGTGTGGCCAGCTCACGTGCCCCGCACAAACAGCATTGCAGGATATCCTAGTATCATAAGACCTCGATAGAATATAACTCAGAGATCGGCCGATTTTATGGCCCTGCTATGGACACAAGCAGCAAAACCATGTGGGCACTTTCTGGTCGTCGTCGTCGCGAGAAGAGGGAAAATAAGCTAGCCGTGTAGCCACAGAGGTTGCGTCCACCTAGTCATGGCGCGTGAAGCTCCGTAGGCGCCTTTTGCAGCTCGGTGTCTCATTACAGGGGCAGAGCCTAGCAAACCGTGAATGCGATATCCTGATTGGCCAGGAAGCCAGGCAAGTCGCGTGGGGTAGAAGGCAACCGAAACCAGAAGCAAACGACTTCGTTCGACCTGAATTGGCATCGAAACCGAAAAAATTCACAGTTCCGTCAAAACCCAACACAAATCAAGCAGCCCAACACAAGCAGCGATAAAAACAACACCGTGCACCAGCATAGCTATATTCAGTATTCGTCAATCTCCTCCTTTCTCCTTTCTCAATTGTACCGCATTTGCACCCGCCTTTTGCAGACAAAAGCCTGAGACTATCGTCCTTCTGTCGATACTTGTTCGTCGTCCCCCTTCTCCATTTAGATCCTTCCCTCTGTTATTGGCCTTTCTTTTCCCAAGCAGGTGGCGGTCTTGTCTTGCCTGAGAAAATTATTGTCCGCATTCTTCTCTGAATACTCAAAGCTCATACTGCCCATTCTCCACTCCACACTATTAGCATTCCCCTCAATACTAAGAGCGTCTTTCTCTGGCATACCTCTCGAAGAGATTTCAACGACCATGGCCGCGTCCTCAGTCCAGAACCCTGCAGCTGTTACCGAGTCCAAAACCTCCAAGAAGAAGAAGGCCAAGGCTGAGCGTACAGAGTCACCTGCTCCGACCCACGTTGCCACCTCCGAAAAGGATGTCTCTGTCAGCCCAGCAGATGCCACTGGCGAGGAGCTCTCCGAACCTGCTTACCTTCGTGAGCTAGCCAAGTATGCAGATACCAAAACCCCAGCTCGTTTGTTACGGTGAAGCGTAATACTGACAACGATGCAGGAACATTCGCAACGTCAACAAGAAGATTGTAGGTCCACAGCTGATTTCGCAAGACGGTAAATGCTAACATTGAACGCAGACCAACGCTTCCAAAACTGATGGTCTTATTTCCGAGAACAAGGACAAGACCCTGGAGGAGCTCGTGACCCTCAAGATAATCAATGCGGACCAGAAGGCGCAGCACCTGAAGAAGCCCGCCCTGCTGGCCCAGTTGGCTCAACTGGAGGAGCAGTTTGCCCAGCTCAAGAAGATTGACTCGGACTACCGCCTGCGCCTGGTTGCCGACAAGGCCGAGGTCACCAAGACACTCATCCAGAAGCTGGAGAAGGAGAAGGCCGAAGCTGTTCTCGCGGCCACGGAGACGGCCGCGGCCGATGCGGAGAAGCACCTCCACGATTCTCTCCTGACCATCTCCCAGTTTCTTCGCCTGGCTGCGGCTCGCCGCGCAGACGACCAGAACTCACAACTGGACGAGAACCTTGCTCTGGAGGGCGTGCTTCTGCAGGTGTACTCTGGCGACGAAAACGGTGTTGCCACCATGCTGAAGCTCGTGCAAGGCGTGGAAGAGACGACGAAGAGCGTGACCAGCGACCCTCTGCAGACTACTTGTGAGTGCTACGCCGTGGCTTGCTCATTGCCGTTTTGTCTTTTTTTCCGAATTCTAACAATGGGTAGATGCCCAGGTCAAGGCTGTCGCGGCTGCCCATGCCGTTCCGCTGTACCAGGCCGAGCCTGTCGAAGAGGTCATCGCTGAAGAGGCCCACGAGGTCCAGACAGACCCGACTATTGCACATGCTAGCCTGACCGAAATCGAGGCGGGCGAGGACGCTCCCATGGCAGAGGTGGCACAGCTGACCAACGGCGATGCCAGCCACGGCCAGACTGTCGAGGCCCCCGGTCACATTGCCAACGCGGACGTGGCTGACAGCGCTGCCAACGCTGCGGGCGAAAGCCAGTGGGACACAGGCGCCAACCAGGCCAAAGACCTGAGCATGTCCCAGGAGTGGGTCGAGGTGCCCCGGGACCCTGCGGAGACGGAGACCGGCCTGGAGGCCACACCAGAAGAGGGAGGAAACAAGCAGTCCTGGGCCGACGAGCAGCCCGAGAACCCGCCTGAGCCGGTGAACGCTGCGCCTGCGGCAGCACAGGCCGACCCCAACGATGGCTTCCACCAGGTGCAGCGGCACAACCGTGGCCGCAGCGAGCGGGACAACAGCTGGCGTGGCCGTGGTGGCGGCTTCCGTGGCGGCCGTGGTCGTGGTGGGGACGGGCGTGGCCGTGGCCGTGGCCGTGGTGGCAACAGCGGCGGCAACGGCGGCAACGGCAACTTTGGGTTCCGTGGTCCTCGCCGGACGGAGGAGGCATCGTAAAGCAGTCCTGGTGGACAGCTTACGGGCAGAGCCTTCCTTTTGATCATCCGTTCTCACCAAATCATCACCTTTTAGGAAGCACCCGTCTCCAACTTGCCAGCTCTTTTTTTGTTTCTGTCCAGAGCTAAGTGGCCAGGACAAGTCCTGCGTAACGCTCGTCCATGGTTAGGGGGGAAGAAACGAGGTGGGAAGGGGGTCATTATCGATCTGACCTGGATAGGGTTGTGAACTTTGTAACTATAATCATATTGTGGCATATCTTGGAAGCTTAGGAGGGAGGGTGGAGTCCCAATTTCATAGGCATGGAGGGTACGGACTGGAAGCCGGGGTGCATTCTGAACGTCTTCTATTCTGCATGGCGGCCAACGGGGCACATCAACTACATAACCGGCGAGGGAAAAGGAAAACAAAATATAACAAGAGATTCCACAAGCTCAAGGCCTTGGCGAGAATGGGCGAAGCTGTGGCAGCACGAGCTGCTTGTGGCACTCTTGTGTCTCTGCAGGACGGCAGACAAGACGGGACGACGGCTGCGACCAGATTGGTTTGGATGTACAGATGATTGGGCAGCCGTCAGGTGGTCGTATAAGTGAATGGCTAAAAGGCGACCATGCCTTTGACCTCACTGTCTGCTCGATCTGTAGAGCTGGCAGCCCGAAACTTCCGCTTTACTGCACTTACCAACATCAATCCCAAGACAGTCGCTTTAATAAGTCCCAATATGTCCTCGTTGCTTCCAGCCTGTGGCGTATGTATCCTGCATCTCTGCTTTCCACGCCTTCCAAACCAGTCTCTAATACCGCGCTTGTGTGGACACCAGGCTCGCTGTATTGGCAATGCCTCCTGGACAGCTTGTCCAGCAACTGATGCGACTAGTTGCCTCTGCGCCGTGGTTGATGCCTCTTCCGCGGCCGTCCTACAGTCCGTCCAATCCTGCGTTGCGCACTGCCCAACAGCCGACGCTATAGGTACGAGAGACGGTTTCGGATGGCAGACGCATCTGATCTTGCCTTTACGTTAACATGCCCACCAGCGACCTTGCACACGCTCGCCCAGGTGTGTCCTTCCGCCTGGCCGCGCCGCTCGCGCAAAGCGTCTCTGCTGGCGCTCTTTGCCATCCAAGCTCCAGCGTTGGCCTGTCTGGTGCTGCGGCTGTGGGTCCGGCGACAACAGTTGCAGAGGGCAGACGATTATCTCACAATGGTGGTGGCAGTATGTCATGCCTCTTTCTCTCCTTCCTGTACGGTGGATGCTGACAGCCAGTTCAGCCCCTCTTTGTGGCCTTTCTCGTCACCGGGCAATACGGTATGCAGCCCTGGATCGGTTCCCATGGACACGAGTATTGTGTTGGCTGACACACGCTTCCAGCTGCGGTGGTTGGCTTCGGTGTCGACATCTGGGCCCTGTCGCCAAGGGCTATTGAAAAAGCCTTGCTGGTAGGTTGGGAGGGGAGAAAGGGGAAAGCAGAAGGAGAAATATGCTGACATGTAGGCCTTTTACATTGCCGAGATCCTGTACCTGGTCATTCTCACACTGGCTCGACTGTCGGTATTGTGCCTGTATCTGCACGTCTTTGCACCGCTCCGAGGTGTCTGCAGAGGCGGCGGCAGCCATGGACATGGAAATGCCAACTGCATGGACACTACCGCAGCGACGTCTCCCTCTCGGGGCCCCTGTGGCTTTCAGGTAGCGGCGCTGGCCATTGCCGTCTGGCTGGTCATTGCGGGCACCGTGTTCTTGTTTCTGGACGTCTTTCAGTGCTGGCCAGTCGACGCTGCCTGGCGGCTTGGTTTTCTGACATCTTCGTCCTCGTCCTTGTCTTCCACATCACCGCGCTGCCTTCCTGTCGGCACTGTCGCCTGTGTCGCCGCCGCCTGCGGCATTGCTCAGGACACGGCCATCCTCGTGCTGCCGCTTCCGGCACTGGTGCGGCTGTGGCGACGGCTCCCGTCGACACCGGCACCGACGGCAACGGCCACGACGGCGGTCATGTTCAGCCTTGGCGCGGTCGTGCTGGTCACCAGCGCCGTGCGGCTGCGATTCCTCGTGCAATTTGGCCGGTCGGCCAACCCAACGTGGGACAACACCGACAGCTTGGTGTGGTCCGGGGTGGAGGTGTCGGCGACGGTGGTGGTGGCGAGCGTACCGGCGATACGGGCAGCAGTGCAGCAGTGGTGGAAGAAGAGGAAGAGAAGGATGCCGGTGGGACGGTGAGTAGAAGTCGAAAGAGGCGTCTCAGTCAGGGTGGCCATCAGACCAAAAGGACTCAAACAGTCCAGCGCTACACCCGCCGCGGCTCGCTGATCCCCCAAGCAGCATGCGGAATACCCAATCAGGGCCAGAAGAAGCTAGGATAACGGTGGGATATAGGAAATATGTATCAGCGCCTTGCTTTCATGCTGAGATGCGCGAAATACTACGATGACGTATGAACCAACCAGTGAGGAAGGAGCACGACCCCCCTCTCCTTCCCCCTCGTTTTCCAACACATCCTACTCCGTATATTGCCCACAACGTAAATATGGGGCAGCTAAGAGGTGCAGCAATCCCACTCGAGCCAGACTGAGATATTTGTTTCCTTGCCGACTGACCTGATCAGCCCCTTGGTTTCGTCGTCTCCGTTCCAGGCTCCCCACACCCTAGCTGCCTGGCTGCATCTTATCTCTTGGCGCCAAAGAGGAGATTTGAGAGCCCCAAAGACGTGGCGTACATACGTACTACGTATTTTATCGTTTGTAGATCCGTCACTAGGATGTGGAACTGCTAGCTGTCTGGGCGTAATGCTCGTCCTTTCCACGCTCGATCTCCGTCTGTTAATCCGTCCACGGCTGCGTACATACGAGGTGTGGGGGCTCCAGGCCAGCGAGCTCGTGGGAGGGCATGGGGGAGTGATGAGGGGAGCTGCAAGGAGTAAACCCACACATGTCTTATCCGTTTTGATGGCGAGAGACTTAGCAGAACATAGGATGTAATACAAAGGTCAAATCTCGGGGAAGTCGGGGGTGGCAACACGGGGTCAATAGATTGTGCTGTTTTGTGCAGTCATTTTCTATTGGAATCCCTCCGCTTTCGTCCGAGCAGCTGATTCTTTGGGGGAAATATCGCGCATGGCGTCAGATGGAGACACAAGCAGGAGACTGGCGTCTCAATGGCACGAATTCCGCTCAGCAACTGTGACGTTGTTGAGGCCGGATGTGAAACTACGGCTGTGCATGACAAAGTTATCTTAGCCTTTGCGGGGACCCCGTTTGTGAGGGAAAAAGTCGAGTGGTGGCAGGTGGCAGAGCTGCTGGTGCCGAGAATCGGAGCCTTGGGGTTGGCGCGGCTTCTCGAGGACTAGTAAAAAAGAAAAAAGAGCACCTTTCGGGCATGCGAGAATTTCCAGGAACAGCCCACGAAGCGGAAACGGAGCAGAGGTAGTCGCCCTTTTAGGAAGCGGCCTGGGCCAATCAGACGGCGGAACTTACACTCTGGCCTGGCCTTGTCCTTTCTTTTACCCAATTTCCAAGTGTACGCGAAACCGGTCCATCCAACAGGGAGGCGCGACGACTCGTATCTACGTGTCCGTCTTGGTTTTTGCCTAGGAAACGGGTGGTGGTGATTCAGAAGAGGCCGTCGCCGGGCTCCGAAACGGGTTCCTGGGCGATCGACACGTCTGCTGTGCTCCATGTCCCCAATCCCAAGGCTTCGGCTTCGCAGCCTGGCAGCTGCCCCGAAACGGGCTCCGTTCTTCGCTGACGAGCCATTTTGCGGCGAGCTTTGGCTTGCGGCCTAGCGCGTCACTGGACCTGAGCGATTCCGGCGCCCCTTCCAGCGGGCTACAGCCCCGGAGCCATTAGCTCCCTTCCGTTTGTCGCCACCACCGACTGCTTCTCTGGAGAGTCTCGAGAGTCTTGAGCGTCTTGCCACACGACCCCCACCCCACCTTGTCATTGCCGTCGTCGCAGCCAGGCCAAAGCATGCTGGTAGGATAGTCCGAAGCAGGAGGCTAGCTGGAGAGAAAGAGTTCTTTTCTGCACTCGCCGTTGCACTTTGTTGACGGTAGCTAGCTTTATCGTAGATATAAGACTGCCCTTCTCCCTCTTCCTGACTCACTCTCTCGCTTTTGTATCTCTCTCTGCTCATCTGTGCATTTTCTTCTGCTCCCATCTTCCATCACCAACCATCAAAATGTCCAACATTCCAAGCGAGCCTGAGTTTGAGCAGGCCTACAACGGTACGATTGCACGGGTGATCGATTGGCTGGCCAGAAGACGTTGATGCTGATCCTGTCCAGAGCTGGTCAGCACCCTGGAGAACAGCACGCTGTTCCAGAAGAGCCCCGAGTACCGCACCGCCCTCAAGGTCGCCTCCATCCCCGAGCGCATCATCCAATTCCGCGTTGTGTGGGAGAACGACAAGGGCGAGCTGCAGGTGAACCGCGGCTACCGCGTCCAGTTCAACTCGGCCCTGGGCCCCTACAAGGGCGGCCTGCGCTTCCACCCCAGCGTGAACCTGTCCATGTAAGGAAAGGAGCGGCTGACGGCGTGTGTGTCAAGTGTTTCTGACCTGTTTGCGTCACAGCCTCAAGTTCCTCGGCTTCGAGCAGGTCTTCAAGAATGCCCTCACCGGCTGTACGTCGATTGGTCCCTTCTCACTTTCCTTCCTCCTTCTCCCCGGCTGACAGACCAGTGAGCATGGGTGGTGGCAAGGGCGGCGCCGACTTTGATCCCAAGGGCAAGAGTGACGGCGAGATCCGCCGCTTCTGCGTGGCCTTTATGCGCGAGCTGTCGCGCCACATCGGGGCCGACACGGACGTGCCAGCGGGCGACATTGGCGTGTCTGGGCGCGAGATTGGCTGGCTGTTTGGCACCTACCGGGCGGCGCGCAACAAGTTTGAGGGCGTGCTGACGGGCAAGGGCCTCGCCTGGGGCGGCAGCCTAATCCGCCCCGAGGCCACCGGCTACGGCCTGGTGTACTATGTTGGCCACATGCTGCAGTACGCCGGTGCGGGTGGCTTTCAGGGCAAGCGTGTGGCTGTGTCCGGCTCCGGCAACGTGGCCCAGTACGCGGTCCTCAAGCTGGTCGAGCTCGGAGCCACGGTCGTGTCGGTGTCCGACTCCAAGGGTGCGCTCGTGGCCAAGGCGGGCGGCTTCCTCACAGCGGCCGACATTGCTACCATTGCCGACCTCAAGGTCGCCCGCAAGGCCCTGACCGAGTTCCGGGTCGAGGACCGGTTCACCTATCTCGAGGGCGCGCGCCCGTGGGTTCACGTCGGCCAGGTCGACATCGCCCTGCCGTGCGCGACCCAGAACGAGGTCAGCGGCGAGGAGGCCAAAGCTCTGCTGGCCGCCGGCGCCAAGTTCGTCGCCGAGGGCTCCAACATGGGCTGCACCCAGGACGCCATCGACGTCTTCGAGGCCGACCGCCGGGCTAAGAAGACCGCGGCCGTCTGGTACGCCCCCGGCAAGGCCTCCAACTGCGGCGGCGTCGCCGTCAGCGGCCTCGAGATGGCCCAGAACAGCCAGCGCCTCAGCTGGACCGAGGAGGAGGTCGACAACAAGCTCAAGGACATTATGAAGAACGCGTTCGAAAACGGCCTGAACACGGCCAAGGAATACGTCGAGGCGGCCGAAGGCGAGTTCCCCTCGCTCGTCGCCGGCTCCAACATTGCCGGCTTCGTCAAGGTCGCCCGTGCCATGCACGACCAGGGCGACTGGTGGTCCACACAGTAAGGAGAAAACCTGTCGAAAACCGGGGAATACGGGGAAACGGGAATGACGAGATATCCCAAGGGGACCATCCAGTGACGAGTGTCTATTTTGTATCGCGTTGCTCAACACATTTGCTAGCGAACGTTCTTTGGAAACCAACAGGGCTGACCAGGTCCTTTTTTTGCTCTGAAGTGTGATTGCCGTAAGCTGACAAGGTGTGGTGATCTCATGTCATCTTTCGATTTCCGGCTCATAGCCATTGTCCAATGAGCCCCAAGAGGTTCGCGTTGTCGGGACTAAAAAAAGAGGTGTCGCTTACCCGTACTCGTACTGCTCTTTGACCAGACCAGTCCGACAATTCTGCTCTTCTTGGCTTTGCCACCTCCTTTCCATATTCTGTGAGATTTAGGGCTGTGGCGGCTGGACGGTTTATTTTGCGGCGTAAAACCCGATAGGGTCAGACCAACGTCAGCTTTAGAGCAAAACGGGAAGGAATGGCCAAGAAGCTGCGCCTTTGGCAGATTCTCCTTCCCAATGGGTAATAGTCAGCACTGCACAGAAGAATTGGTCAGAACATCTATCTGACTGCATTCAGTCCATTTGTAAAAAAGACTAAAGTCCAGTGTATGGACAGTCCGCACAACAGCCACAGCATCACCTCTGCTCCCGTCTTTCTTACTCGCCCAAAGGCATGTCGGGAACGGAATGGCCGATTGGCTCGCAGGCCACAGGCAAACACAAATCAAGATACACGGCATCGATCGTTCCGTAACATGTCTCTCCTTACGGAGTAAGATACGATACGACGTCCGGGTACAGTGGAGGCAGGATCTGCAGCACAACAGGCATGCGCCCTCATTTTCATGCTTGGTCCAATCAAGACAGAGCCCACTATTCCTATCATGGCTGACGACAGGAGTCTTGACCAAAAAAGCGACCCTCCGTGTCCAGATGGAGCAAAAAGATGGATCGTCATGGGGATGAGGTGCAGGAGACGGCGGATGCCCAATGGTCCACAAAGACGCGCAGCATGGGTCTGCTAAGCGGGCTCTCAATCTCCCCCTTTCCAGTCAAGTTCAGCTGCCCGCAGGACGTGCTCAGACGAAGCATGTGAGTGCTCCATACACGGACATTGTCTCGTACCCTGTACGAAGCAGATTTGGGCACCGCACGGGCACCGCCGTGTGACGCCCACGAGGGAAGGTCTCAGTGACCCAGTCACTTTTCGTTTTTCCGGGACCCGGAATATATCCACGGCCTGATGCCCAATGGGCATACCTTCCAGAACGAGTGTCTGTACATGGTTCGACAGAGCTGTATACCCTTGGCCGATGGGGACTTACGGACACAATGATTAATATTCCATCCTGCTTTTTTCGGACGAAACGAGCGGCATCGCAGACGGAGCACAGCTGAGATGGCTTAGCGCACGCACCGGTTCCCCGTCATACGCGGTCCGCTATGGCTGCACAGACGGAACAATGGCGTTGTTCGCTGCTGTGCTCTGCCAGTTTTCCCGCCACGGAGAATGCCGCTCTTCCTCGGCCAGCAGGTCTGTACATGTGCGAGCGAGGCGCAGCCCCCAGACGCCTCTCTGACGAGAGAATGGGCTCTCGTCTCTTACGTCGATATAGGACGAGCATGGGAAGTATCTTACACAGGTTAGCCCCGATGTCACCCTAGCCCCGGCTTTATTCGCTCGTCGGACAGACCGGCCAATGAGGTCATATTATCCCTATTAATGTGATTTCCAGTTCAGCCTCAAACCCATCTTTGTCAGTACGGGGGAAGGGATATCGGCTCGCGTGGTCTGTCGTGCTGACAGGAGCAGAAGGACCACCGCGATGCAGCCACAAGCCTCCCCAGCTAGCCCAAAGTGGCAGCATATCTGCAGCTCCTTTGCCTAGATTGCCGTCCGACAGGGCCGTATCAGCCTTGGCTAACTGAGGCCGGCATGTGTAAGAGTGAGGCCGCGTGAGCACTGGACAAAGGCCTGTTGTTGGAGAGAAGTGCTTGGCACATCTGGGAGGCGCTCAAATGGCTTTAAGAGAGTAGGATGTCCCCCTCCTGCCGGTCATCCCATTCCAGCATCTCCAAAACAAGACTGAGTCTCTCATCCATCTTTTGCTACCGAGTACGGTAGCAGTGCACATTGTTCTTGGTCCTTTCTTCTCCAGCGCTCCTTCTTATTCAAATCATCACAATGCCGGTGAAACAATTCGGTGTTTCTGCGGACATGTCGAACCATGGCCAACTCCGGTTTGGCCAGGTGCAGAAAGACAATGGCACTGATAAAGCCTATGACCACACCCTCGGCGGAAGCCTACAATTTCCCACGACAATGTCAATCCGGGCAAAGCACACACGGGAGAGCTCCCTTGAGGATGATGGATCAAGCTTGGTCCCAGGGCTGAGCTCGTCGGCCACTGACTCTTCCTCGGATTCCGGTCTGTCTACGGCCGACACAATCTATATACAAGGGTACAAGAACAAGGCCGATCTGGCTCTTTTAACGACTGCAACAGCATCGAACCAATATGACAAGGGCACAGGGGTATGGCCGGCTCCATCTACCGACACGTCCAGCAATACAGACGGTCCTGATACCAAAAAGTACCCACGGATCAGCCGGGCCGTTGAGTTGATGCGAAGCTCATATGACTGTGTTGTCATTGGTTCTGGCTATGGCGGCGGTGTTGCTGCCTCACGCATGGCTCGTGCTGGGCAGAACGTCTGCCTGCTGGAGCTGGGCAAGGAACGGTGGCCTGGAGAGTATCCCTCCAGCACATTGGACGCCTTCAAGGACCTGCACTGCTCTGGCGATCTGGCGCCGTCTTCCTTGGGTGGCGTGGAGGTCAGCACCGGCCAGCCGACCGGAATGTACCATTTGATCTTTGGACAGGGGCAAAACGCGGTTGTAGCCAACGGTACGTCCAGCCTATTTGTCCATCGGAGGGGCGCTCTTTTTGCTAATATTCTTGCAGGCCTTGGAGGCACCAGTCTGATCAACGCGAACGTATTCTTGCGTGCCGACCCAGAGACAATGGCGATGAGAGCATGGCCGAAAGAGCTGCGCAAAGAGGGTGCACTGGACGAATGTAAGATATACCTGGCTTGCTGCACCACACGTTCTCCTGGCTAATCAAGCACAACAGACTATGACAGAGTGGAGAGTGTGCTCGAGCCTGAGGTATACCCGGACAACTGGCCGACTCTTCCCAAGCTGGAGCTGTTGAAGAAGCAGGCCGCCGCTCTCCTAATGGAGGACAAGTTCAGCAAAGTCAAGCAGACGACGCGGTTCCGAAACGGCCCCAACAGCTGCGGTGTGGAAATGACGGCGTCTTCTCTCACAGGCCAAGATTGCACCGGACTGAACGACGGGTCCAAGACGACGACGTTGGTGACGTATCTGGCGGATGCGTGGAACTGGGGTGCCGAGATATTCTGCGAGTGTGAAGTGCGCTACGTCGAGAAAGTGACAGACGAGCGCGGCGGCTACCGGGTCTACTTTGCCTGGCACGGACGCAACCGCGGACACTTCAAGGCGGACATGTACAGCGATCTCATGTGGGTGCATGCTCGCGACGCCGTGTTCCTGGGAGCTGGATCCCTCGGCACGACGGAGATCCTGCTGCGCAGCAAAGCCATGGGTCTGGGACTCAGCGACAAGGTGGGCCAGGACATGAGTGGAAACGGGGACATGCTGGCGTTTGGATACAACACGGACGAGACGGTCGATGCGATGGGCCGGGAAAAGCCGCTGCCGTATCGCCCGATCGGACCGACGATTACCGGCGTGATCGACAACCGAGTCGGACACAGCAAC
This sequence comes from Grosmannia huntii, assembly GCA_019925595.1. Lineage (NCBI taxonomy): Eukaryota > Fungi > Ascomycota > Sordariomycetes > Ophiostomatales > Ophiostomataceae > Grosmannia > Grosmannia huntii. Next base: position 186,458 of record JADHKJ010000014.1, read on the forward strand.
CCTCTGGACGGCTATGTGATCGAAGAGGGAGCGGTGCCTCACGCGCTCGCAGGCCTGCTGCAGACGATGATCGAGCTGATGCCGGGATCGTCGTCGTCCAAACACGCATCCGTGATGGAGCGTGCACGGGAATCGCTCGCGAGCGTGGGCAGCCACCTGCTGGGCCCATACTTGCGTGATGGGGCGGTGGAAAAGACGCAGATCTATCTGGTCATGTCCCACGACAGCAACCAGGCGGTACTGTACCTCCGTGACGACAAGCCTGTGCTCGAGTTTCTGGGCGTCGGCCGCAGCGAACACGTCAAAAAGCTCAACGGGGTCCTCGCCCAAGCGACGGAAGCAGTCGGCGGCACGCTCGTGGGCAGTCCTTTCTCTGCGCTGATGGGACAGGAGATTACGGTCCACCCGATTGGGTAAGTTGTTCAGAAGGAGAAGCAGGCAAGATCTGGTTGCTAACGAAGCAGGGGTGCATCCATGGCAGCAGACGGCAGCGGAGTGACGGGTGCGACGGACCATATAGGCCGACTATTTGCAGGAAACGGCAACGACGTGCACAGTGGTCTGATCGTGACGGACGGTGCGGCCATACCGACGGCACTGGGTGTCAACCCGCTGGCGACGATTGCGGCTCTGGCTGAGCGGTCGGTGCAGCAGTACGCCTCGTCGCGAGGGCTGCAGATCCGGACAGAGAAGAACGGAGTCCTGAATCTCTTTGGCAAGCCGGCACACCGACCAGATGACCACAACAGCAGCAAGACCATCTCGACGACGGGCGAAGACGAGGCGAGCAAAGTGAAGGCGACAGACAGGATGATCAAGCGGACAGAGTCGGAAGACGCCAGCGGATTTGGCTTCACAGAGGTCATGTCCGGCTTCCTCCACAGCGGCGACATCAGCGGCAGCATGGCGGAAGACGAGCGACAGGCGTACGAGCTGAGCTACCGGACGGGCAAGAGCCTGTGCGAGAGCGCGCGGTTCTTCCTGACGGTGCAGAGCTTTGACACGGAGGCGATGGTCAGCAGCAGCGGCCACGAAGCCATGCTGACGGGTACGTTTGTGTGCCCGACACTGCGCGGATCGCCCTTTATGGTGCAGCGCGGAGCATTCCGGCTGTTTGCCGTCGACAGCAGGGCACCGGGCACGCGCAACCTGACGTACGACTTTGACCTGCACGGCACCGACGGACGGACGCTGCACTTCCACGGCTACAAGGTGGTGGACGCATCGGTGGCGCTGGCGCCGCTGCAGTTTTGGCGGGCGACGACGACGCTCTTCGTGACGGTGACGACGAAGCGCGCGGGCGAGGTGGTGGCCAAGGGGATGATGCACCTCGGGGCAGCAGACTTTGCGTCAGAGGTGCTGACGATGACGCCAACAGGAAGCCAGCGACGGAAACGGCTTGCGAGCACGAGCGGCTTCCTGGCATACTTTGCACGACAGTCACTGGGGCTGTTTCTCGGGCCGCTGGCACGGCTGCAGTATCCCCAGGCGACGGTGACAGGATTCAGCAACGAGACGGCACCGACGCGAGAGTGGACGGACATCCAGGCATCCGACGGCGTACACACACGCATGTATATGTGGGAGCCAGCGGCGGCATACGTGCCACACGGAACAGACGGACAGGCCGGCGTGGTGCACAACCTGTTCATGGTGCCGGGTGCAGCAGTGGACCAGCAGATCTTTGCGACACCGACCATCCCGTTCAATGCGGTCAACTACTTCAACCGGGCTGGCTACCGGGTTTTTGTGACGGTGCCACGAATCGGACAAGTGAAGGAGGCCGAGAAGGGCTGGACGACATACGATGCACGACTGGACATCCGGGCCTGTCTGGAGCAGATCCGCAACGAATACGGTGGCGGAAAGACGGGGGGCGACGGGGCCGGCCAGCCAAGCCCGATCTACACGATTGCGCACTGCATGGGATCAGTAGCGCTGTCGACAGGACTGCTGGACGGAACGATCCCGGCGTCATGGCTGCTGGGCCTGAGCTGCTCGCAGGTGTTTATGAACCCGATCTGGGCGACGGCGAACATGGCCAAGGCGCGCACAGGACCGGTGCCAATGGACCGGGTCTATCGCCTGCTCGCGGGGCCGTGGTTCAGCTGCTCGACCAGTGCCGCAGACTCGTTGTTGCAACGGGCACTCAACCAGGCGCTGCGGCTGGTCAGCGCACGCCGGCGGGCGGAGACGTGCAGCAGCGCGTCCTGCCACCGGGTCAGCCTCGTCTTTGGCCGGTGCTGGAACCACAGGAACATGAACGAGGCAACGCACCGGCAGATCGACCGCTTCTTTGGCGGTGTTCACATGCGTCTGTTGCAGCTATTGATGCGCCAGGGTAGTCAGGGTCACGTGATAACCAATGAGCCCGCCTTTGCCGTGCTCGACACGCCCGCCAACGTGGCCCGGTTGCGCGGCCTGCCCATCTTTCTGTTTGTCGGCAGCGACAACGTGGTGCTGTCACCGCTGGCGACCGAGACGACGTACGAGGTGCTGTGTGATGCGTTGGGCGGCGACGCCGGGGCGCAGTACAGCCGCCGCGTCATCCCCGGTTACGGCCACCTCGACTGCTGGATGGGGCGCCACGCCTGGCGCGACGTGTATCCGGTGGTGCGCGCCGAGATCGACCGTGTTGTTCACGGGGACGGCTACCGCTTCCGGGAGCCGGACGCGAGCGTGTGTCGGTTCACGCGGATGATGGAAGCGGGCGAGTTGTGAGGTGGTTTGGTGGAATGGATGCTTTGGGGTGATGATATTGGAGGTGTAGTTGGACTTGAAATTGGGTAGAATTGGGTAACTTGATAGGCAGATAGATGGTGGAAAGGGCTATTGGATGTGAATTATTTTGGTTGAACCTCTTAGGACTGTGTCGTGTTCGTTTTGTTTCCTCTGGCGTTGCTCTTTTAGAACACGCGCACGGTTTTCGTCCTCATCGATGTCCAAACAATTACACCGAGTAAACGAAATAAAGCCCACAAGAAAGATACAGTCTGCCACGCAAACACATTACAACACCCATCTTGGCTTGCGGTCTTGTACTCCTACCCTTTCTTGAAATCCCTTTACATCTTTATCTCCTCCAAACAGTTTTCAATGAATTCCTCCGTCTTGACTGGAACCTAGGGTGAGGCTTGTACCGTGTGATAAAAATATAAACACTGTGTGGCGCAGGGCATTATAAGCTTAATCGCACTCTACAAGACTGACAACACCAATTTAAAGAGCACGTATTACTCCGTAGGATGGAGGTCAATGCTCCGAATTGATACGGATTTTGCTGTTCGGAGTGCATCGCCGCTCAATGTTTTAAAACCTCCGCATCCACGGCCGTTGTGTAAGACGAGAAAACGCCGGGAGATGAAATACAAAAGAGCAGACCAGTACCGCCAAGGACTCTGTTGAAACAGGAGCCCGATTAGGGCCGCAGCTAAGAAAAGAAAGCAGCCAGCACGCCAACAGCATCACGCCCACCGTAAATCAGACAGCCAGCAAAACAATGCACGCAACCGACGCCGGGTATCGTTTTAGTTGAGGAAGCCCTTGCAGGCGGTCGTGCCGCAGAGACAGGGCACGCGGTCTTCGGGGTTGTCCTCGGGCTCGAACTTGTAGTCGTATGTCAACTCCTCGTCTGATTTGTCAGCTTGTTTCTCTCTTCTCATCCTCTCTCCTCTCTCTTCTCTCTCTTCTCTCTTCTCTCTTCTCTCTCTTCTCTCTTCTCTCTCTTCTCATCCTCTTCTTTCCTCTCCCTTCTCTCCTCTCTTCTTTTTTTCTCCTCTCTCACCCGCACTTACTCTGTCCAATGTCGCGCAGCGCATAGATCACAATCCGCTTGCTGCCTTCGACCTTGATGATCTTGGCCGTGCAGTTCGGCATACAGCTGTGGTTGATAAAGCGCGCGATGCCGCCCTTCTTGGTGGCGTCGATAACAGTGCCGTCGTCGATGCGGAACAGATAGCTGCTGCCGATGCCCGCACGAATGTACGCCTTCTCGCGAATTGTCGCCACCGACTGCCGCACCTCCTGGCCGACGTACTCGATGATCATGTCATCCTTGGGGATGCTCTCCATCGCATACAGCCCCCAGTTGTGAATCGCCGACCGCGCAAACTTGACCGTCTTCTTGCGCTTCTTCAGCTGGTTGAACCGGAGCGCGTCCGCGTCCTGACCCAGCGTCCGTTTCTGGTCGTTGAGGTCTGCCACATACCGCCGCTGGTTCACCCGGTTTGCCCGCGACGTGCCCCGACCGGCTGCTGAGCTCTCCGTCGCCACCTTGGCTGCTGCAACCGCTGCCGCCTTGCCGGCCTTTCCCGCCTTGGCCTCGCGTTCCTCGCGCGCCCGTTTCACCTTCAGATGGTGCGGCAGGTACTTGGACTTTTCCGAGTTGAGGATCTTCTTCACGCCTTCCGTCCGTGCACATCCCGTCGCATTAGGCACGTAGTAGCCCTCGATCCGGGGCCGTCGCGCGGTGTCTGTCGCCCCGATCAACGTGGGTATCGCTGCTGTCGTCCCCTTGCGTCCGCTCGTCGTTGTTGCTGTCACCGCTGCCGGCAGCGGCACCTCTTCCGTGTTCAGCAGCGTCATCCGCTCGTGTCGCCACAGCCACAGTTCGCTCGCTCCGTTGCTGCTGTCGCCAGCCCGCTTCGTCAGCTTCTCGCCGTTCGGCAGGTCGCTTCTGTGCAGTCCCAGCATCCGGATCATCGCCAGACTTGGCCGCATGGCCTCCGGCATCAGCAGCGCTCGTGTTGGCGCGTGGGCAAACAGGACCGCGTTGAACGGCGCTCTCCTGTCCACCACCTCGTCGCCGTCGACAGCTGTCGTCTTCAGCTGGCTCGTTGCCGTCGTCGTCGCTGCCGTCTTGCCAGCCCGGCCCCGGGCCTTGGCCGCCTTCTTTGTCGGCCCGGCCACAGCTGCTGGCTCTGCTTCGACTTCCGGATCCGGCGTCTCGTCGTCCTTCCCAGCAGCCGCTTGGTCTGCCTCTTCCTCCTGCTGCTGCCGCACTGCCTTGCGCTCTTCGAACAGCTGCTTCTTCGTCTTCTTCGCCTTCCTGCCGCCCTTCTTCTTCTTCTCGCCGCCTTCGTCCGACAGCACCTCGGCCGCCGGTGTGGACGATGCCGTCGTCACAATTTCCGCCGATGCCGGGAGCAGTGACTGCGTGTCGTCGTCGCCGCCGACGTAGAGCGTGTCCGTCAGCGGGAACTTGGCCTCGCCTGCACCCAGAGTGACGTCAAAGAGCTCCTCGTCGCTCCGCTTCTGCCGCTTCAGCGCCGACGACATGTGCAGGTCCAGCTTGCGCTTTCTGGCCGCCGCTTTCAGCGGTGCCTCCACCTCCGTTCGTGCTTCGGACGCATCGCGCACCAGCGAGAAGCTCGATTCCGTCATCGAGTCGTCCTCCGCTCCCCACGGCTTCTTTGCCACCCGGTCCTCCTCGTCCTCGTCCTCCTCATCCTCCGCATCGCGCTCGCCACCCGACTCGCGCGACTCTGGCTCTTCGGTGTCGCGAACGAGCGGGAACTGTGCTTCTGTCTCGTCTTCCGACTCCTCGTCGCTGTCGGCCTTGAGCCGGTGGTGCAGTGATCGGAAGGCGCCGCGTGTCGTCGATGGCCGCGTGCGTTGTCGTGCAAACGGGTCAAACAGGCTCTGCTTCCGCACAGCCGCCAGATTCGTCGCGCCCTTCGCCTTGCGGATTCGCGGCAGCGACGTCACGTCCAGCCGGCCAGTGCGCCGTTCAATCGGATCAGCCCGCGAGTTCGGCGTGCTGATCGGCGATGGCTTTCGGCGTCGCTCCTCGCCGTCGTCTTCGTCAAACAGGATCGCCGAGAGCCGCGGCGCCTCGGGACCGCCAATGTTCAGCCGCCGTCTCTTCGCCACGTGGTTCGCCGGGTCCAGGCATGCAAACAGCGACGGCGCTGCCACATGGGCCCGGATGTGCCGGATGAGATGCTCGACCAGCTCGACCTTGACCGAGTTGATGGCCGCCTTGACCGGGTCAAAGTTCTTGGCCCTCTGCTTCTTTTCTTCCTCCAGATCGGCTTCTTCGTCTCTGCGCATCTGTGCCTGCTCATCGCGCAGCAGCTGCGCCTCTGTTTTCTCTACCACCAGGCTGTGGATCCGTTTGTGACCTTGGCCCTGGGTCAGAGTTTGGTTTTGGCTAGGAGCCGGGATGACGGCCGCAGAAGCAGGTGCTGTACTCGATTCCTCCGTCTGGTCGGACGCGAAGCCACGTGCATACAGCTTCATGACCAGCTCGTACGTGAAGAACGACGTGCGATGGGCAGCCTGGAAGCACCGTTCTGCCTCCAACCGACCGGACGAGCTCTCCCGGAAGACGATAAAGTAACCACTCCGATCAGCCCGGATGTCCTGGAACTGGTGTGTCTTGAGCCTCTTCTTCATGTGCGCAATCGTCTTGAACACCACCGGCACGTGCTCTGAACTGACAAAGATGAACGGCGTGTGCTCGAGCTGGACCGCTATGGGAGCCGCCTCGATGCTCAGTCCGGGTGCCATGACAGCCGTCGGCCGCATGGCCGGTCCTCGTGGCAGCTGCTGGACGCCCATAATACCCATCGTGCCTGCTGTGGCCACCACGGCGCCGGTGGCACTCTTCAGTATGCCAGCAGCAGTCGAGCTGTTAGCCACGGCCGTCTGCTGCATGCGAAGTGCAGCCGGTCCCTTGGGAGCCGTTGGTGGTGGCCCGGGCACGACGCCACCGCTGAGGCCTCGAGGCGCAGTAGGTATCCTTGTGCCGGCATTAGCGACAGACAGAGCCGGACCGGCTGCACTGCTCCTCTCCTTGTCGCGACGCAGGGTTTCCTCCAACAGGCGGCTGCTCTTCTTGCCCTCGGGGTCGTATTCGACCCGGACGGCGTTGCCCTCGATCCGGGTGCCGTTCAGATTGCGAACTGCACGTCGGGCGGCGTCGATGGCCGCAATGCCGCCAGGACGGAACCGGTTTGGCTTCGCATCGCGATAGCGAAAGGTACCGAAGCCGAGATAGCTGCCGGTTTCGGGGTGCATCTTGTTGCTGCTCTCTGCGATCTCGCCCAGAGAGGCAAACATGGCAATCACCTTGGCAAACGGCACCAGTGGGTTGAAGCCCGTCACCAGAACCTGCGTTGGCGGGCCCGGTCCCAGAGACGTCCGGACATCGTACGCGTACGGCCTCAGGTCATACGGCGCATGGCGCAGTCGGGCCCGAGCTAGGTGAAAGTCCACGTTGATGTAGTTCAGCCGTCCGCCTTTGGCGAGGCGGGGATCCTCAGGGGGGGCGTCATCTTCCTAAACGATTGGCAACGAGTATTAGCACGTAGAACACTTTCAAAGATGACACCCCCCCTTAGACCCGTATGACTCCCTACTTCCTCCTCTTGCGGCCCCCTTTCTCCCATGATATATGTATGTATATATGCAACCGTTTGCTGGTGCGGGTGGGTAGGTAGTAGGCAGGTAGGCAGGTAGCTGGGCGGTTGTCCTCGAACATAACGGCCGATGTTGGCGGTGGCAACGCGTCTTCTATACTTGCACTGCGATACGTACCATTCCAAACTCCATGTACACAGCCTTTCCTTTCCGTTTCAGCTCAAAGGTCGAGGACAGATGCTTGTCGTCGGTCAGGAGGGGATACGATATGCCCTTGACAGCACGGCCTGGGTCTCGGGCAGGCACACGTTCGGCCGCGACGCGGAGAGAGTGTGGAGGAGTGGTGTCGGGGTGCGTCGGCTGCTGAAAAGAGGTCGGAATCAGCGTCGGGGGTGTTGCTGTCGGCTTGGAAGATATCTGTCCGTTGAGCAGATCGACTTGTTGCTGCTGCTGCTGTGAGACGCCCGGCTGAAGGACTGCCCCAGGGTAGGACGGTGAGCTGTCGGTAGTGAGAGGGGTGAGGTAGCTGCTGGCACCCGTGCTGCTGCTGGTAGACGGGGCTTTGGACGAGCTGGAAATGCGGCCGGTTCCGTTGGATGTCGCAGATGTCGACGTGCTCGCATCGCCCAACAGCGACTCGCTGTCGTCTGTGCTGTATGATGGCGGCTGTCCCGAGGCGGCGAAGCCGTTCAGACCGGGTTTCGCCACCGCCGCGGCCGTCGCTGCCGACGCTTCGGGGCCTTCGCGCGTGAAAGACGACTGCTCGGCAGCGCGCAGTTTGGCGCGCTCGCGTTCCATCGCGGTCGCCCGATCCCGGGCCGCTCTGGGCGCTGCCGGGAAGAACTGCGCAAAACCTGCACCAGACGGTGGAGGCATCGCGACTCCGGGGGAGGGGGCTTGTTCACCTATCCCAGAGTCCTCCGCTCACCATACCTCGTCGCGCTTGGAGATGCAGCCGTGGTGATGCATGTGTGGGCTGACAGACCGTTTGGGCGGGAAGCGAAAAGGACAGCAGAAGGAGAGGAGCGAAAGGGGTATTCGGAGCGAAAAGAGAGCGCAAAGGAATGAGAAAAAGGTCGACCAAGATGAAGAGGCCAGGGAGAGCTGAGAATTTGGGGAGATCGCGTTTTTTTTTTCGTCCCCTATTTGGCCCTTAGCCTGCTCTGCCCTCTTTTTTCTGCACTCGGGGTGGGAGAGCGCGGCTGGCCAATGCGAGAGCGATCGAGCGAGAAGTCAACAGCGATCGGGCAGAGCTGAAGCGTCCAGGCAAGTTGTGCTGGTTGGCTGATGGATGAAGTTGTGCTTGGGATGCAGTGGCGGAGGCGGATTGGATAGACGTCAAACCCGAACAAGAGGGACCACGCGCAAATCCTCCCAAAAAGGGCAGTGTAGGGAAAGAGCGGACACGCGACGGGGGCTCCTGCCGGTCGCGAATGCCTTGTGGCTGGTGTGTTCTCGCAGGCGGTGAGACGGAAATTTTGGGTGGGAAATTGCAATCGAGGCGTGCTTGGCCGGACAAAGAGATGAAAGAGAGCACCACCCTCCCGCGACAAAGAAAGCTAGAACGGGCGTCGGCGCATGCGCATCGATGTACGATAGGTAGAATCCCGACAATAGCGGCGGCTGTCTGCAGAAAATCTGCTGCAGAACGCATGAGGCTTTGGCTAAATGCAACACAAACGGAGCCACTTCTCAGCCACACCGCTTCAGCCGGGCAGGCCTCCTTTTCTCTAAAAAGGCTTTCTCCACTCTGACCACTTACCGCTTCTGCCTGACTAATGTCACATCCAAGCTGCAACCAACAGATCGTATGTTTGGTCTTGTCACTGAACCAGTCTGTCGCTTACTCTCCGTATTAAGATCAGGGAAAATAACGAGAAAAACCAACAAAATATAACTCCTTGTACGAATAATGACAAAAAAGCACGTCCCGAAGCCTAGTAATGTGTTCCCCGTTAAGTGTGTAATGGCCAGACGCCCCAAAACTGCTAACCCGACATCCAGAAAACTAGAACTGCACCTCCAGCTGGAAGTCGTCGTCCAGATCGTCGTTGATCACCGTGCCTGCGCCGCCCAAGTCGCCCGATCCTTCGTCCACGTCGAAAATGGATACAAATGCAGGAGTCCTCGTAGAGGCATCGCCGTCATCAGCCCCCATGCTGACAAACTCTTCCGCCACAGCCTCGATCTCAGCCTTCTGCACCGGTGCCACAGCAGCGGAAGACCCGCTCTCCAGCACGCCTCCAGCTGTCCTCGGCCGAACAGTCGCTGCGGAGCGCCCTGCAGCCGGCCGGCCGGCCACCGAATTCCCTCGCACAAGCGACAGAGCAGTCCGGCCCTTGGTGTAGCCTAGCGTCGTGCGGGAGGCCGTCTCTGCAACCGTGTAGTGGCTGTTCTTGGGTCGGTGTGCCAGCACCGACTTGGCCGGCAGCCCTTTGCGGAGTGGGAGACCAGATACGAACGTGGACAATGAAGATGCCGCTGCCGTCCGGACGCCTGCAGGCCTGCCAACCTTGGCCTGCAGCGGACCGCTCTTGGCGCCCAGGGCCAGTGCTGCTGCTGCGTTGCGAGCCGCAATCGTCGCTGGCACTTGTTTGGCCAGACCTGTTGTTTGTGTCTGTGTCTGCTTCTGCTTCTGCTTCGCGACGAAGCCCTTGCTGGCCGGCATGTCGCCGATGGACCAGTCGAGCGAGTCCAGATCTTCCTGCACGCAGACGTCGAGCTTTTCAAACGCCCGTCGCTGCTTCTCGGCCAGCTCCTTGTCCTGTCGAGAGAGCCCGTTTGCATCGACTGGGTTGTAGTAGTGGTCGTAGTAGCCGTGCAGCCGGTTAGCAGGCCGGAACGCCGCAAACGTGAGAGCGCCGTCGGGGAACACGTCCGACTCGAACGGCCGTGCCGCCACCGGCGGCGGTGCGTATTCGATCTCGCTGTTGTCCCGGTCGCCTCCTTCGCCCGCCCGCTTGTCGTTCAGCACCGACAGCTTGGACGGGTTGACACGCGGTGAGATCACACGGGTTCGGCGTCCAGACGTGGGCTGCGCCTGCTGTGCCGACTTCTCAAGCTCCCGCACCCGCTCCTTGACGCCCTGTTTCTGCAGCTGCTGCTGCTGGTGCTGGTAGAGCGTCTGGGCCTTTGCATTCGTCGTCTTGTTGCCCAGAGGTGCTCGTATGGTTCTCGGTTCTGCTTGTATTCCCCTGTGAGCGTCTCTCCTGTGCCATCAATCAATATCAACACTCGCAAAGAAGACCTACCACGAGGCGTGGCCAAGCCGCCAGCCTTGCCAGCCTTCCCGACCGTCGGCTGGATGTTCTCGATTCCCCCGCCATGCCGTCCTCCCACCAGCCGCGTCGCCCCGTTCTGGTCGTCAAACGGCATCTTCTTCAACGGTGTCTTCGGCTGTAGTGCCTGCTGCTTTCCCGATGCACCGCCTAAGGTGCGTCCAATCAAGCGATTTTCCTGGTCGTGTGCTGCGAGCATCGTATCGCAGATTTTTTCAATCTCTCGGCGCGAATGGTGTCTTGCGTGCAGTGCTCGATTTTATATACTCCCGGCTGTTCGTTGGCATTGAAGTAGCATTCGAATTTCGTTCCAGTCTCTGCCGGATACGATTAGTTGTTGTCCTTGTTCGTCCACGAATGTGGAGTCCTCTACAGAGTATGATAAGCAACTAAAATCCCAACATACTCCGGACTCCTACTTGTTGGTGGGACAACGCATTCTGAGCTTGCAGTGATGCCATGTCCCACCCGCCAATCAAACGCCCGCGTTCGGCAAGAGCAACCCCCTGGTCTTTACTGTGTGGAAAGCCATCCTGAAACCCGCTGAACTCGTTAATACATGCATTCCAGCGTCTTAGGCAGTAGCCAGACCAGCCAGACTGGCCAGATGGAATAGGTGCACCCCACCTATCGCTTGCTCCAAGGCCTGTGCCCCTCCTTCTTGATCACGCTGCGCGCAACCACCACAGTCGCAAAGCCTCTGTCCTCCACAGTAACTCCCAGAAAAAGGAGGGGCCGTTTTATTGGCACCTGCCTCCACAGACCCATTTCTCCTTTCGCTATATTCTTCTTCAATCTGCAATCTGCCCGTGTACGACTTCCTCACTGTTCTTCTATCCGACCAACTGCACGATCCGCACTTTTCACCCTCTCCATATCCATCTTCCCCAGCAGCCGTAGCACGCCTTCACCATGGATCGCATCAAGGAGGTCAGTACAAGCCCGAGCTCCAATCGTGAACACCCCTCCATCTTCCCCTCCCCCTACTCTGGCCACCTGTCATAGACACCGGCATCGTCCGCCACTGTCCTCTTTTCCCGATCTGCACTCTGTCGATGAGCCGACTACGGCCATGACCCTCCGATGGATGCAGAATAGGCCACGACGCGTTGAACTCTGTGCTAACCGCCCTCTTCCGGCGAACAGAAAATGAACCAGCTCCGTCTGGAGGCGGACGAGTCGCTGGCCAAGAACGAGGAGCTCCAGACCAAGGTCAAGGCGCTCGAACAAGAGAACCTTTCCAAGGAGCAGGAGATCACCTCGTTGTCGCACAAGAACGGCCTGCTCGAGACAGAGGTGCAGAAGCTCGAGACCGCCATCGCCGACTACAAGAAGGCCGCCGATGAGGGCCTCCAGCATGGCACACAGAACGAGACCCTGACCCGGAGACTGCAGCTTCTTGAGGAGGAGGCAGAGAATGCTGACAAGACGCTCCGCGAGGCAAACGAGAAGTATGTCACCTCTCCGCGCGTCGTCACTTCTACTTTCTTTCAGCACGTCCAGAAATATCCACTGTCTACCAAAGGTGCCCCTTTTTCTTTTTCTTCCGAACTCTCCTTGCTGACCCGTTCCTCTTCCCCCTCCCTACAGGCTGCGGCAGACTGACGTCAAGGCCGGCCATTTTGAGCGAAAAGTCCAGGCACTCGAGGCCGAGCGCGACCAATGGGAGGCCAAGTACGAGGAGATGTCCAAGAAGTACGCCACCGTCCAGAAGGAGCTGGAGGAGTTCCAGGTCGAGATGGGGAACATTTGAGCTACGTTGTTGCCTACAGTGTGCGGAGAGCCAAGAGGAGGCAGCAGGTACGGCTTTGGAGCAGAGAGAGGAAACCAGATGGACGTCCTCCCCAGCACATAAAATGGCGGCCGACATCGATTTGTTTTGACCCAGCTTTATGGGCTGTTTACTTCTGGCAAGACCATGATCTTACATCCACCAATACTGCATATTACTTTTGTCGTTCTCGTTTAGAGACCAGGCACTGCAAAGGAGACGGAAGGCTTGTGCTGGTATCTCACGCCCGAATTTTCATATATGCCTAAACTTCTCCCTCTTCTGTCCCGTCCTTTGCTTCTTTGCGTCTTTGCGTCTTTGCGTCTTGCGTCTTGCGTCTTGCGTCTTGCGTCTTGCGTCTTGCGTCTTGCGTCTTTGCTCGAGTCTTCCAAAGGTCTATGTGCTTGTTGTCATATCTCATTTCCGTATTACAAGAGTCTTCATATAGCCAAAGACGGTTTCTGCAGGTGGCTACCTCTTGCGCTTCTGCTTCGATTTCGACATCTGCCTCTCGATCTTGTTCTCGTATCGGAACTTGACCTTCTTCGACTTTTTCGGCCACACCTTTTTCTTCTTGTCCTTGCCGCTCTCCTTCTCGCCGTCCTTGGCTTTGCCGCCTTTGTCGCCCGTGGCATCGCCGTCACCGTCTTCCTCGCCGGCACTACTATGGTCGCTATTGTCGTCCTCATCTGCACGGCCGTCCAGCCGATGCATCCCATCCCGGTCGACATTGACAGCTTCCACGGTCACAGTCGTAAACCGGTCTTCGTCGATGTATTCCTCCTCGTGGTTGACAAACTCTGGCGGTTTGTCTTCGTCTGCAATTCCACTCCACTCCTCATCATACTCTTCGTCATCATCGTCTGCTTCGCCTCCGGCCAGACGAGCAGCTCGAAGTGCATCGTTCACTTGCTGCACATGGTCCTCAATAGCTTGTTGCCGTTGTTCCCTCAACTATGTCGGCGCATCCTGTCAGCGCTGTTCTATGAAATATGGAAGACGCAAGAAAACTTACATGTTTTCGAAACTCAATCTTCTCTTCGCGGGCCTTTTGTGCTGCCACTTCTTGCGCGTCCTTCTGCCGTTGCACCTTTCGCTTGTGGAATCCCGTTAGGTAGTCTGCTCGAGCAGTGTCATCAAAGTTGATCTCCTCAATGGCATAATCGGTCCTGCGCCTCCGTTTGGGAGGGGGGGCACCCAGTGCGTCCTTTTTGGGGCGTGGTTTCGCAAACATTGCCTCTGAATTTTGTAGGCCTTTTTGGTGTCGTTCTTAGATATCTCCAGAACTGGAGAATAAGAAAAAAAATTGTCTTAGTTAGGCTCGCGCCAATCTACAGGCGCTACGACATGGTACGAGTGCTATAAAGCCATTGCCGATAAGTAGCTTGGTAGGCGGCAGGCCTACAGCCAATGACAGTTTTTATCCGCCGCGCTAGTAAGTTTACGTGTATTTGCCTCGTCCCAAAGCTTCATATCAATGCATTTCTCACAACCTCCACCTATCCACGACAGCTTCCAGTCATCCAGTTCAGCTCTTGGAATCGGCAGAATCTCGCCAACAACTCCACGTACAAAATAGAACACGGAGACATGCGTTCTTGTATCCTCGCAAGCCTCCTGGCTGCGGGCTCCGCGCACGCCTTCTCCGACTCGTCCCCCTTTCTCCTCTTCTCCACGGCCCAGTCAGTTGCTTTCCTACGGTCAAATCGCCGCCTGCCTGGCTGTCGCGATACTCTGCATGCAACGTTCTGTCCTGTTTTTTTCTAACACTTGCATCACCACAGGTTTCCATCCGCGCATCAGCCATCGCAACTGCAGACCAGCTCCAGCGTGCTCTCTGTGGCGAAAAACATCCTCGGACTGTGTCCTACGACAAACTATCTGCTTGTCTCGCAAGCCAACGCACACGCATCCGACCTGGATGGCCCGGAAGAATGTAGCGTGCACAGGATCCGCTCCGCGGTGACCGGTGATGCTGTACGTGGCCGGTATACCGTGGCAGAGGTCGTCAATTCTGCCAACGGAAACATGTCCTTTGACGGCTTCTCTGAGCACATCAAGAAGTCGTGTCTAAAAAAAGGTGCTCAGGAGGCAACTATTCGGCAGCTGACTCTGACGCCCCTGCCGGTATCCCGAAGGTGCAAGGATCGCGCCGAGACCATGGACGATAATGGTAAGAGTGGTAAGGGATTGGACAATTGAGGTACACTTTGCTAATATTGTGGCGTGATAGACTACGCTCTCGGCAACATCCTTGATGAGAAACTTCCCTCAGGCGACTACACTGTTCTGTTCTTTTCGACTCCTCATGAGAGCAAGCCGTACGAGGTAGACTTCGAAAATCCATCGCAGATCCACCTCAGCAAGCGAATCGCCGAACCTGCGCGTGCTATTCATCGCAAGGCCGCTGCTGACGCGAACTGGTCGGAGGATGCCGCCCTCTTCGACAAATATCAATTCTTCACGCCCGGCATCTTCATGGGTCTGGCTACATTCTTCGTGTTGCTTAGCATCTTGTATGTCGGCCTTGCAGCATTGTCCAGCCTCGAGGTGTCGTACGGCGCTTTCGACAAGGACATTAGTCATACTGCTCAAAAGAAGCAGAATTAAACGACTGTGGAGTGACAGATATGATAAGACTAAGGAACATTGGGGAAGAGACATGTATATCATACATAATCAATGGAAAGACGGGAGTTTTGGGTTTAATGTTTTTGGTTTGTTCTGTATATTTTCCTATTCCGGAAACGGCATCTAGTTATAGATGTAATAGCACTGGCGAACTGTGAACTTGCGAGAGCACAGCGTTCCAAATAAACGTGTCAGATTCTAGTACCATGCGCACACTCGACAAAAATATGAAGATAAATCAAGTCAACCTTTTTCACACTCCTGAAACTCCATATCCTCAGCGTTTCTTGCCTGCCAGTCGTTCACTTCACCTCTCAGACTAGGTGGCTCGGTAGCAGGAAGTTGGCGATACCCTCCCGAACACCATACTCATGTCCACAATTACCACAAACCAGCTTTCCCTCGATAATCTCCGTTTCCACCAGAACGCTGTGCAGCTCCTTCAAGAGCTTCTCGTCCGCCTGAAGCGCATCTGGGGTTGGAGCCTCCTCTGGTAATGGGGGGAAGCCGAGCTGAATGAATGTTAATCATAAATAGGAAACCCATATACTCATTATGCAAGAATATATGTGACGGTACCTCTAATAACGTCGTTCGAAGTGCAGTCCAATCAACCCGCCGAATCACATTTGTGAGAAATTCACGGTTCACGGCCAAATCATCGTGAGCTAGCTCCGCATCCTTTGGATGAAGCGGGAACGAGTCGGACGAAGATTTGCATGCCTTCACCGCACAAGTAAGAAAGTTGAGACTAAGAATCTTCATTTTGTTTGTTGTTTGCTTAAAACTGGGCGAGGTATGTTGGCAAGATAGTTACTCTTCAACTAAGAAAAAATTGGTGATATTTTTTTTCCGAATCGCTGTTAAATATCACGTGATCGCTAGAGAAAGGCATGCAGGTGAGCGCATCAATTCCTGGATATTGAATATAATACATTCTTCTCCTCCTCTTCAGTCTGTCCCCTTCTTCTATAGCACGGTCTTCTATACCATGGTCTTCTACACCATGGTCTTTTCGTAACCAGCCTTCGCGCCGTTACGCTTCGACATTTTCATCCAGACGCAAATGCCAGCAATGATGATAATAAAGAGAAACGCCTTTTGCAGCACAGACCACCCCTCTGAACTGCCGTCAGTGTCGAATGGGTTGGCCTTCTCGGTGGAGGTCGGTGCGGGAATGGCCGGCGAGGATGAGGTGGCGGCAACAGCGGAAGCGTCTTCCTTGTCGGATTCGGGGATTTCCGTCGCAGGAATTTCTTCCTCCTCGCCATCGGCACCAATGGCCCATTCAGATGAACCATATTCAGAAGCTGCAGTAAAATGGAAACAGATGGCGCACAAACGATCAGCATTGCCTCAAGGTCGATGAGCTATAGATAGAGTGGGGACAGGCAAATGATCACAAAGGATAGCTTGCCCTCAAGTCACTCATTCTCATTCTCATCTCAACATTATTTTTTGTACTTTTTATAGTTCCACGTGAATACCTTCTGCTGGCACTGGCAGCTCTCCGCTCGCAGCAATCTTGACCGCCTTGATGGGCTTGTCTGCGGCGCCCTTCGGAACGTTCTCAATCATATCAACGACGTCGTAGCCCTCGAGGACCTCGCCGAAGACGACGTGGCGGCCATCAAGCCATCTATAAATCAGACAACATCGTAAGCACATATTACTTGTTTGTTTTGCGTCGAAATATCGGGCTTTCGCGGGACGGTGAGGGGGGGGCGCTAGTATTGACTTACGAAGTGATGACCGTGGTGATGAAGAACTGCGAGCCATTTGTGTCCTTTCCGGCATTGGCCATGGAGAGCAGGCCCTTCTTGGAGTGCTTGAGCTTGAAGTTCTCGTCCTTGAAGCGATCGCCGTAGACTGGTCAAATAGTTAGCGAATGCATGCTACGTAAGAAGTAGCTCGACGACACATACTCGACTTGCCACCAGTACCATCACCCTTAGTGAAGTCGCCGCCCTGGATCATGAAGTTCTTGATAACACGGTGGAAGTTCGATCCCTCATAGCCGAAGCCCTTCTCGCCAGTAGCCAGGGCGCGGAAGTTCTCCGTGGTCTCAGGAACCGTCTTGCCATAGAGGCCCATGACAATGCGTCCAATTGGCTCATCGCCATGGGTGATATCGAAGTACACCTTGTGGGTAATCTTGGGGCCCTTGGCCGCCTCTGCGGGCTGAGAGAAGAGCATTAGAGCCACTCCGAGAAGGAGGGCCAGCGTGGCGAATAGCCGTAGAGGGCTGAACATGATTGCGACTCCTGGCAGGACAGAGCACTGGTGAGGGGGGGGGTTTAATAAATAAAGGAGGATGGAAAGGCAGTTGAATTGATTGCCCAGAACGAAGCTGGTTCGGCGTAGATGAAGGGAAAAGGGTAAAACAGGAGGACGTGGGATTCAAGGGGCGGAGAGACGGAGTTGGACAGGTTGCCTTGATTGAAGCTACGTTTCAAAACTACGTAGGAGGTGTTGCGGCAACCGACCAATCATATCTGTATAATGACCCAGGCTCCATCCAGGCTTACTAATCGAGCTAAGTGCCCTCTGCTTTCTGGTTAGTCCAAGCTAGACAGTGCTTGTACTCTGTACGAGCGGACATTTCGCACTTGCTAGAACGTTTATTAATCATGCATGCGAGCTTTGCCTAAACAGTCAACTCGGAGACAAATCGGCCTTGTGCTGTGCAGGCTAATAATTCGTCAATGTTTGATTTGCTCGCTTATGTGTGAATATATTAGCGCACCTCTGGAAATTGAGGGGCTGTGGCAGAAATGATACCGTTTAGCGCCATAGCGCAGAATGATTCCAATGCAAGATATCGTGGATATCCAACACGTCTCTGGTTAAGAAACCCATCTGGACTATGTGGCACAAGCCAGGCGTTGGAGCTGTTGACAACAGGCTGTCATGGTTTTTATCTTCGTAGGTATACAGAAGTGGGGTTTGTACAGCAAAACAGCAGTCACGTCGCAAGAACGAAAGGATCCCGTAAATCAAAATAAGCTGGTCAAAATCCCTCTACCCTGAGGGGAACAGTCTTGATTCAACCTGTCTCCGGTAAAAACGCCGATACAGCATAAAATCCTAGGACAAAAGAGTCGCAAGAATTCGAAGGGATGAGACAAAGGCCGTACGGGTAAAACTCCTTCGTTTTCCGTTCCTCCGACCAGTAGCCAAATGCAAAGTCCGTTCTGCTGATAGCGAACCGCATCCACTGGTTCTGCTATGCATGGCCTTCCATCCTTCCCCAGCCTCGTCCGCTGGCGGTTATTGACTTAAAAAAGCCATTCTCGGGAATGTTTTTTTCTGATTTTTCCGGTGCTTTTTTAGGCGCTCATCAGGGTCATAGCAGGTAAGGAAATCCGCACGTCCGCGTTTCCGATCAGATAGCCGCAGTTGCCGCCTGGGGTGCAAGCGGTGCCTGCGAGATGGTCTTTCCAGTGCCGCCTAGGTTGGTCTGTGGCCGCTTGCTCCGGTAGTCGGCAACAGCGGCCTTGATCGCATCCTCTGCAAGCATCGAGCAGTGCAACTTGACCGGAGGTAGGCAGAGCTCGGATGCGATATCGACATTACGAATGGCGGCAGCGTCGTCCACTGCAAAACTAGGTCAGAACAACGCCAGGGTCCAAGATACTGACAGCCTGTGCGAGTATGTATTACTTACAAGACTTGCCCTTCACCAGCGTCGTGAGGTAGCTAGAGCTAGCAATGGCCGAGCCGCAGCCAAACGTCTTGAACTTGGCCTCGATGATCTTGTTGGTGACAGGGTCGACCCGGATGTCGAGCTTCATGACGTCGCCACAAGCCGGTGCGCCCACCAGGCCCGATCCTACAAAGGGGTCTTTCCGGTCGAGAGAGCCGACATTGCGAGGCCGAGTGTAGTGGTCGATCAGTGCTAAGTAGTTAGCAGGGGCGGGCTTAATATAGAGGAGATACGTCGACTATCAATAGGCGAAAGCTGAAGAAGAGGGAAGCCATATCTTTCTCGTGGTAGAGGCGCCGTGCGCTGAGAACAACCGCAGCAGACGCGGCAACCGTTGGCCGCGCAGTACGGAATGCTGTTCTGGCGGAAGAGGTCGCGGCAGCCGATGCCACAGAGGCGAGGATAGGGCGGCAGAGTAGAGTCCGGGCTGAAAACATATTGACTGTGAATATCGGGATAGATTCTGGTCTCTATTTCAATTTGGACGAAGGCAGCAAGAACGGGAGGGAAGTGTTTGTGAGAGAGAGACGGGAGAGATGACGGAGAACGGCGAGAAAGTATTGTATCGTAATAGGGCCCCGTTTTTTTAACCTCCTTTGGAATACTGACGGCGAATGGAAAAAGAGGAGAAAGGAAGAAAAAAAAATTCGGGGCGGCGATAAAAGCAAGATGGGTGACGTCTGTTGAGAGAGCTCTCGGATATAATTGGAGCTCCGGCACCGCGGGATTTGCTTTTCAAGAAAATACCATACAACAGCACAGGCAAATCCCCTTTGCCACTGTGGGGGCACGTTGGCTTAGCTATCTTATCAATCTGTTCGTCCGACTGAGCTTCCTCAAATCGAGATGCTGCACACCCAAGCATAGGGAGATGGCTCTGAAACTTGTAAATCTCGGAGATGGAACGCCACGGAAAAGAGCCGTCTCTTTTCCCATTACCCGTACTGATTTATTCACTTCACATGGGTTCATACGCGATAGGTGCCACTTTTCGACACACCCTCCTCGGTTCTGAATGCTAGGGCCGTTGTCGTATTAACGCCGAGCTCGCCGAGGTAATCCGCCCTTGCGCAGTTACGTGGGAGCGCGTCACGAGTACTTGATCTTTTCATTCGTGAATGTTCGTGTCTGTCCAGAGTCACTTGGACCACATTTCGTAGCCGATTAACAGTCACCACAACGTATTGTTGGTCCCCTATCGCTTCCTGTTCGGTAGGAACGTGGAAACGGCCCAGAAACGTGTGGGGCAAGTTTGGCGTCGATAACCCAGGAAACCCAATCGCCGGCCGCTATTGTAACAGTGGGTTCTAGGCTTGCGCATCACATCGTCTTGAAGATCTGATAACGCGTTTATTCATCATTGGATATTGCCCAATAATAGCGGTATGACAAAAATCGTGGCCAGCTACGTTTGCAAATGTCCGCGTGTATTCTATTACCCTGATCAATATTGGACTGAATCTGGATTCGTCGTGCATTCGATGACTCGTCTAATGTTTGACAAACGGGCAATTTTCGGCCATACTCTGTTGTTTTTACTCGTGTTTTTCCAGCGGGATCGGGTCACCACCTGTAAATTTAAAGTGACAACGTGGTTCGCGCTTCACTCTCTCGTGATATCCAAATCAGCCTGGCTCATTCTTCGTATAACGCTTGATAACATACGCACAACACCAATAAACAGCACTTTTATCATGCCTGACTGGACACTCGCGTATATTCTTGTCGGCCTCGTTATCCCACTCGCCTACGTCACCAGTGCCTTTTGTGGGATATGGGCACAGCGTTGTGCTGCTTCACGGGCAGCTGAAATACGACAGAGACAAGAAGGCATGTATGAGTCTTACTGGTACGCTTGGACGGGTATCGGCACAGCTGCAACTGCCGACATATGTCTATATGAGACGTCTGGAACGAAAGAACTAGTGGACATGGGGATGCAGCAGCTGGGGCAGGGAAAGCCAGAGTCTCAGCAGGTCAGTTGTGTTAATTAAAGCAAACTACGCACCTGCACCATGTCAGAGAGCAGGTTAACGGAGCTAACTAAGCAGACGGCCAATAAAACAGCCAGTGCAAAGGTGACAGCCTTGACAGTTACCCTGACAAAGTTCGAAGAAAATACTTGAGATCCGGCCAGTGGAACATAAGGGTCCTTCTGCTGCTAGCCTTTTGATTTACCGAGAAGTCGAATTACATGATGCATCCTGCTCCATACCACGAACATATATCACGAGCAAGCCGAGTATCACGGCCTATTAAAAGTTCCCCAAGCAACAGTCGGTCGAGCCCAATGCAGTCCATGCTATTCATCTAAATGTAATCTTTCTCTAATTGGGGCATGCAATTGAGACCCCGATCTATTGAAATATGCAGACCCCGATAATGTGCCACACCAGCCAGATAACAAAACCACGGCTTTCGGAGGTGCTCGCTCCCGGTGTTCCATAGCACCACAAAATAGTCAGAACTTAAGATCCAACGGCGACCCGACCCGTTAACGCCAAGCTGCGCGATCCGTAATTACACGCGATACAGACTTCAGTCGGACGAGATGACAGAAGCGAGAGTGCTAGATGACAGTTCTCACACGTCGTGTGAGCAACAAAAAAAAGCAAACAAAACCGGTGAACGCCGCGGGAAGTCCAGAGAGGGACGGAACAGGGTATAAACTGGATGTCCCAAAGACATGTCTGAAGCGTCTAGGCCACAGTAGCAAATGTTGTATTGACAACAGTCGCCACGACCAGGGTATTGGGCACTACACCAAGTCCTCGTGTGGCGTTTGCAATGTGACAGTAATCGTAAGAGGTGTCCTGGCGGAATGTTGAATCGTAGAACCGACCCAAATATTGCAGCTCAAGAGTTATGAGGCTTCCAGATGCCTACACCCAAGGGCTTGCTCACACCCACCCCCACAGCGACAGCAATGCCGATGATGAGTAGACCGATCAGGATTTTTGCTATTAGACGGTTTCTGCTACTGAGGCGAGAGAGGCAGGAGTTGGAGCGCCTTATCTTTGCCTCCCTTGCCTTTTTCCTCCAGTGCTTTTGGCCGGGCCAGACCCTTGAGTCGTTGTCATGCATACGGCAATCTCCAATCACTCGGGTGCTCTCTCCTCTACTGCTCGATTGGGAAACGACAGCTTCGACATCTGTATCGAAGGGATTGGGGACGGCAGAATCGGCTGCTGAGGCATCTGAATTGCGAGGTAGGGTGACAACTTCGGCGTGCAGACCAAAGGTGTTTGAGTCTGCTTGTGAAAAATCGGTCGATGGCTGGTGTGTTGTCTCCATCACTTTGATCTGACTCGACATGGATTTCTCGACAGGCGGTGGTGATGCTGTCTCCTCTCCAGCAACTTGTACGAACGACGAAGTGAACAGCGTTTTCTCGTTCACAGAAGCCATATTTTGTGAGTGACCGAAAAGGCTTCCTGTGTCGGTGATTGCTGTTTTTGAAAGATTGTAATTGAACAGGCCTTTGTGCCTCGGTGGACAGCAAAGGTGATGTATAACGAATAGTCTTGACCAGAGCACGGATCTTTAAGGAGTTGTGGTCAGTATTACACCGTGTACGTTGCAGGTATTGCCCGAGAGCAGACCGGTGATCGCAAGGGCGTATGTCTGCATACCGGCAATGAGGGGGCTATTAAAAGTGACTTGGTTTAGAGACACTGCCGTCCTGGGCAAGATAAACCATTCAACGAAACAAATGCCGTAGATAAGACCGTGTATAGAAAGGTATGGTGCACCGCGAAGACGTTTTATTTCGGTGGCGATGCTGTAAAGCAAGTGAGTGCCCCAGAGAGCGTGTGGTCGAGGTAAAGACTGAATAAAAGCAACGCGCTCGTTGTTGGCTTACTCCGTACCTCGTTGCTTCTTTGTTCGGAGGTCCTGTGTATAAGATAGGTTCCAAGTCCGAAGAAGGAAAGAGGACGGGAGTCGAGAGGCGGACAAGAGGAAAAAAAAAGGAAGTGTTGGGACTGAAAGAGAAGGTGCGGGAAATGAGAGCCCACTTCGAAGGGCAGGAGCAAGGCTCCGGCAAAATCTTTTGACTGGGATACATTGCTGCATTGACTCCATATTTGAGGCACTCGTACCGTCATATCGTATGTGTATGGGTGATAGTTGGATGGACGCGCCAGCACAAAGGGGTTATGCCAATATCAACCGCCCACAATCCATTTGGGGAAATAAGCTTGGTTACATGGAGACGGGGCCAGAATCAGGCGAGCGGGCCAGATCTGCTGGCTTAATGTGGTGCTACCCTTGCCTTCCAGTGTGGCGCGCCCTCCGCTTGCACTTTGCAGGTCGTGGCGGCAGGGGATGCCAAGCAGTAAATAGGAGAGGGATGAGAGGCTGGGGTAAAGTATCTTATCTTACATAAATTGGAACCTGACTAGCGTTGCCGTTGTCTTGGCTGCCTTGGCTGCATGCAGCTTCCTGGGAGAAATGCATGCCTTCATTGTGTCAGATATCAGAAGTAAGGGTTGGAACTACGCCGTAGAAGGCACGTCTTTATCATTTTAATGTAACGCACAACACAGCACAGCACAGCACAATCAGTCTACTCGTACTCCGTATTTTACTTCGTACTCGCACACAACCTCCTATTTTATCGGGCCGTTTCAATCTGTCGTGTACTACGCCAAGTACGATATCGGATTGTTGGCCTAGGCTTCCTTTTATCTGAGGCTGATGAACTCCTGTACTGCAACTGGAAGAGCTACTCTGTAGTATCGTGCCTTACACGGAGCGCTTGTACGGAGTACTCGTATTCTACCGCACAATCCTGCGCCCCGTGGAGTTCTCCAGCTCGTGCGTACGCGTACTCCATACAGAGTACGTGTTTTTCGTCGCAGGCCACCAACCCATGTTCTGCGGCCGCCAACGACGTGCCACGAATTGAACCACAACCTGGACACTGTCTCCACTCGTTGCCACATATAATGGGCGTGGCCAGACTGGGCCATGCCAAGCTTGGCTGGTCCACTTATTAAAGACTGCACGGGGCGGTAATATGCCAATTCTCCTCGTAGCGAATCTACGTACGGAGTACGACGTACTACGTCGTAGCTGTGTATTTCACTGCCTCTCATATGTTCGAGGGTGGTAAAAAATCGTATCTCACTTACAACTCTGGTTATCTCTCCTTTTCATCCCCTTCTGACATCCAAAACAACGCTTTGACTTGCAACGATTCCACCCCTTTCGCTTGCAGCTGCTAAATGAGAAACATGACAGAGTAAGAAGCGAAATATGATATGCAGGCCATAAGGAGTACTGGTACTATTTGCGTTGCCTATAGTCCCTTCCACGTGCAGGAGGCAGCCGTAAGAATGTGTGGGTCCGTGGTGCTGTATTCCGTATAGCCTCCAATCTTTGCGGATGTCCTTAAGCTTGCAGCATCTGTCCAGCCTTGCATTAAAAGCAACCGCGTTTCAGATATGAAGATGCGGTATGTCCCCTATCTTTCGTTTCCTAATTTTTTTTTCGCCTTCCCATTTTTTATTCCGTAATTTTCCACAGTCGTTACCTACGGAGTCGTATGGGTCAGAGTCCAGTTTTACTCTCATGACGCCTTCATGATTTCGTCGGGTTTGATCTAAACCGTGGAACATGAACGTGGACCAGGCAATGCATACAGAGTATATGGCTGCTCTAGCATGGGCCGTTTGCTAGGTGCTATAATGTTTATTTTTATTTTTGTAAGAGTGATCGGCTACGTACCACATATTTGTCTTGAACAAATCAGTATTACTAAGTACATCGTATCTTATACAACTTACATTATGGAGTACATACTAATGTAGAACACAATTATCGGAATATTACACAAGACAAGAGGCAAGGGGCGTATTAAGAGACAATTGAGACAATCGGGTAAAGATGACATCGGCTGCAACCCACGACGGTTCAGGAAAAAAAAAGAAAAAAAAACCCTCCCCCAAGGATTGGATGTGGATAGCCTCCTTAACATACGGAATAGAACGGGGACATGTTAGTGGAAAGATATGCTGCAGATCGTATTGCGGTAAATAGCAGATTCTAGCCGATCGCTATTAAAATACGCGTAAGATCATATAAGCAGTCTACTCTGAGTACGTAACAGCACATGTGCTATTTGTGCGACGAGATACTCGATGCACTGCCGTACATATGTGGAGTACATAAGATGTTTTGTGCATCGGAGATGACTAACCATTTTCCCGGCATTCCACGCACGTGCTCATACTGTGGGGCTGGGACTTAAACGCCAATACAAGGACCTGCGAGAGACCAGATTCTTATGCATTGCAATACACGATGCTCACTACAGCGCAGACACGAGACACCCATACAGGCACTGGCTTCAAGACCTGGAGAA
This sequence comes from Grosmannia huntii, assembly GCA_019925595.1. NCBI lineage: Eukaryota > Fungi > Ascomycota > Sordariomycetes > Ophiostomatales > Ophiostomataceae > Grosmannia > Grosmannia huntii. The sequence continues at coordinate 211,573 of JADHKJ010000014.1, forward strand.
CATCTTATGTGGCTTCGGGTGGCCCTGCCCACGAAGCCGAGCTGGGCTCGGTCGACTACAATGTCGATGGCAATTTTGAAGCCGAAGACGAAATTGGCGCCTGTGGTGCCGTGTGCTATACACCATTAAAAGCTTTGCGACAGCCTGTCGAGGTGGGAGAATTGGGATCGTACGGCTTCCTCTCTTTGGGCATATTATCAGTGTCTCAGCGCTATGCATTTTTTAATTTCTTTCCCTAGAACTGGCCATGCCGGAGAGGCTGCGTTTTGGATCTGGCCTCTGTTCGGGCCACTGCTGTTTAAAAACTCGAATAGTGATGTATGTGGCAGATGGTCTACTCCTAGTACTGTTACTCCTTCTGACACGAACACAGGCACGCGATGGTCTGGCTAATGAAAGAAGTGTGTTTCTCTGTCTACCGTTATTCCAATTGGTGGCTGACAATACAGCGTTTCTCTCTTACTTGAGGCTAGCTATGACAATGGCCATAATGGCCATGGCAATCATGGTATCGTTCCACCTCAAGAGGCAGCCGTCAGCACTCGAGCTGCGCATGGCCTTTCCTCTCGGAATCATCTTCTGGCTTCTTGCCGTCTTGACTCTTGTCGCTGGTGTGGCCAACTACATCAGTGGGTTTGGGGCTTCCACGTGATTTCCTCGCCTGCTTAACTCTCTGAAAGCGTCTAACCTATCTGAATGAAGATACTGTCAACAAGTACAGCCGCCGCATGGCCATCGTGCAAACGGGCTGGAAGACACAATCGGTACGTCCATACCATTTCGAGATCCATCGGTATGCTTACTAACGGTTTTCATGCAAGATTATGGCTACTATTGCGCTCGCTATATTTGGTTCGTGTGTCAGTCTGCTTGTGATCAACAGACTAAGTGAAAACGACTAAGCAAGGGGGTTTGATTGTTCTTTATTGCCCGGCCTTGGCTGAAAGGATAGACGTGGTTGAAATACGAGGCGCCAATTTGGAGATTTTACGAAACTCTGCTCGACATTCAAAGTAATATGGTCTAAAGCCCACGCACAAATAGCCAAATCTATGAGTATGAGACCAGTTTTTCCCTTGCACAGCTCGTGATGCATAATACATATCTTCACGCATCCTGCTCACAGAACAAAGTTCCCAGCGGCAGATTCTCCAAATCCGTTGCAGCACAACCGCCAACTGTAAGCTGGAAATTTCGCGCGTACTCGGCTGCCTGGACATCGACGTCTCGCAGGGTCGCCTGCTTGCCTTCCCACGTGAGCAGAGGAAGTTCCGCAAAGGATGGCAGTCCACCCGTTTCAGGCAGAACGTCCAGAAGAGTAGCGCTGGGTCCAAGCGACGCCTCCTCGGTATCTGCAACGCCACCTCTGTGCGGGATTTTGCCACCGGCCGGGTCGTCTTCTGTTTCGCTGACGACGTCTTTCTCGTATTCCTCCGGCGGTCTGTACAGCTCGTTGTGGATAGTGGCAAGGGCACCAGCAGTAGTCCCGCTCGGGTACAGCATCCAGTATCCACGGACACGGCAAAGTTGCAGGGCATGTTCCAGCCACGATGGAAACTTTTTGTTGGCAAGTTTCGGCTGACCATCTGCGTTTACTGCCGGCGGCCTCACCAACAACTCTGACACAAAACCATGCAGATCTACCCATCGCTCTCCAAGAAACAGAGCGGCATTGCTGTTTGGTGCTTGCCACAGGAATGAGACAGATCCTTCGATGTCCAAGTTGCCCTTCCCATAGAGGGAAGTTGGTGGTGAGAACTTGGTGCCGTCAATAGCAGTCGAAGGGAGTTCCAGGCTTATCCCAAAAAGCTGTTTCTCTATTTTCGGTAGGCTGGAATATCGATACTCGAGTAGGGTGTACGTGACATCTGCATATATCAGCACTGAAAAAGATGGAAACAAGGGCAAAAATGATAGCACCTACAATGGAAGAAGTCTTCAGATAACTCTGCCTGTGGAGAGAGCACAAGAACATGCGAGTTCTTTCGGTCGACGGGCCAAAACGACTCTAGGAATCGAACCGAGCTGTCTCGTTCATTGATGCCATGACTCACAATGCGGTGTCTCAGGGACAGCTGCCGCGCTACTGGGAGTTCGCCCTCTTGCACCGGGGGCCACTGGAAGGTCGCCAGGTACTCTTGCGTTGGAAGGTCGATCTTTTGCGGGAGCTCAATCGTCAGGTGCGGCACAGCTCGAGAGCCGAAATCCGCACGGCTCAGGGACTTTAACAGCCGGATTAGACTTCCAGAAGCGCCTGGGATGGCATGAATAAGAATGTCAACACTGAACGCATTCCAGTCTGAGATGCATTGTCAGTGGGGAGAATAGAGAGATAGAACAGATAGCGAAATGGTCCCAACGCACTCGTCAATGACAGAGAGTCAAGCTTTGCAATCCAGCCCAATCGCTTAGCGCCATCTTCCGGCAGTTCAATCAAGGTGGCCGGCGTTCTTTTCACATATGCATTCAGCGCCCTTTTCAAAAATGCTTCTTCGGCGAGCGTGCCATCCACTATGATGACTTGTGGGCGCATGTACAACTCAATATTTCCTTTTGGATATTTCGTTAGCAAGGGCACAGAAGTCACGAAAGACGAACAGGGGCAAATCCGTACTCAATGCTTGGTTGACACTTTTCTCGATGCGCGCCTCCGTCGAAATAGATGCATAGTCAGGACGGCCATCTATTGGAGGTGGGACGGCTTGTTAGCACTGGTTTGCCGCAACCGAGGGAAGGACACAAAAGGGACATGCCGTGAAAGGTAATGCGGCATGAATCGTCGATGCCGTTCATCTGCTCGAGCTCTTCTATATCAATCTCGCTCCGACCCACGACGGCAAACTGCACATGGTTCCGCAGCTCGGAGCCCATCTGGCAGGCAATGGGAAGAAGCGTGGTCGTGCTTTTCAGGCTGGCCGCCACAAAAAGCACATGCTTGTTCATTAGGAGCGAGCTTCGCGTGCTGCCGAGGGTGCGAAGAGACGGGAACAGCCGTGAGAGTCGAGCAATTGGCCCGTTGTAGGTGAAAGCCGTCACGTCTTCTTCATCTGCATCGTCCCGGGTCGCAGGGCCGTGTTGGTCGCCTGGTGGGACTTGCGCCCCGGTCGAGAAGCCGGCCGCAGGCTGCCCATAGACAGGGCGACGCCGATCGCGAACACCCACGTTTGACGGTATGTTTAGTATAAAGGTGTAGATGACGAAGCCAGCTATGGCGACGAGAAGCAGCCGCTTGAAAAACTTTCGAGGGTGTACCCGCGCAGCCGTGGGAACGAGCATGCGCACGCTCGCAACGCCGCTTTTTGAGGTTTTATGGTCGTCATCCTTCTTTCCTAGCTCCACATCGCTAAGGAAGAGTGACTGCATCGTGTGTACCGTGTGTCAAGCACCAGGCTATCGCCGCGCGACTTCGAGAAAGGGAGAGACGACGACGAGGTCGGCGATGGGCGACAGAGGCCCGCGATCGGTGCGTATGTTCTCAGTACAGCATTCGAGTTGTCGCGTCCGCCGCCATCGATGTAGAGTATGTGCTGTGCCAGCCGCTGCTCGATGGGCCGGTCGTATTCGCATAGCCTGGCACTAGGAGCGCGATTGTGATCGAGGCTTGACGACGGTCAATAGCCGAATACGGTGGGATGAAACAGGTATCTCGAAGCGTTGCTGGTGAAGTTAGGATCGTCTGCAAGGCTGATAACTGGCCTTGGCTGGAAAGTGGATTTCATGCGTGTCATTGGTCCAATCAGAGCTATATGGTTTAACTCAATATCTTGCCTCGTCTAAGACGAGTCTTTGACTTGACGAAAATATTGCCCGCGTTGAGCAGACTACTATAATGAGTATTCAAAATCTGAAGAGGTTGGCTCTTCGCGTTTACAGGTCTATCATATGTTCTCTATCTGACGTAAAAACAGTGTTTTCGCGGCTCGCTTGCGCTGCAGTAATATTATGTAATCGCGTAGAAGGCCGGAAATTTTTTCCACTCTGAAGTTTATGCGACACAAGCTCTTTCTCCCGTCCCAAATCTACCAGTTCCAATAACCTCTCTTGTCCTGACGTTGGCTTCGTTGTATCTCATTGTATCTCATACCCCTCAACGTTTACTTCTGTACGTATCCGCCTTTACATCTATTATTGGATAAAGTTCTTGTTCGAAAACGTTGGCTTACACCCGAGATTGGAAGCTGTAGCTGCCTCATTCTTGTCTGGAGTTTTGGCCGGGTTTCAGCAGCTCAGATATGGCAAAGTCACGACGCAATAGGGCCGGTGCATCTAATCGCGCCGACCCAGTGGCTGGCCGTCCCAGGACAGTCAAGGAGCCTTCGGATCCACATCTGGCGGCTCTCCGTAACGACAAGATCTTGCCGGTGGTGAAGGATCTCAGAAGCGCGGATCCCAAGACACGCACAACGGCAGCAGGCGCTATTGCCAACATCGTCGAGGACTCAAAGTGCCGAAAGCTGCTGCTCCGGGAGCAGATCGTGCATATCGTCCTTACTGAGACCCTTGCCGACTCGAGCATCGAGAGCAGGGCTGCCGGCTGGGAAATTCTCAACGTGCTGGCACAGTTCGAAGAAAGCGATTTCTGTGTGCATCTGTTCCGTTGCGACGTACTGACACCTGCAGAACATGCTCTGAGCCAGGTTCTTGAAACTCTGCAGTCTACGGAGATGCCGTTCTCCAAGTTGACCAAGGCGCAGCAGGAGTTTGTGTGGAGAATCACCTTGTCCATCATTGACCTGGTTGGACAGCTGGCCGAAGCACGGAGCGAGATTCTAGAGGCGGTAACGGGCAATGCTGGCATAACGCGAGCATTCTTTGCGTTGGTGTCCACTGCCGCGGCACCGTTCGAGATCCACTGGGCGGCAGTGACGTGTCTTGCTCGGCTGTGCGATGACCAGCGTGCACTCTCACAAGCCGTGGTCGACGATCCAGTAAGCGGCTGCTACCAGTCCCTGCTCAAGCTCACAGAAGCCGGCGGGCCCATGGCCGTGGCTGCGTGCTCGGTCCTGCATTCGGTGTTTGCGACGCTCGAGTGGTTCGACCACAGCCCTGGCAGGGACGGTGCCTCGGATGCGCTCCTTGTTCCCGTCCTGACCAAGGCTTTGGAGCAGCAACAGCAGGAGCCGACGGACAAGGCAGAGAACCACTCGACCGAGGTTCTTGGTCAGGCACTCCAAGTGCTGGCCATGATGGGGACCACGCTGGAGACGTCGTTGGAGAAGGGAAACCGTGACGAGGCACTGCTCGGTGGTGGCAGGAACGGCGCACTCGTGGACGAGGGCGAAGGGCTTGCCGCTGGAGACGACGACAGCGAAGCCGGCGAGGGCAGCGACGCGGAGATGATGGAGGACGAGGAGGAAGGGGATCTTGCAACCAACGGCAAGAAGAGAGGCAAAGGGGCCGAGATGGACGGATCCGACGCAGGTGGCGAAATGGACGAGGAGATGGACGATGCCGACTTGGAGGCAGACATGGAGAATGTGACGGGTGCAGACGAGAAGGAGGCAGAGGTGTCGGAGCTGGACGACCTCCCGACACTGCGCGAGCTGATCGGAACGGCGGTCCCGCAGATTATGCGGGTTGTGAACGCACAGCCGCAAGACGTGGACGAGACGGCCTTGGCCCTTCGGCTGGACGCGCTATCGGCCCTCAACAACATTGCCTGGACGGTGTCGTGCATCGACCTGGCGGACGAGGGCAACGCGGGCATCCGACAGGCGTGGGGCCGGGCAGCACGGCAGATCTGGCTCGAGGTGGTGCGGCCGCTGGTGACTGGAGCGATCACTGTGGACCTGCGGGTTGCGGCCAAGGTGACGGGCCTGGCATGGGCTGTAGCACGGGTTCTAGGCGGCGAGACGCCGGTGGACGCTGGTGAGCAGGAGCGGTTCATGGCGATGCGGGACTCTCTGAGCAACAGCAGCGGAGAGGGCGAAAGCGACCCGTTCCAGAGTCCATCTGTGATGTGCATCGGGGTTCTTGGACAGATGGCACGTGACCCGGCGCCAATAGTGACGAACCGCAAGATTGGCGAGTACTTTCTCGGGGTGGTGGAGGAGCTGCCAGTGACACCGGCGGCCGACGCGGTCGAGGCACTGAACCAGCTCTTTGACATCTACGGCGACGAGAAGGCGGAGTGCGACAAGGCGGTGTTCTGGCCGGGCAAGTTCCTAGCGCGGTTGGAGGCGGACGTGCCTAAGATCAAGGCGGCGGCCAAGACGATCGACAAACGCACGGCGTCGGAGCTGCGGACGCGCACAGACGAAGCCGTGCTCAATCTCGGGCGCTTTGTGCAGTACAAGAAGAAGCATGCATCGTGAGGGCATACCGTGGCATTCAAGGAGTTGGGAGTACAGAAAGGGTGCTGCAGCATGTAGAGTCAATATAGTGCCGTGTGAAGCAGTCGAGACGTGACCCCGGCCCTTATCCTCCTCTTCCTGTATCCAGTGAGGCCGACGTTGCGTAAAAGAGAGAAGCAAACCGATCTAGACGCCGCTACCGTGAAAAAGAAAAGTGCAGAAAAAAGTGCAGAAAACATAGTCGGACGGCTTAGTCAGCCAATGGGCTTCAGCTTCTTCTTCTTCTTGCCGCCGTCGTCGCCGCCGGCCTTCTTCTGGAACTTGCGCCAGCTGTCGATGCGCTGGTCGCGGGTGGCCTCCCAGTCCTGATCGTGCTGGCGCTTGCGCTTGCGGGCGTCGAGCTCGGCCTCCTCACGGCGCTGCTCGCGGCCCTCCTCCTGCATCTGGCCGCGCAGCTGTCGGCGACGGCGGTCCTCGTTGTCCATGAGGACGTACTTGGTTTTGTCGGCCCACTTCTTGTGGAAGTCGTCCGTCTTGAGCTCCGGGCTGTCGGCGTTCCACTTGTTCTCGCGCATCAGCAGCATGCGAGCGTCGGCAATGGCCTCGTCCAGACGGACACGGTGCTTCTCGTCCATCAGCTCCGTCTGCGCCTTCTTCAGCCGGTCAAAAGCGTCGGGCGCGCGCGCGTTGCGCGTCTTGTCGGGATGGATGAGGAGCGACTTTTTGCGGTACATCGCCTTGATGTCGGACTCGGCCACGCCCGGCTGCAGGCCGAGGACGGCGTATCTGAGCAGAAAAAAGGTCAGCGGCTGGTCGATAGCGTCGAGAAGCACGCACACACGCAGACACGATGTTGGCGAACGTACGCATCGAGACGAAAGGCGCCGAGGATGCGCTCGATCTCGGCATCCTTCTCGGCCTCCTTGATCTCGGCATCGAGAATGTCGATCGCATCTCGGCCGTCTTCCTCTGCCATGGCGTCAGTTGGGGAAGGGATGGGAGCTCCGAATGAGTGGGGTGGCGAGCAAGGTCGAGCTGGCAGGCGCTGCTCATTTGTGACCCTGAAAGCTCGAAGTGATGAAAAGCGGGGAGAATGTGTTGAGAGCTTGTTGTTATCGATAAGAAACTAGGCGATAAGATACCGTTTTTAATGGGGTGCTAAAAAAAAGTCGTCTACAAGCAAACTTTTTGTTCATTTTTGCAAGTGCAAGATCCCATTCCGAGATCGAGTTTGTCTCGTCAGTACACAGAAGCGATGTTGAAGCGACAGTACTCGCCGACATCGTCGGAGAACGAGGTGGACATTCTCGGGCCACTATTTGCGGAGGAACTGGACGGATTTGCAGGCTTTGACGACGACGAGACCAGCAACGATGGACGGCAACAGAAGAGGGTCAAGGCGATGGCCATGCAGCCGGACGACCTGGACCTAGGTTCGATCTTGGACGGACGGGGCGGGGCGGGAATGTACGGACAGGGCGACAACGAGGAGGAAGAGGACGAGGCATACATTGCACTACAGCAGGCGGCGGCGTTCCGCAAGTCGAGCAACCTAAAGGGCAACACGGTGAAGAAGGGCGGCGGGTTCCAGGCGCTGGGACTGAACGCGAACCTTCTGCGGGCGATCACACGCAAGGGCTTCTCGGTGCCGACGCCGATCCAGCGGAAGACGATCCCGCTGATTATGGGACGACGCGATGTGGTGGGCATGGCACGGACAGGTTCCGGCAAGACAGCGGCGTTTGTGATCCCGATGATCGAGCGGCTGCGGGCACACAGCGCACGGGTGGGCGCGCGGGCACTGGTGCTGTCGCCGTCGCGCGAGCTGGCCCTGCAGACGCTCAAGGTGGTCAAGGAGCTGGGCAAAGGAACGGACCTGAAGACGATCCTGCTGGTGGGCGGTGACAGCCTGGAGGAGCAGTTTGGGCTGGTGGCATCGAACCCGGACATTGTGATTGCGACGCCGGGCCGGTTCCTGCATCTCAAGGTGGAGATGTCGCTGGACCTGTCGTCGGTGCGATATGTCGTATTTGACGAGGCGGACCGGCTGTTCGAGATGGGGTTCGCGGCGCAGCTGACGGAGATTCTGCACGCACTGCCGCCGTCGCGACAGACACTGCTCTTCTCGGCGACGCTGCCATCGACGCTGGTGGAGTTTGCCCGGGCCGGACTGCAGGACCCGAGTCTGGTGCGGCTGGACGCGGAGACGAAGATCTCGCCGGACCTGCAGAGCGCCTTTTTCAGCGTCAAGGGTAGCGAGAAGGAGGGTGCGCTGCTGCACCTGCTGCACGACGTGATCGCGATGCCGCTGGGGCTGCCGGCCGGCGCCGAGGCAGAGGCAGAGAAGCAGAGCGCAGACGACGGGTCGAAGAAGCGCAAGCGGGACGCGAGCCGGGTCTTGTTCCGCGAGAAACCGACGGAGCACTCGACGATTGTGTTTGCGGCGACGAAGCACCACGTGGAGTACCTGGCCGCAGTGCTGCGTGAGGCCGGGTTTGCCGTGTCGTACGTGTACGGCTCGCTGGACCAGACGGCGCGCAAGATGAACGTGGACGACTTCCGGCGGGGGCGGACGAACATCCTGGTGGTGACGGACTTGGCGGCACGCGGCATCGACATTCCGGTGCTGGCCAACGTGATCAACTACGACTTCCCGCCACAGGCCAAGGTGTTTGTGCACCGGGTCGGCCGGACAGCGCGGGCGGGCCAGCGCGGCTGGAGTTATAGTTTGGTACAGGACACGGACGCGCCGTATCTGGTGGACCTGCAGCTCTTTCTGGGGCGACGGCTGGTGGTCGGACGCGCGGTGGCGGCTGGGGCAGCGGCGCCGGATATGGGCCAGGATGTGGTGGTGGGCTCGCTGGCCCGCAGCGCGGTCGAGCCACACGTCGAATGGGTCAACACGCTACTGTCGGACGTGACGGACGTGGAGGTGCTGCGGACGGTGACGGTCAAGGCGCAGCGGCAGTACTTCCGGACGCGGCTGTCGGCCTCGAGCCAGAGTGCACGGCGGGCGCGCGAGATGGTGGCCGGGCCAGGCTGGGGACAGCTGCACGTGCTGTTTGCAGCGGACGACGCGGACACGGCGACGGGCGGGACGACGGGCGAGACGCGGACGGAGATGCTGGCCAAGATTACTGGGTACAAGCCGGTGGAGTCGATCTTTGAGGTCAGCATGCAGGGCGGCAAGAAGGCGACAAAGAGCGAGGCGGCCGTGATTATGCGGACGATGCGGAAGAAGCTGGGGCCACGGAAGACGACGGCGAAGGCGGTGAGCGTGGTGGAGGAGGGGATGGGCGATGAGGGGGTGGAGAGGGAGGGGGATGAAGGTGAGGGTGTGGAAGAGGAAGAGGAAGAGGAGGACGTGGACAAGACAGCGGGCATGGATCTGAGCAAGTTTGACTCGGACGGCGAGGAGGTCGAGGAGGTCGAGGACGAGCTCAACGACGAGCTCAACGAAATCGACTTGCACTCGGACAGCGAGACGGAAGAGGTGACGGTGATGGACGACGTGGGACACAGCGGCGGGCCGACGTGGCTGGACAAGTCAGTGTACATGACATACACGCCGCGAACGGGCGGCAGCATCAGCCGACGGGCAGCGGAGGAGCGTGGCTACGGGGTGCACGCGACCGGGACGGGCGAGGAGGGATCGCTGAGCTTTGCAGCAGCGGCACGGGACGCGACAATGGACCTGACCAACGACGAGACGGCCAAGTCGTTTGGGGTACCGACACGGACAAAGATGCGGTGGGACAAGAAACAGCACAAGTACGTGTCGCGGGCCAACGACGAAGACGGCAGCCGGGCAGTGGCCGGCGGTCGTGCTGGGGCGGACGGTGCGGGCGGTGGCAAGCGGATGATCCGGGGTGAGAGTGGCGTCAAGATCGCGGCGTCGTTTCGCAGCGGCCGGTTCGACAAGTGGCGGCGGGCGAACCGGCTGGGCTCGCTGCCACGCGTGGGCGAGACCGAACGGGCTGGACTGGCACGACAGGTTGGCGTGGCAGACGGCCGTTTTGGCGGCGGTGTCGGGCTGGGCGCGCGGGCTGGCCACTTTTGGCACAAGAAGGAGCTGGCGCCCAAGGAGGCCGACCGGTTCCGCGACGATTTCCACGTGCGCAAGAAACGGGTGGCGGAGGCACGGGAGAACCGGGTGGGACGGTTCCGCGACGGTGACGGCAGTCGGGGCGAGGTGCGTGGTGCGGAGGACATGTTGAAGAACCGGAAGTTGGAGGAGCAGCGGCGGGAGATGGGTGGAGGGGGTGGTGGTCGTGGTGGAGGAAGAGGTGCTAGCAGAGGTGCTAGCAGAGGTGGAGGTGGAGGAAGAGGTGACAGTCGGGGAGGAAGAGGTGTTAGCAGAGGTGGAGGTGGAAGAGGTGGAGGAAGAGGTGGTGGAGGTGGAAGAGATGGTGGAAGAGGTGGTGGAAGAGGTGGAAGAGGCCGGGGCAGACATTAAAATGGGAGAATCAGTATCAGTGGACAGACATAGGATATACACTGGAGAGTTACGTATAGTGAATTGGAGTACCGTCAGAGTATACGAATGCAGTCGAGTGTAGTGTAGGTGACTAACGAGTAGACTATACGAGTGGAGAGTGAGCTACTATGTTTAGAATAACGAGAAGACCGTAAAGCAGAGTGTACATGGGAGTGTACTCCGTACACAGCTAGTGTACATAGGCGACTACGGAGTAGAACACTCTGTAATACGGGAGCTCTAGAAGCGTTTAGTGCTAATTTGTGCTACGGGGGGCGTTAAAGAGACTAGAACTAAAGATCCTAATTCGTGAAGGACACCACGGAGTATTCCGTAAGACGTATTTCCGCTTAGCGTCGGCTTGGCTCGGCAAAGCTATCTGGTAGCAAAGTGTCACGTGCGGGAGCTGGACCCACTCCACCCTAAAGTGCAGTTTGCACATCTCGTGATAATTAATAGAACTATGCTCAAACAAGGACTCGGGTGGGTAAAAATTGCTGTGAAGCGCCCTTATTTAATTTAGTTCTTTCTTCTACTTATCGAGGGATGTGCAAATCCTGCACTTATAGTGTGTGTCTAGTCACGTGAGACACAGGCATGTGACACCCGCCCTACCCTGGGCGCGTTTTTCAAGTTGGTGCTAGCCTATATGCATATACAAGCTACACTAGCCGCAACTCCACCACATACATATGCATCCATCCGATCACCATCGCATGCATCAATCCATACATTGTAAGACTCGTATTACTCCAATTTCCTCACCATCATCTCTCATGTCACGCCCCCTTTCTTCCGCCAGCGCGTCGGCCACGTCCATCGACCGGGCCCTTTGCGCCCGCCTTTGACCTGCTCGTCGTCTGTTTGTTGTTTGTTGTCTGCTGTCTGTTGTCTGCTGTCTGCTGTCTGCTGTCTGCTGTCCGCCGCCGTTCTCCATCGCATCTCCATCGCATCTCCATCGCATCTCCATCGCATCTCCATCGCATCTCCATCGCATCTCCATCACCATCGCCACCCACCTCCACCTCCACCTTCACCCCATGCCGACCTACCTCGTCCACGGCTTCCGCTGGCAGCGCGCCAACATCCGTGTCTTTGTCATCCTGCGCAACATCGACGACGCCTCGCCCGACTGGATCGTCCGACCGGCCGCCGCCTGCAGTCTGCTGGACGCCTTCCAGGCCTCGTTTCCGTTTCTGCCGCGCGCCGGGTTGTCGTCGACCGCCTCGGCCGCGTCCTCGGTGTCTGCACGCACGTCTGCACGCACGTCGTCCTCGTCCTCATCCACCACCGTCCTCGCCGCACAGGCCGGCTATCCGGTCCGGCTGCTCGAGGAGTTTGATCCGGCCGACTGTGCGATCGGGACGGCCCCCTACGCCTACGTGGCCGACCATGTGGTGCCCATCAACCGGTCCGTCTCGATTGGCGACGCCATGGCCGCCTACGAGCGACAGTCTCGGGCGGCCGCCGGTCCCTGGTTGGGCCGTCTGCGCGATCAGCTGCAGCCGGACGAAGACCTACGCTGGTACGTGGTCGTGAACGGCGACGAGCAGCGCGACTGGCCACAGGATCATTCACGGGATCCGTCACGCGCCCTAGCCAAGCCCCGGCAGACCTGGCAGACCCAGTGGCCCCTCGTGCCGCCGCCGGACGGAGAGGACGAAAACGGCTACATGGACCATGTCGACAACCATGACACCAACCATGACGATGCCGCTCGTCGACGGCTTCGCTACGAACTCGGCGGCTTCGCCTGGGAGGACGGCGGCCTCGGCGATGCGCACGACCGGCTGCCCGTCGTCTCCGCCACAACGACCGCCGTCAGGGCTGCCCGAGCGGCTCGCACACCCCATCGACCATCTGCCCAAACATACCCACCAGCACAGCCAAGAACAGGCCTGCCACCGCCGTCACTGCCACCACCCTCCATGCCACCCCCTCCACCGCCCTCGGCTGGCCAGCGCAGACGCACAGACACCCCCGAGAACGGACCCTCTCGTCCACAGTCGGCCGGCGGCTTCCATCGGCTGTTGCGGTCTCGTTCACGGTCGGATGCTCGCCAGCTGCAGGAGCAACAGGAGCAACAGGAGCAGCAACTGCAACTGCAGCAACTGCAACTGCTGCAGCAGAAACAACAACAACAGCTGCAGCAGCAGCAGCAACAACAACCAAAACACCAGCAAAACCAGCAAAACCAGCAAAACCAGCAAAACCAGCAAAACCAGCAAAACCAGCAAAACCAGCAAAACCAGCAACACTACCAAAAACACCAAAAACACCAACAACACCAATACCCCAGCGCTCCCCCTAATCTCCCTCTCCCACCCATCCCCACGTCTCAGCCGGCCGTGCGCCACAAAAAGTCCACCGACGCCGGCATCCTTCGTCCCAAAACAGCCACCGGCCGGTCCGGCGGCTCCAGCGGCTTCCGTCGGCTCTTTGGCCGCAGCAGCAAGACCGAGGACAAGGCGGCTGAAGCTTAAATGGCTTATATAATATGTTGGAATATGTTGGAATACGACTAGATGTATCAATACCCGAAGCGGACAACGAATAAACCTTTACGATTGCGTATGTGATTGCTATGCGAGTTTTGTTCTTGTTGTTCTCTTCTCGTTCTCTTCTCTCGTTCTCCTCTCTCGTTCTCTCCTCGTTCCCTTCTCGTTCTCTTCCCTTCTCGTTCTCTTCTCTTCTCGTTCTCCTCCCTTCTCGTTCTCCTCCCTTCTCGTTCTCCTCCCTTCTCGTTCTCCTCCCCTTCTCTTCCCTCTTCCTATCGCTCTACCTTGCTCTTGCCTTCAGCCTTGTGCTCTATCGCCTCTTCCACCACGTCCTCTTCGCCCTCGCTCTCTTCCGACTCTTCCCAGCCCTGATCACTCCAGCCATCTTTCGCTGGGGTTTTCAGCAGCAAGGCCGCCTTTGCCTTTGGTGTTGTCGTCCCGTCGTCTTTGGGGACATCGCCCTCCTGTTCCTGTTCTCTTCCTCTTTCCTTCCCTCTTTCCATCTCTTCCCCTTCGTCCCCTCCTTCTTCCCCTTTTTCCCCTCCTTCTTCCCCTCCCTCTTTCCTCTTCCCTCCCTCTTCCCCTTCTTCCCCTTCTTCCCCTCCTTCTTCCCCCCCATCTTCCCCCCTCTCTACTCCCCCCCCCTCGCTCAACGGCAGCTCTTTCCTGTCCGCATCCTTGTTGGCCGTCCGCGCGACTGCCGCGTCGCTAAAGTGCGCGTCCACCAGGTGCTTAATCACCGGCCAGCCGTACGCGTTGGCAAACGTCCGCCGCACCAGCATATTGTTGTGTGCGTCCGGCTCCAGTTTGACCAACACCTTGCGCCACGACATCCCCCGATGGTACGCCCGCGCAATCTTCTCCTCCACCTTCATGCTCGCGCTGTCAACCACCTCGTCCGGGCCCTGGTCCTCGTCGTCCAGCATCGACGACACGACCGAGTCTTGCCGCGTGATGCCGCTCGACAGCGTCGACGTCGACCCGTTGTTCCCATTGTTCGCCAGGCCGCCCGCCGTCGCCCGTCGCGGAAACGAGATCCGCCGCTTGGCCGCCATCGATCCCGTCGGCCGGCTCTTCAGCGGCGGCGGCGGAATGTCCGACGGATGGTACACGCGGTCGTGGAAAATGGTGCGCGGTCGTCGAGCCGGATCGATCAGGTACTCCACCGTCGGCACTTTGGGATTCAGCAGGTCCGTCGCTGACTCGAAAAAGGACGTCTTGGGCGGCGCCACCAGCAACGTGTTTAGCCCGTCCTCCAGCCCCGTCTCGTTGAGCTCGTGGCCCGTCGTCACCCGTGACTTGTTCGTCGTCGCCGCCTGTCCCGACGTCGACGATGCCATGCTTGCGGCCGACGACGTCGTCGGTGACGTCCACGCATCGCCACGCAGCGTCTGGCTTCTCTGGTAGATCCGGTCCTGCTTGCTGCCATGGGCTGTCGCCTGCGGTTGAGCCAGGCCTTGGCTCTGGGCCTGTTGGGGGTCTGGTGTCAAAGACCGCGGCGACGGCAGCGGTGATGTCGACTCGCCGCCCCGCAGAAACTGGAGGAAGCTGCTGAATGGATTGTTGTTCGTCGTCGCCGTCGACAGCCAGCCGGCTCCGTCTGCTGCGCTCGTCGACGTCGCCTCGCCGTGTCCAAAGCCGGAAGCTGCTGCTGTGGCTCGCAGACTCTGGCGGTCGTCTTCCAGCATCGCGTTTCTCGGAGGCTGTGGCACCTCGTGTGTGGCCCCTGTTGTCTTTGCTGTCTCTGCTGTCTCAACCCTAACCGCCTCTGCTGCCTCGCTGCTCTCCAGACCCCACCCGTCCTTCCGCGGACTGATCACGTTGGCGCCCGTCAGCTCGGCCCATCCAAATCCCACCACGCTCTCCACCAGTCCGGCTTCACGGCGCGCCTTTTCCACCCGTCCGAGTCCTTGCCAGTCGAGGAAGAGCAGACAGCTCGTGCGCAGCGGCACGATCCCATCGTTCACCACGTTCGAGTACACCGTCCGGTTGCGAAACTTTTTCAATGCCGTGTGTGCTGGCCCCGTCGGCAGGATCCGCAGCAGCGGCTTCGACTCTGGCTCTGGCCCGTCTGCCAGCTTCCGCTGCACGCTGTCGCCGAGGTTGCCCACCAGAGCTCCCCAGCCGCTGCGTGCGAGTGTTGGCGGCCGCCACGTCAGGCCCAGGTCCTGGCCCGTCCGTCCGACCAGGCCAAAGTCCAGCGCAAACTTGACGTACAGGGGGTTCTCGTGGTTCAGTCCCAGGAACGGTGATGCCAGCGCGATGAAGTTGACCGGCTCGATCCGGTCGAAGAACTGCGGCGAGTGCTTCTGGATGTAGGCCACCGCATACGTCTGCACAAGGCCGCCGAGCGAGTGCGATACGAAGCTGATCTGCGTAAACTTGTAGCCCCGGTGCGCCTCTGTCGACAGCCGCTGGGATGGCTGGCCTTGTGCCTGTCGCTCCGTCGACGTTCTCGGCCCAGACTCTGCGCCGGTCCCCGTGTTTCGTCGCCGTAAAACGGTCGGCGACTCGGCCGTCGCTTTGTATGGATAGAATGGCTGGTCTGGATAGGTCATGGACAGAACATAACGTGCAAGTCTCTTGCCAAGATACTTAATCCCTCGCTCCGTCCTTGTAGCATTGCCGGAATAGCCTCTCACAATGACTTCCTCGTCGTCGTCGTCGTCGTCGTCGTCGCCGTCGTCGCCTGTAGCTGCCCGTTCTTTCGCTCTTCGTGCCTTCCGGTCCATCTTGGCCTGCTGGACCGCCTCGTCGATGCTCTCCTTGAGAAAGAGCATGTCGCTGCCGAGGTTGCTGTGCAGTCCGTGTGTCAGCACTACGAGATGAATCTTTTTAACCTTGGCTGGCTGTGTGGGCAGCCCGCAGTCGCCTGTGACCCCGTTGGTCCCGTTGGTCCCGTTGGTCTCCAGTGGCACCGCGATCTCGGTCGTCGTCGAGTGCGCGACCCGGAGGCCGGCCGGGCCATCCCAGCCGGGCAGCCGGGGTTTGTTCCACAAGGCCGCCGTATCCTCCAGCTGCATGCGGATTGCTCGCGAGTAGACGCCCTTGGGCTGGTCCGGGTGGTGTCCGTCGCGGCCGCGCTGGTAGTCGCTGACCCGGCCGGGCTGCAGGACCTGGCCCTCGGGGCCGATGCCGCTGCTGTTGCCGCTACCGCCGAGGATGACCGGCATGCCGGACGTGAGGCCGCCGCCAATGTCGAGGGACTTGGCGTCCCGGGCCAGCAGGACCTCGTAGTTGACCGCCGCCGAGGTCGAGAAGATGACCTGGCTGCTGACGTTGATGATCCAGCGCGCGCTCAGCGGACTGCCGTCGTTGCTGCTGCTGCTGCTGCTGCTGCCACCGCCGTTGCCGGCGTCGTGTCGGATGCTCTCGGGCACGACCAGGCGGCACGACCACGAGCCGCCGGCCTTGAGCATGGGTTCGAACTCGGGCACGCCATAGTGACGCGGGTTCGCAAATTTCTCGTTCGGGCTGAAGTGGGCCGGACACGCATCGACGTAGAGCGTGTAGGGGCCGTGAACAAAGGCCGCTCGCAGCGCGCTGCTCGACGTGTTCCGGATCCGCAGATACAGGTGCTCGGGCGCCGGGAGGATCCGGTCGTGTGCGGGCGTGTACGTCACAGTATACCGGACCACCTCGCCGATCTTGACGCTGCCGATTTGGTGGAGGAGCAGCATGGCCAACAAGGAAAGAGGCGGTGGGAGGTCGATTCACGGCGTCTCGTTGTGCTGTCCGATTTCTCGTTCTTTTGCTGCTCTTCCGCTTTTCGCTCTCTCGTCTCTCTTGTCTCTCTCGTCTCTCTCTCTCGTCTCTGCTCTCTGGCACGACCAGGAACCGCAAAGAGAGGATCGCACGGCTCAGCACATGTGGTTCGATGGTGCCAGTGCAAAAGGGGCAGAATCCGTTAGCAGCGGGACGCTAGAGACGGCGAGGCGAGTCGTTGCAAATGGAACAAGGCCAGAATAGAAGCGAGAGGCGGCGAGAAGACGGCAAACTGAGCTGGCAAGTCGAGGAGCTGTCTCGATTTGAGCACCTGGCGAATGCACCTCGTGTACCTCGTGAATGCACCTCGCGAAGGAACCCGCTTCCAATGCTCGGCCGAAGTCGTGCAAATCACCGAGGAAAGGCGGTCGCGCGTGTTCCCGGGAAAAGTGTCGTCTGCGTCCTCGTCGCGTTGGGCTCGACGACGAGCAATTACGAGCTGCTTGACTGGCTCTTCCCGGTCACGGGGTCTTGCTCTGTCCGCCCACTGCGCGCGGAAGCCGCGGATGACGTCGATCGGCACATAGCACTTGCCGTTTCAAAATAGCCTGTTCCAGCCATCTGCCGCTAATGGGAGCGCACGTGCCAGGTGAAAGTTGGGGCGTTGGGCAGCGTTCAGGTACGTAAGTATTACGGTGTATCTAACTTTGTATTGCAGCTGCAACGTTCTTCACCACATAACATACGGCAGTCACCGTTACTGTTCTGTTGCATGCGTCTTGGCAATCTGAGAAGTGTCAAACCTACGAAGTGAGCACCTTTGTGTAAAGAAAGGAGGAAATAATGAATGAAAAGGAAAAGGAAAAGGAAAAGGAAAAGGAAAAACAAAAAACAGAAAACAAAAAAAAACAGAAAGGTACGGAAAACAAAAGCAAATAAAACGCCTACTACGCCATAGCATTTCTCGTGAAACCAAAGCAACCTTCACCCATCCACGGAGTCCGTCTCGCCCTCGAGGTCTTCTGGATCAACGTATGAAAGCCATTCACCCACTCGACCCATGCCGCGTTCAGGCCCCGTCAGCCCAGCCATCACCGACCGGGGCTTCTCGTCTCGCACCGTACGCCGCCACCCGCCCCGTCCCCTTGCTGCCGGCTCGCCGTAGCGCATGTGGTGGTCGACGGCGTATGGATTGTGCTCGGGCCATGACGTAAGCAGATCCGGACTGTCAAACACATCGCCTTCCATCGGGTGTCGTCGCATCAACGGTGCCTCCAACGGCATGGCCGGCTGCAGCATGGGCCCCAGTGGTATCATTGGCATCCCGCCCATGGCTCCCATGGACGCTCTGGCCGGTGCCGACAGCGCACCCACGCCGGTCATCGGAGGCGCCGTGGCAGGCGCCATGGCCATGGAGGACAGCATGCCCATTGGCATCATTCCCTGGACGGCCGGCGCGGCTGGCGCTTTTCCTCTGCAGTCGGTGTTGAAGCGGTCGGCCAACCGACGGTCCTGCGAGTTCGCGCGAACCCCTCTGGCCATGTTCACGCCGGCCACATAGTAGTTTCCGCCTGTCGACGGCCTGTTGTCAAACGGCGCCGGTGAGAACGGGCTCAGCTGGCCGTGGTGCGGGTCGTGCTGCTCATCGCGATGCTCGTGATGCCGGTCGTGGTGCAGGCGCGTATGCTGGTGCTGGTACGCCTGCTTCGGGTGCGGTTGGTGGTGCACTGGCTGCGCCTGTTGTTGCGGTGGTGTCGGCGGCATCGGCGGTGGAGGTGGAACCGACGGCAGGATCACAGTGGCTGACCGCTGGCGGCTGCCTTCCTCCAGGAAGTTGTGCTTCCCACGCGCATACACGCCCAGGTCGCTTTCCGCATGTCGTCTTGGATAGCTGTCCGTCTCGTCCTCCGACGGCTCTTCCGCCTCGCGATAGCCGTCATCGTAGTATCCTGACCGCTCCTCGTCGCCGAAACCGGTCAAGGCTGTGCGCATCCGGTTGGCCAGGTCGTCGTCCCGCGGGTCGTGCAGTCGTCGCGGCAGAAACGTGCGTTCGTCGTCTTGCCTCGTGGGCGCTACAACCGACACGCCGGCAGAAGCAGTGCCGGCCGGCCGGCCGTGGCGGAAGTCTCGGATCGATGCCGCCGCAGACCCAAAGCGCTCGCCTCGCATGCTGTTGAACGGCTTCTGTGTGTACTCGGATCGGCTGGTGTCTCCCGTATCACACTCAAACACGGCGCACTCACACGTCTTCCACTTTGTGCCGCAGACCATGCAAGATTCTGCTCCGCAATTCCCGCTAGACGCCAGGTCAGCCTACTGGCATGCAACATACCACAATGTGTCTGAGAGGACTTCATACCATGTCATGTGATCCTGGCTGTCATGCAGCGGCGTCCTGGCTCGACAATCGTAGCATCGTTGCCGGCCCTCGACTCTGGCCTCGTCCAGGAACCGGCTGGACCCTTCTCGGGGGGGACACTGGCGTGCAATGTGCCATGGCCCGTTGCACAGACGACACACTTTCGTCCTGCACTGGCTACACTGGGCCGCCTTCCGGTCGTCGGCCGAGAACATGTCGTCCGCCTTGAGCCATTCTCCACACCGTGGACAGTGAGCCCGTGACTGGGCCGCGTATTCGCGCTGCTTCTGGTTCCAAGCCCGCTTGAAGCCCTGATCGAACAGCTTCTCGACGTGTTTCAGTGGGATCTGCCCGCCACAGCACCGCGGTGGCATCGCCCGCGGGTCGGACACCGCCTTGGCAAACTTGTCTTTCAGGCAGGCACCGCACATTCGGTGAGAACAGCTCAGCTTGGCCAGACGGGGCAGTGCGTATTCCTCGCCGCACGACGCACAAGCATGGCTACATGACCGGTCAGTGGCGATGCCGTAATCATGCGGCGCAAGGTGCCGACAACTCACTGGTTACTCGGCGTCTCATTGACAGGCGCCTGTCCGACGTAGCCGCCCAGCACCGACAGTTTCGACGAGCCGACACTCGGCGACGAGGCCATCGGAGGTGCCGTCGGCTGCGTCTGTGCTCTGCGGAGAGGCGCCGGGTTGTTGGTGTAGGATTCAGGGACCTCCGTCTCGCAGTATCGTCTGGATGACGGCCGGCTAGAACGACAGGTGAGTTATACATTCGACATTCGACATTCGCCATTCGGGAGAGACCTCACCTTCTCGATGTCGCCCGGTGCTTCCACCCGTCGTCAAAGCTGTCGGGACGGCGCAGGCTCCTTTCTCGCTTGGGCGCAAAGCGCGTGGCTTGTCGGGACATGGGCGCTCTGCTGGTCTGCCTCGAGGCCGCCTGGCGCGGAGGGGAGTCGCTGTCGTCGTCTTCCTCGGCCGTGACGTCCTCTGTTGCTTCCGCGTCCTCTTCGTAGATGACCTTCTCGCGTCTCCGGCTTCTGCTCCGGCTGCGACCGGTGCCTGCACCCCGGCTCTCAGTGCTGCGACGAGGGGCGGTGCGGCGAGAAGACCCCGGCTGGTGCTGGCCTGGGCCTGGGCCTGGTTGTGGGTTTGAGTTGGGGGGTTGTCCTTGTCGCTGTCCCTGTTCGCGTGGCCGTTGGCGCTCCTCGCCGCCCTCCCGCGGGCGATGCTGGCTGCTGGAGCGGCGGCGGATGTCGAGACGGTCCCGTAAGGCATTCTTGTCTACGTAAACGCCATCGCCGGGATCGTCGTCCTCGTCTTGTGAGCTGTCGGTCGTGTCGGATTCACGCTCGGAGTCGTCAAAGGAGGACCGCACGGACCGGCGGGAGTCGGGGGTCGAGCGGTAGTGGTGGGCCGAACGCGGACTCTGGTCGCGGTGGGACGCAGTCCGGCGGCTGCCAGAGCGAGAGCGGCCTTCGTAGGGGCGGGTGGCAGTGGTGACGATGGCCCGCTTCCCGGTCGGGGCGGTGGACGCCCGCGCAAAGGGAATTGGCGCGGCCGGTGCCCGTCCCACAAGCGGACTGGCAGAGTTGTGGTGTCGCATGCCTCGTGGTGAAGCCAGTAGGGAAGCGGCCAGGCTCACGGCCGGTCGTTGGTGAGAGGTAGCAATGGACGACGGGGCAGCCGAGTAGGCTGAGTAGGCGGACCTATGTACGTCCCTCCGAGAATGACGAGGCGATGGATGTGGCGACGACAGCTCCATTTGCGTCCAATCGTGCTCGTAGACCGAGGGCGAGGGCATGTGGCCGGGAGCCGTCTGCCACCAGGAGCCAAGGTCGAGCTGCGCCATTTGGAGTGGCGTCAGCCTTAGACCGCCAGTAAGATGCACATCCGCGGCCGGCCAGAGGGGTTTGCTGTTTCAGCGTGCGAGATTGGCCGCGGTCGTGGGTGAGGGTCGTGGTGTGGTGGGCGACTGACGACGGCGAATTCTGCTCCAGTTGTGCGTAAAAGTGCCAGCTGGTGCTGTCTGACTGGTGCGGCCGGGTTGCTGAGACTGCATGGGGGGGTATTAGCGCTGATTGGTCTCACATGAGGTCGTTGCACCATTCAGGAGAGAGGGGGCCGTCTGAGGGGACGATGCCCCGCTTGGCGACAGAAGAGCGAATCCAGGGACAACATATGGGGCTTACCGTTGGGCATCAGCGTAGCGAAAAGGCCGGATATGCGGGCGTGGCCCAAGAGAGGGGTGAATGGGGTTGGATGAGGTGGATGGGAGTTAAAGGAAGAGAGAAGGGGAGTGAAGAGGGAGAAGGGAGTGAAAAGGAAGAGGGCCTGGTGGAAAAAGAGAGCCTGGTGGAAAAAGAGAGCCTGGAAGAAGAGAGAGGCTTGGTAGAAAAAGAGCCTGGTGGAAAAACAAGAAAGGCTTGGTAAAAAGAAATCTAGATTAGGCAAACCCAGAAATACGACGTTGCTGTCACCAGGAGAGGACGGGTGGCCGTGGGTCGGAGGCAAATACTTTTTCTCGCAGGCTTGTCTGCTGTTTCCGCACGATACGACGACAGGTGCCCCGTCTTGACTCACGTGATAGGCTACTTGGAGAAGGAGCGATGCATGGGTGCCTGTGGCAAATCGGATCGTGAATGATGCTGGATGGGAAGCTGCCCACGAGACAGCGTCAGCGCACACGTGAAGAATCCTGCCAGCCTTGTGCCATGCATCCTGGGGCTGCGGGACAGCGGACGTGTCCGAGCACGCTCCATGCTGTGTTTCCCAGACAGTTCCCGGGAGTAGCGTGACACGTTTTCAAGGTGAAACGAGGCTGGGCTTGCATGCCTGTCTATGTGCCAGCACAACGATTGGGTTTGTGGTTGGCCTGCTGCCAGCAGCTGCCAGCTGCCAGCAGCCAGAACCATGGTGTGTACAAGTAAGATACAAATCTATCCAACGGTACTCACTCCCCCAGAAACGTCCGTCGCCGGGCCTCGGCCTGACGTACAATGTCGGCTGCCAGGCTGAGGCTGGGCGCCAGCACGGCATAGCGAGCCGTCTCGGCGACGACGTCGGCCAGGATTTGGTCGAGCATCGCGCGACTCGGCACAATGGCCAGCAGCACGGCCGCCAGCGACGGCGACAGGGACGCGCCCATGACCAGCAGGGCCTGTGACGTAAAGGAGAGCGCGGCCTGCCAGAGATACGGCATGTGGCCGTCGCGGTTGGCCGCCACGTTCTCGAGCTGGCGCACGGCCGACTCGAGACAGTGGTGACAGGCTGCCCGCACGGCGGCGTCCAGCACGACCGCCTGCGTCTGACCCTGCTGACCCTGCTGACCCTGCTGGCCCTGCTGGTCCTGCTGGCCCTGCTCGCGCTCCAGCACGGCCCGGATGTACGGCCGGTAGATGATGGTCCGGCAGGCAAAGAAGCGCTGACGCAGGACCGTCTGCACCGGGTCGGCCAGCGGTGCGCCTGCAAACGAAAACTGCAGCGGCGCCGGCAGGTTGTCGTACCACTGCGTCAGCTGGTAGTCCAGCTCGGCCACGATCGGGCCCAGGCTGGCCGTCGACGTCGCCGTCTTGGCGTCCTGTGCGTAGAGCAGCTGGCTGACCCGGTTGAGCAGACGGCGGAGGGCGATCTCGGCCAGAAAGTACCATAGATCGTCGCGTCCAGGGGGGTTGCCCTCCTGTGGACCTGTCTGGGTCTGGCTTTCTTGTGCGTGCTGCGCGTGCTGTGCGTGCTGTCTGTGCTGTCTGTGCTGGCCGTCCTGGCCATCCTGTCCGTCCTGTCCATCTTGTCCATCTTGCCCACCCCCCTCCCCCCTCTCAAAACCACACGGCAGGTCGACGTTTTCCTCCAGCTGCACGATGCCCGAGTGCGGAAGGTCCAGCTCGGCCAGAAGGTCGCTCTCAAATAGCAAGGCGTTCCAATAAATCCGCTCGGTCAGCTCGCGCTGGCCGGCCGGCACGCGATCCGACACCATCAGCAGCAGCTGCAGCTTCGTGCTGGTCGTGCAGAGCAGGTTCCAGGCCTCCAGCGGCCGCACCAGGTAGAACAGGTAGACGGCCGCCAGCAGGTAGCACTGGGCGGCCAGCACGCTGTTGGACGTCATCATGGCCGGCAGCAGCGTCCAGGCGGCGGCAAAGTAGGCCAGCCCGGGCGGATCGTCGTGCGGCACAATGCGCGAGATGCTGCCGCCCAGGCCAGCCTGTCCCAGGGCCAGGACGAGCAGCACGATGCAGCTCTCGGGGCCCTCGCGCAGGCCATTGGACAGGGCCGTGCCGTAGAGCCGGTCCCACGTGTACGGGTTCACGCAGGCATACCACACGTTGACGCGCGCAAAGTAGGCCGTAATGTAGGCAGCCGTGTTGGCCAGGTCGATGCGCGGCGTCGGAGCCAGCGCCTGCAGCGGCGTGCGGGCCATCTCCAGCCGCAGCAGGATCTGCGGGTCGTACGGCTGCGTCGCCAGGTCGCGAATCACCGGCCACTGCAACAGGTGCATGGCCGCGTTGGTGTGCACCTTGGGCATCGTCGATATGTTGGTCGTGCTGCCGGCGGACACGACGGAGACAAACGTGCTCGTTCCTGCAATCGACGGCCACAACGTGCTGAGGGACGGCTGCGGCTGCAGGCTTGTGGCAGCCAGCTTCGTCTGCAGCAGGCTCTCAATGTGGCCGAGCCGCTCGAGAATCAGCTTGTCGCCGGCATCCAGCTTGATGCCGGGCTCGCGGTAGATGCACGTTGCTTTTAGTTCCGTGCACAGTTTGCACTTGGGCTTCGTGCCGTCGCAGCGAGACTTGCGTGACCGGCAAACTTCACACTAGATTAGTTAGAACGAGAAGAAGAAAAGGAAAAAGGAAAAAAAAAAGAAAAAAAAAACACACGGCAATCGTCGCTCGCCGGCGTGGGTAGTCGTTGCTGACATCGATGCTGCGGCGCTTCAGCGGATTGATGGCACCGTCGTAGCTGGCCATGGCTGCCGGTGGTGCTGCCCCGACGATGCTGGGCGAATTCGCCGCGGAGCCGTCAGACGATGGTGCCGACCGGATGCTGTCGCGGCCGAAGCCCACGGAGCGCCGGGGCGAGCCCACGTCGACGGAAAAGCCGCCGTCCGAGGTAGCCATGGCGAAAACGGCAGACGTCCAACGTCGAGTCGCTGCTGCTGCTGCTGCTGCTGCGAGAGGATCAGTCGCGAGCCCATGTCCAGAGAAGCCGGGCCGTGCGTCTCATAGCATCATGAGCAAGGTTGATGCGCAAAGTGGGGATCGAACAGAAGAGGGGATGGAATCCGGAGTAGTCGTAGGCTGGTTGAGGCTAAACTTGAAGTTCGCAGGCTGGACACCACGTGATCCAGATCAATGTCTTCCTACGATCATGTCACATGACTATGTCGATACAATGTACTCGTATACATATCGCGTCTTGAAAGAGACAGCCCACACAAAGAACCAGTCTAGAGCTCGGTACAGCAGCATTATCCTCTTCCTCCAGCTGTTCCTCCAAGTCATCGGGCCTGCCCAAACCAGCTTCTCTTGCTCAAAGGACGGAGCTGTACAAGACAAGGAGCAACCAAACAGACGGCAAAATCGCGTACCAAAAATAAAATATAGGAAATATAGAAAAAGCCAGAAGCCAAAAGCCAAAGCCAAAAGAGCCCTTCCAGGCTGTCCCAAGCCGAATACGCACCCTCGTTTCACGCCTCGCCCGCCTCCCGGGGCGTCACGCTGGCAATCAGATTCTGGTACTGCTGGTCCTCGTCGACGATGCGTTTGACCGACTTCTGCTGGGGCGTCGGGGTGACTGCCGGCGTGGCCGTGGCTGTCCAGAGCACGCCCTGCATCGGCTGGGGCAAGCCCACCACGTAGGCACTGCCACTGCCCTTCCTGCTGTCCAGGTCCATCTTGTCGCCATCGTTGCCGTCCCCGTTGGCCTTGTCGACGAGCTCCTTTCGCGGCAGCCGCATCGCCAGCAGCACGTACTCGGCCCGCGTCATGCTGCCCATGATGTTGTCCATGTACCGCTTCACCTCGTCGGCCGGCGCGACGACGCGGGCGAGATAGTCCAGCAGCTTCTGCCCCGACGACGACGACGACGACGGCGCCGCCACCTGCAACCGGATCGTCACCGGCTGGTAGTAGTCCAGGTCCGGGTCGCCGCCGTACTCCGACAGGCTACCCTTGCGCACGATCAGAAACGACGCCACCACTTCTTGTGGCGACGCCACGTACTCGACGATGCTGAACTTGGGAAACAGGTACCGATCGCCTGTGCCGCCCGCAAACTCCAACACCACCGCCGACACGTCCAGCCGGGTCGCCGGCGGTGGGCCCTTGGATCGCAGCGCCTGCTGGGCCGGCGGGATCGA
This sequence comes from Grosmannia huntii, assembly GCA_019925595.1. NCBI lineage: Eukaryota > Fungi > Ascomycota > Sordariomycetes > Ophiostomatales > Ophiostomataceae > Grosmannia > Grosmannia huntii. Next base: position 237,271 of record JADHKJ010000014.1, read on the forward strand.
GCCGCCTCGGTGCTGGCTGCTGGTCGCGGTCGACGGCAATGTCGACGGTCCTGCTGCTGGGACAGGCGGCACTGCGACGGTCGACCCGTTGGTCCCTGCGGATGCGCCTGCTGGTGCCAGCACCGCCTGTCCGGCCGACTGCAGCCGTTGCCGCTCGCGTTCTTTCTCGTGGGCCACCTGGCCCTTGAGCTGGTCCAGGACGGCCTTGAGGTCGGTGGCGTCTGAAAACTGCGGCCGGTTCTCGCCAATCCGACGCACCATCTCCTTCACCCGGACATCGTCCAGGGCTGTCTTCACCAGCAGCACCACGAGCGGGTCGCTTCCGGCTGGCGGCCGCAGGTCCACCGACGTCTGTTTCGGGTTCGTCCGCAGCACAATGTCGAGAATGATGCGCACCTCCTCGGCGAAGAACCGCACTGTCCTCCCGTCCACGAGCAGCCGGTCGGCTGACGGCCCCTGCGCCGCACCGTTGCGCTTCGTCTCGATTGTGATCTGGTCAATGATGGCCTGGAACCGGTCTAGCTCGTCCTTGGGCGCGTTGCCGTTGGCCACCCGCTTCATGAGATCGCGCAGCTGCGGGTCTTCAGTCGCACGTTCTGCCAGCGTGACTATGATAGAGTCCGTTCCCGGCGGGTGTGCAGGTGCCGCCTTGGGCGTGCTGACCGGTGGACTCGGGCTGGGCGCGTGTGGCCGCGGTGCTGCGAGCGGACGTCCAGCCGCAGCGGGTGGCAGTTGTGTTGGGGTAGGCCCCGATGGCTGGACGAGTGGTCTCGCTACTGGTGGGACACTCGGCGAGAGGATCCCTTCCATTCCGCGCGGCGACGCCATGGGCTGTGACGAAATGGCCACTGCAGGAGGGGGTGGTGGCGGTGGTGGCGGTGGTGCTGGTATCTGTGCCGGGCTCTGGGGCTGCTTCTTCGGAGTTGGTGGTGGCGGTGTGGCGACGGCGGACGGCGACGACGGCGGCGGCATGCTGCCTCGCGAGGGGCCGTACATGATGATGGGCCGGACGTGGGGAGGCAGCGCGGCGGGTGGCTTGGGATCCTTGACGCCGTACATGGTGGCCTCGAAGATGTGTGGCTCGACCGTGATGACGATCTGACCCAGCTTCACCATCGAGTCCTTGGGCGGGTTTTTGGGGTCATCGATGGCGACGCCGCGCCGCTTCGACGGCTTAGCCCAGTACTTTTCAAAGATGCCCTCGTTGATCCATTTCTGCCGCGAGCGCGAGAGTGACTCGGCCAGGACGCCACTGCTTCCGTTAGCTGCCATCGACGGCCTCCCGCACGGCGTAAACAGACCTCTCGTGGACCGACTGGTAGTCGGAGGCTGCCAGCTCCTCGGGCTGGCTCTGCTCGACTGTTGGCAGCGGCCGGCCGGCCTGGATCGACCGGGGCAGCGACTGCTGCTGCTGTGGCAGGTTCTCGCCCGACGAGTCGTCGAATCCAGCTGCACTGAGAGTGGGCGTGGCCGATCGGGTAGTGCTGCCCTCGCCCGGCGGCGTCGATGTCCTGCGCTTCGCCGCCTGCTCGACCCGTGCCGCCGCGCGTGCGGGCAGCTTTCGTTTTCGCTCCATCGCGCCTGGTCGTGCTTCTCGATCTCGTCCGTTGTCTGATGTCTCCCTACGACGGCAATGCAGGCATCTCACGACGGCAACCCCGCCAATGGTGTCTGCGTGCGGCAGAGACAAAAGTGACGTCTGCGCGCCTGCGTCGGAGCAAGGCGCCGCTGCGTGGCCGAGACGGTCACGTCGTCGTCGCCAAAGCTAGCGGCTGCACGCGACGCTGTGGGAATGGTGCTCGCCACAGCGCCAAGACACAGATGGCCTGGTTCGGCGGAGTCGACGCTGAGCGATCGTGCGCGGTGTCTCCGTAGCAACACGGTCGAGACGCGATCGGCTTCTCGGTGCGTGTCGGATGGCAGGAAGAAAGCGTTGCGCTGCGCACTTCTGGTTGGGGGTTGTCATTCTTTTACGGCTCAACACGAAGCAGTGAATTCGGCGAGAGAGAAGAGTGCAACTACGATCACCTAATCAAGATTAGCGTCGCGCCTGTCCCCCAGACCGCGCCGCGATCTCATTGGTGTATCCAGGCTGACGTTTCTTCCACCTCACCACAACGCGCCGATGAAATCCTACCCGACACCCCATACATGACATACATGCTTGGTCGGCCTGTTCTGGTCAACAGTTTTAGTACAAAGTACACTGGAACACTTTGAACACTTTGAACAGTTCGCACACTTCCTAAAGTGGGGCTATTAAAAACGTGCCTTCCTCTCCAAGCTGAACGGCACAGTAATCTAGCCCGTATCTTCAGATATCCTACCATATCGTAGTGCTCGTTTCTATCCTCATCCATCCCACCACGATCCCACCCATGGGCTCCTCTCTGTACAAGACGGCCGCCTGGGCCGTGGGCTTGCCTGCAGCTCTTTGGTGCACCTTTTTGGCCTTGGCTGTTAGCCCGTACTTTCAGAAACAGTTGGTCACAACCTCGTCGCACCATGTCTTTGTTGCTTTGCTGCATGCTCACCACATTCTGCCAGTTTTCTCTACGCACACAAAATATACCCCTGGTGGCAGGATGCCAACCAGCCACAGCAATGGGGCTTTGCCAGTGCGTGGCCGTCTTGCTGGTGCGGCCTGGGCTCTCGCTGACCTCGTCGCAGAAAACCAGGTGACAACGTTTCACTTGACGACGGATGATGGTGAGCGCATTCACGCATGGCATGTTCTGCCCCTTCCCGTCTACCTGAAGCACGAGGAGATGCTGCAGCGGCAGCCGACCGGCCACTGCGACGATGTCACCACCGCCGATTCTCTCCGCATCCTCCGAGAGGATCCCAAGGCGCAACTCATCATCTTCTGTATGTGGTCAGAAGGCGCGTTGGGATTTCTTTGTTTTGCTGGAAGTGACCGCTGACAACCCCCAGTTCATGGCGTATGTGATCTCTGGAGAGCATGGCCTCACTCCGCGTACTGACACCCTTCTCACAAGAATGTCGGACATATTCCCACCACCATACGTGCGCCCTCTTTTCACTTGCTTACCGACACGAGCTCGTTCCACCTGCTTGCGATTGACTACCGCGGCTTTGGCCAGTCCTCCGGCGAGCCGTCCGAGGAAGGCCTCATCCGGGATGCCTCTGCTGCAGTCGACTTTGTTCTCGAGACGGCCGGTGTGGCGCCTGACCGCGTCATCTTGCTTGGCCACAGCCTAGGTACTGCCGTGGCTGTTGCGGTCGCTGAGCGCTATGCGGTCCTCCGCGCTGTCGACTTCGCCGGCCTTGTTCTTGTCTCCGGCTTCAGCAGCCTGCCCACCATGCTCTCCAATTACGCCATCGCCGGATGCGTGCCCATCCTGGGACCGCTCCGCTCATGGCCGCGCGTGCTGCAGTGGATCTTGGGCTTCGTCGTGGAGCCGTGGTCATCGGTAGAGAGGCTCGGACGCCTGGTGAGCACGATCCACGCAACCAAAGGACGCCGCCTGCGCATCGGCCTCATCCATGCTGCCGACGACTGGGACATTCCGAGTGTCGAGGACGATAAGCTCTTCCTGGCAGCCGTGAAGCCCCTCCTGGGCAGCGAGCCCAACGAAGAGCAGCTGGCGGCTGTCAAGGAAGCCCGCACCGTTCGCCTGGGTCGCGATGCGTTTGTGACTGAGTGGCGCGAGTCCGACGTGGTGATCCGTCAGGAGCGGTTCCCACATGGAGGTGAGCTCTTCTGCTCTGCTGGATGCAAATCAAATTCGTGCTGACAGCCCAGGCCACAACAACGTCATGAATTACGCACCAGTAGTGATGGAGGTGATGCGAATCTTTCATGAAGAAAACTGACTTATCCAAACTGGCTCAAAGCTATCAAGCGCACCTATAATGTATACTTAACCCGCATTGCCCTACATAGTATCAGAATACAACGTGACCTGCAGCCATTAGCAGTCTGCTCCCCAGCCGTTCTGGCGATTGATGTGGTTCATAGCACTGATGCCGGCCTGCACAAAGTCCACGGCCCCGTCGACGGTCTCGTTGCCAGAGCGGAAGGTGGGCTCAGCGCCCTCGGCTGCGCGCAGATCCTCCTGGTCGAGCACGGTCTGGCGTTTCTCCAGCACGGCCTTGCTGATGGCCCGGGCCCACAGGTTGTACAGCTGGTCCTCGGACAAGCTGACGTACTCGACCGGGCGGTCGTCTTCCTGGCGCGAAAAGGCCCAGCACGCGACAACGACCTCGTAGCGCTTGGTGCGGAAGAAGAGGAAAGGCCAGGTGAAGACGATGAGCAGGGTGGCGATGCAGACAATGCGGATCCAGCGGACGAGCCGCCAGCGGTTGAACGGGTGGTCGTTGTACATGTGGATGCGGGTCTCGTCGACGGGAAAGGACACGGTGAGATGGCCGCGGTAGTTGGTGCGGCGGACGAGCGTCTCCATTTGGGTGCGGACCTTTTTCTGGTCGAAGCCGGTGACGCGCCGCTCGAGCGTGAAGCACTTGAGCGCGGACCGGTCAGCACAGAAGCGGCGGCACCAGCCCTCGAGGCCGATGGATGCGTCCGACGATGCAAGGGTCTGCTCAGCCTGGTCCTGGCAGCGGAAGACGGTGCCGCGTCGCGTGCGCGTGTGGTCGCTGACGAGGTGTACCGCGCGCCAGGCCCGGTTCCGCTGCACGTCCGCATAGAGGTAGGGTGTCAGGTCGAGCCGCACGTCAAAGTCGGTCACCCGGCGGTTCTCCTTCTTGTCGTCGCCGCGGTCGATCGTCTGCATGTGTGTGCCGAGGAGCCGCACGTACGGCCGCGGCGCCCGGCAGGCCAGCACAAACACCTGGTCCGCCAGGCTCGCCCAGCCCGTCGAGCCGGGCATCACCACCGACCGAACCGCCTTGGCTTCGTCCTTGAGCATGGTGTCGCGCACGGCATCCAGAATGCCCGTGTGGCCGTCACCGCCGATAAACAGCAGCCGGTCCCCAGGTCCATCGTTGGACACGTCCGCCCCAGGCGAGCCGCCCCCAGCCACCGCCGCCTCGTCCGTCGTCGCCGGCCCGCGGACGGCATCCACCTCCGTGTACAGCGGTGGCAGATCGGCGATCAGCAGCTGCTCCGAGGGATCGTCGTCCATGTCCACCAGCGGCGCGCGCGAGACGCCCGACCCACTGCCCTGCTGCGAGCTCAGCGACAGGGCGTCGGCGCTGGGCCGTGGCAGCGGGGATCCTTTTCGTATGCTCATGATGTTGATGGTGTGTTGGTCGACAAGGAAAGAGCAGGCAAGCAACAGATGAAGTAAATGCTCACGTAAGCCAATAGGAGGGCACGCAACGCAGGACCCACTGTCTGCCTAGACCGCTCTGGACTGCTTGTACGCTAAAATGGGCGATGGACAGCGACTAAATGTGTCACGTGCTATCGATAACGCTCTGCGGGGTAACACGGCCACGCCTGTTCCTATTTTTCCGACTTGGTCGATTGGATACAGCTGCTAAAGCTTCTCTTTCATCCCGCTGCTCAGTCTGGATTCCCGTTTCAGCCATACCACACGAAGCCCTCGCCTCTCCCCCCTTTCCTCGAACATGGCCGGCGATGCGAAACCAGCGTCGGGGGCTGCCGAGGACACAAACGCCGAAGCTCCAGTGGCGCCCACGACGTCTTCTGTAGCGGCAGGGAAGCAGCCGGCCGGCGACTCGGACGACGAGCACGACGACGGAGCAGGAGCGGCAGCGGCGCCGTCTGGCAAGAAGAAGAAGAACAAGAAGAAGAAGGGAAAGACGGTGGCCGAGGCGGAGTCGGAGGTGAAGAGGGCCATTGACAGCCTGCCGCCAGCACAGCTGGCCGAGCTGCTCAAGCTCAACCCGGCCATCTCGCAGGAGATTGCGGCGTCCGAGGCACTCGCGGCCGGCTCGTCGTCGGGCGGCGTGACGTCGGCGTCGGCTCTAGAGGCGCTCAAGACGCTCAGCCTGGCCGACATCATGACGGGACTGGCGGCCAGCGGTAAGAACGCCAAGGACATGGCGAGCTACAAGTTCTGGCAGACGCAGCCAGTGCCGCGGTTCGGCGAGGGTGAGCAGGGCGACAGCGCGGTCGAAGAGGGGCCGATCAAGGTCCAGACGGTGGACGAGGTGTCCAAGGAGCCGCCCACGCTCATCGACGGCTTCGAGTGGGTCACGGTCGACCTGACGGACGACGAGGAGTTGAAGGAGGTCTTTGACCTGCTCTCGGGGCATTTTGTGGAAGACGGCGAGGCCATGTTCCGGTTCCGGTACTCCAAATCTATTTTGAAGTGGTGGGTTTTTTTTCTTTTTTCTTCTCTCCCCCTTAATCCCCCGCTAATCCCCAGGGCTATGATGTCTCCTGGCTGGACCAAGGACTGGCACGTGGGCGTGCGGGCAACACAGTCGCGCAAGCTGGTGGCCTTCATCTCGGGCATCCCGCTGGAGCTGCGGATCCGCGACAAGGTACTGCACGCGTCCGAGGTCAACTTCCTGGTGATCCACAAGAAGCTGCGGTCCAAACGGCTGGCACCCGTGCTGATCAAGGAGATCACGCGGCTCTGCAACCTCAAGGGCGTGTGGCAGGCGCTCTACACGGCGGGCGTAGTGCTGCCAAAGCCGGTCAGCACGTCGCGCTACTACCACCGGTCGATCAACTGGCAGAAGCTATACGAAGTAGGCTTCAGCCCGCTGCCGTCGGGCAGCAAGCCACAGTTCCAGGTGCGCAAGTACGCGCTGCCGGACCGGACGAGCACGCGGGGCCTGCGCGAGCTGGAAGCGCGCGACCTGGACGCCGTACAGAGCCTGCTGACGCGCTACCTTGCGCACTACGACATGGCCCAGACGTTCTCGCGCGCCGAGGTCGAGCACTGGATGCTGGACAAGAAGCTGGCCGGCGACGAGCAGGTCGTGTACTCGTACGTGGTCGAGGACGAGCATCACGCCATCACCGACTTCTTCTCCTTCTACTGCCTCGACTCGTCCATCATCAACCATCCGAAGCACAAGGTGATCCGGGCGGCCTACCTGTTTTACTACGCCACCGAGGTCGGCCTGACGACGCCGCCCAACAAGAAGGCGCTCCAGGCCCGGCTCAACGAGCTCATGGCGGACGCGCTCGTCCTGGCCAAGAAGCACAAGTTTGACGTCTTCAACGCGCTCTCCATCATGGACAACGCCCTCTTCCTCGAGCAGCAAAAGTTTGGCCCCGGCGATGGCCAGCTGCACTACTACCTCTTCAACTACCGCGCCAACATGATCGCCGGTGGCGTCAACAGGAGAAACCAGCTGGACGAGGAGGCCCTGAGTGGGATTGGATTCGTCATGATGTGAGGCCGGCCGGACGACGTTGGACACGACAGCATAGGCCAGCGTTGATTTGGTAGAGGAAGACGTGGTAATAGGAAGAAAGATCAAACACCAACCAGTCACGTGACACGCATCGTACATGAATAGCAAGAGAAAAGCAACATTACCGTCCGGCCAGCTTCTCGCCCGCGTGCGCGCGCTCCTCGAGAAGGCTGTTGTACCACGCACAGCGCTCGGCGAGGGGGGCGTGTCCCATGCCGTCGACAATGTGGACGGCGCCGGGCTGGATGTACTCGACCAGTTTGCGGCCATGGGGCAGGGAGATCATCTGGTCGGCGGTGCCGTGGAGGACGAGGATGCGGTCGCGGCCGACCTGATCGGCCATGGCGGCCAACTGCTGCGGCGACTTGTGGTGCCAGCCGCAGGCGATGAGCTGCATGAGGAAGCCGGCCGTGGAGAAGCGCGGGTCGAGGCGTTTGTGCATCTCCTGGGCGACGAAGCGCTGGTAGTTGTTGTCAAAGAGGCGATACCAGGGGTCCTGGGCGTCTTTGTCGGTGGTCGCGTGTTGTTCCCGCTGGGGTGGTCCGACCAGATGGGTTCCCTGTCGAGGCAGCTGCACGTTGTCGGGCTGTGGCAGCCAGTCGTGCGCAAAGAGGCGGCCGGCCGCGCCCCGGACGCTCTCCTCGACGCCTTTGGGGATGACGAGGGCCGCACGACTGGCAATGTTCTGCCAGAGGGTCGGCGACGTGTTCTCGACCGCGGCCGCCGTGCAGCACAGCGACAGCGACGCCACGATCATCGGTGCCCGACACGCCAGCTCCTGGGCGATCATGCCGCCCATCGAGACGCCGATCACGTGAACGGCGCGTTGGCTCGCCGGCGTAAATGCCAGGCCGCTCGTCGCCGGCAGCCTCTCGACAAAGCCCACGTGCTCCAGCACCTCGATGACGTCCAGGGCCATCTCGCTCGTCGAATACCGCATCAGCGGCTTGTCCGAGTCACCCATGCCACGGTTGTCCACCAGCAGCACCGAAAAGGCCGTGTGGCGCTCGTGGCCAAAGTACAGCGTCTGGCGCTGCCACGACGACTTGAAGGAGCCGAGCCCCATGATGAACTGCGCCGGTGTCAGCCAGAAAAGAACACCGTGTCCGTCGGCCGCTGCCCCAACGCACCACCATTCGGATCGGCCCCTCACCGTGGACCTCCCAGCCAATCTTCAGAGGCCCTCCCCGGCCCTCGGCCACGGGCAACAGCCCGCTGCTCGTTGGCTTCAGGTTAAACGTCGCATCCGGATACGACGGGTGCTGCAGGACCTCCTCCACCGTCGACAGATGCATTCTGACGGCCTCGTTAGCTTGCACGCTGACACCCGCTTCTGCTCTTCCGGAAAACATACTCGTTGGCCATGGCTGCACAGATGGAAGAGCGAGGCTGCGGGAGTGCGCGCAGGAAGGGGAAGCCTTGCGTCTGGATGCCTCGGCAACTCGTACGTCAGGACAAGATGTGCCCCGCTTCTACTAATACACCGCAAGTACGGAGTACTCCGTATCGTTCAGATTCCCCTCGAAGTTCAGATTCCCATCGAAGGCCCGGACAGCCCTCATGCGACGTTGGACGTCAGTGGACCTTGTTCTGCTGCACATGGATACGCAGCAGCGGTCACGGTAACAAAGGGCACGGCGTCCATATGGCCCGGCTGCTGGTCTCCTCTAATCGCGAAAGCGAATACGTATCTGCTCACGTGACCATCGTCCGATCGTCGCCTTTTTTCTCTTTTTCCTGCTAAACGGCCGCCATTCCAACTCCCCGCACCGACGCATCGACGGCGACAATTCACCATGGCCATGTCTTTCTCGCAGGTCCCGCGGCTGCTGTCGCAGTCCATGCTCCTGGCCACGGCTTCGCGTGTGCGCCCGGCTGCGGCCGTCCCGGCGCTCTCCGCGGCCTTTGCTGCGCTCCGTGTGCAAAACGACAACCAACGGCGCGCCTGCTCCAGCGGCGGCAAGGCCACGGGCTTGTCCCTGATCGCCCCGCGGCCATCCATCTTGCTGGGGGCGGCGGCGGCACACAAGACCCTGCAGCAGCAGAGGCGCGGCATGAAGGTGCACAGCTCGGTCAAGCGACGGTGCGAGCATTGCAAGGTGCGTTGTGCAGATCGGAGAGCCGGACGGGCATACGGACGAGGAAACTAACCATGCGGTCTCGCAGGTGGTCCGGCGAAAGGGCGGCAAGCGGCACAAGGGCTACATGTACATCATCTGCCCGGCAAACCCGCGACACAAGCAGCGGCAGGGCTGATGGAGGCGAGCCGACGAGCAGTGTAGGATGCAAGGAGGCGCTACAGCACGAGGCCGGACCTAGGCCTGTCTGCCAGGTGGCGACCAGGCTGTGTAGAACGGGCGGACGAATGGGACGGGAAAGGACAGAGAAACAGAGTACGCCCCCCCTGGCTTTTGTATCGTATCTATGGACGACCAATATACCTCTCCATTGCCTCCCACTCCGTCTTCCCGGTTGAGACGAGGTAGCGGATGTGCGCCTGGTCCGGGTTAGTGACGCAATCGAGCACGGGCCGAACTGCGAGTCAATCGCGGCCAACTCACAAGATCCGTTACGCCGCGGTTCCGCTCGAATTCGCCTCGGGCATATCGCTGTGTCTCTGTCCGCATGGCCGGGTCGCCGATGTGGTGTGTGCCACGGACGATCCGCCGGTAGAGGGCCAGCACCCGGGAGCGCTGCAGGAACTAGAGCGTGGTGTCAGAGCCGGCAGTGCGTCCAGCAAACAAACGCAGGGCGGCCTACATGCTCGAGGCTCAGCGTGCCGCCAAGACGCGTCCGGCTGGCGCCCGTGGCATAGCGCCGGAAGGCCGTCCGCAGACTGCCGAGTCGGTGCATGGGCTGCAGGGCGGCTGTTGAGACGCGGGGGCGATCGTGAGAACTCGCAGAGAATGAGAAAAATTACAAGTCTCGATTACCATCGCGCAGCAGCTTTGCAGCGCTCTAGTGGACGCTACGCTCTAGTGGACTGTCACGTGTGGACCGCTAGAAACGGCTGCTGTTGTCACGGGCATATATTGTTTTCGATTGGTAGGCTTTTGCTGTTGTGTATATTCCACTCATGCAATCCCAACCCATCCTGTATATCCCGTGTAGTCTTGACCCAAAAAAGTCTAAAGATAGACAGCCTCACCATATTATGATACAAAGAGAAAGAAAAAACTCTAAGGACCTTGTCCTCGCGTTACATAAGAAATGTCTAAATATAGTCTTTGCTCAACAAAAAAAGAAGGAAATATTCAACGCCACCTGTTCCTTGAGTTCGTTTACGCAGTCTTGCCCACCAGCTTGAACAGCCGTGCCTTCAGGTCGCCCTTGGGAGCCCGAACAAGCCAGTACAGGAAGAGAGCGGCGAACACGTTAAAGACAACGTACACCCACATCAGGCCAAAGTTGCGCCACCGTTCGTCGTAGCTGACATTAATCGAGGCCAGGAAGGCGTCCGTGTTGGCGAGAGTGCAGAATTCACAGCTCGCAGGTGCAACAGCCTCCGGGTTCATCAGCTTGCCACCGGCTAGCTCCATGTACGAGGCCATGTACTCGCTGCAGGTTTGGTTGGCGGCCGGCTGGAAGCTGAGCAGTTCCCGAGTAGTGCACGTGACATCGTGACGGCCGACTCCAGTAGCCAATAGGGCACCGACCAGATACGTCAAGGGTGAGACGCGGTACATGAAGATCCAGAAGCCAGGAAGTTCGTCCTTTCCAACCATGACACTATTTTTGGTTAGAATGTGAAGAGAGGAAGAAACAGAAAGAAAAAAACATACCCGCAGAAGATCAGCGTAAAGGCAAACAGCAGCAGGGCCAAGGTGGCACCCAGCTCTGCCGTGGGAGAGCCGGCCACGACCATGTCGGTAAAGGTGGACTCGAAGACAAGGAAGACCCAGACAAGCAGAAACATGAGGCCGCCACGCTCAGACACCGAGTGCGTCGCCTCTGCGTTGTGGTTCATGCCAACGATGTAGTAGAACGGCAGGAAGACGAGCAGCGAGGCGATGGTGTTCCAGGGAAGCTCCACAATGATGTTGGCCAGCATGAAGACGTACCACGAGTACGTGCGAGAGGCGCGTTCACGGATCTCGTAGAGCTCACGCTGGCGGATGAAATGGGGCATTGTCTGGTAGGCGAGGAAGGCGAAGATGACGAGCAACATGAAGATGGAGAACATCTGGTTCTGCAGTCCCTGCTCGGACAACGGCGCCTTGCGGAAGGACAGACCGATGAAGAGAGACACGGCAAAACAGAGGATCATCTTGGCGTAAATATACGACGGGGTGCGCCAGTACTGCTCAAAGACGCGTTTGGAGCACATGTACAGCTGGAAGAAGAAGGGCGTGGCATACGTGGTGACGGCGGCGTCAGACGTGCTGGAGGCCATGGTGTCCTTGCGCTTAGCCAGGGTATCCAGCTCGGCCTGGACAGCACGGTACTCGTCGCTATCGCGCCAGATACCGACCCAGTCCTGTTTCGCCACGCCACCGGGTCCGGCACCGATCACAGAGAGCATCCACTCGGCCGGGTTCTCGTCCTGTCCGCAGGGGTCGGCGCCGTTCCGTTCAAAGTAGCTGATGATGGTCTCTGCGTTCGGGCCAATGTCGCCAAAGTACACGGTGCGGCCACCGGCCGCCAGCAGAAGAATGCGGTCAAACTGCTGGTACAGCAGGGCGGACGGCTGGTGGATGGTGCACAGAATGGCCTGGCCGCGGGCAGAGAGCTTGCGAATGAGCGTAGCAACGGACCAGGCGGTCTGGCTGTCGAGGCCGGACGTGGGCTCGTCGAGGAAGAGTAGGAGATCGGGCTTGGCAGCAAGTTCCACGCCAATAGTCAGGCGCTTGCGCTGTTCGACGTTAAGACCTGTTACCCAGTTAGACAACGGCTCCGTTGGAAGAAAACAGAAGAAAGACGGCTAAACTCACCCTCGCCAGGCACGCCGACAATAGCGTCGGCATATTCCTCCATCTCGAGCAGCTCGATGACCTCTTCGACGAAGACGTACTTTTCCTGTGTGCTGACCGTGGTTGGCTGCCGCAGAAGTGCGCTGAAGCGGAGGGCTTCCCGCACAGTCGAGGTCTCGAGGTGGACGTCCTGCTGCTGGACATAACCGGTCTTGCGCTGGAAGGAGCTGTCACGGGGGCTTCCATTGACCAACATGTCGCCGGTGACAACACCCATGGTGACGCGGTTGGCGAGGACATCGAGCAGAGTTGTTTTGCCAGCGCCAGAGACACCCATAAGACACGTCAGGGTGCCAGGCTTGACCCAGCCGTCAACGTGGTCCAGCAGACGTCTGCCCTGGCCCTTGATGGTGATGTCGTAGCAAACATTGCGCCAGTGGCAGATGTCCTTCTGTTCGGTCTGGTGGCCCTTCTCGCCATCGCTTTCGTCGGACTGCGGCGTCTTCCTCTCGGTCACGACAGACTCCTTGTGGCCGCGGCGGAAGACGAGGACTTCGCCCTTGGACTGCTCGGCCGTGATCAGCTCGGCGGCCATGAGGTAGGTACAGAAGAAGGCGAGCATAAATCCGATGAGAATGCCCAGGTTCCGCCACTTGTGAGCGTGGTAGTACTCGTAGCTGCCGTTGAGAATGGTGTCTCCGAGGACAAAGTCGGCGCCCGCGGCAGCGCCAGCAGTAGAGCAAGTATGCTCGGTGCTTGGCGTGTTTGCATAGGCAGGCACAAAGGAGGCGCAAGGGAACTCACGGCCGCTGAGCTCGTTCACCAGCAGACTCTCGTACGCATAGGCAATGGGGTTGAGGTAGTTGATCCAGCGCATCCAGCCCTGCATGGACCTGACGGGGATGACAAAGCCAGTGTAGATGACAAGAGAGATGATGAAGACGGCGGCCGGCGTCAGAGCCTCTTGGACGGTGCGGGAGGCCTGGCCGATGGTGCGCAGAATGACGGACATGGTCAAGGTGCAGGTGAAGGCGAACAGCAGGAAGAAGAAGAAGTGTCCGGCGCCGTGTCGGAGATCGGCCATGAAGTACAGCGGAATATTAAAGGCGACAGCAGACAGGATCTTGGAGGGCATCTCGCAAAAGGCAGAAGAGACCGCCTCGGCTGAGGGCTGGTAGAGTGCATAGCGGGCGTGTTTTTCGACGATGGGACGCTGGGCATACAGAGAGAGAATCTGGACAGTTAGCACGGAGAGAAGAGGGAGAGGGAGAGGGAAAACATACTTCCAGGGAGCTGCTCAGGGCATTAAACAGAATGGCAAAGAAGAGCAAGATGCAGCGCGAAGTAATACTGGAGGCATCGGGAGACAGCTGGTAGAAGACACTGCCAAGAACAAGGGAGATGACGAGATTGCCGGCGACGGTGACGATGAAAAAGGTCTTGTCGCCCATAGTCCGCTCATAGCCGCGAGTCACGCAGAGAGCGACCTGCTGGGGAAACGAGAGGGTGAAGGGAGACTTGTTGGGGCTGTGCACAGAGTTAGCGAGAATAACATGGAGGGGAATCCGTATTAGGAAGGAGCTTACGTCAGCGGAGCCTGGTGTGCCTTCCGCACAGTAGCCATAGCCTCGATCGGGGTTCCATCCATAGGATGTTCATGATCGAACTCGGAAATATCCTGCAGCAGTGCGGCACGAGTGGCGCTAGCATTCCAGTAGGCGACAAAGTCGTCGGGGGTGCGCGGGACGCGGTTCTCGAAGCCAGCACGGACGACACGCTCGCCGGGGTTGGTGAGCGAGGTGAGGAAATCGGCCGTGGTCTGGCGATCGGGGCACTGGTAGCCCATATCGACAAAAAAGGCTCTGGCCTCGGAGGCGGGGCCAAAGTAGATCTGGCGGCCCTCGTAGAGGAGGCAGACCTTGCCAAAGGTCTGGTAGGCGGCCTCGGAGGCCTGGTACATGGCGACGAGGGCGGTGGTGCCGGCCAGCTCGGTCGAGAGGCGGAGGGTGTTGGCAAAAGAGAGGGCAGACGCGCTGTCGAGGCCGCGGGTGCTGTTGTCCCAGCACTGGAGGGCGCTGCCGCTGAGGGCAACCTCGGCGATGCTGACACGCTTGCGCTCACCACCGCTGACGCCGCGGACGAGATCGGAGCCGACGCGGGTGTTGACGGTGTGGGAGATGCCAAAGACGGCCATCACGACGTCGCGGATGTGGCGGGCGTACTGAGCGCGCGAGACGCCCTCGGGGCGCATCTCGGGGGTGCGGGCCTTGGCGGCGAAGAGGAGGGTCTGGCCGACGGTGAGCTGGGGAAAGTGAACGTCGGTTTCGGCCTGGTAGACGACCTCGCCACGGAAGCGTTTCTGGATGGCCTGCATGGGAATGCCCTGGTAGGAGACAAAGGCGTCGGCGTCGACGTGAAGGCCGTTGGTCTCACCGGCGACGGTCTTGAGCAGGGTGGTGACGCCGCTGCCAGGCCGTCCGAGCACGAGGAGCATCTCGCCGCTGCGCACGAGTCCATCGAAGCCGTCACGCAGGATGGGCACCTTGCTCTGGCTCCGGTTGCTGAGAAAGTACTGGGCTGCCTCAAGCGGGCCCTGCAGCAGCACGTTGAAGACGTCCTTTTGGTAGTCCGTCGGGCTGCCGTAGCCGTGCACGCGCAGATTGCGGTAGGCCACGCCGGCCGTCGGGCGCGGACAGTGGTCCGGACCCTCGCCGGTCGAGTGCAACACCGCCTGAGCCCAGCGCCGTGCGTCAAACGCCTTGGACTGCGGGTCGAGTGCTGGGTCGTTGCTCGTGCCCGTGAATGGGTTCCGGCCGGGCGACATGCCGCCGGTGGCCCGCGAACTTGACCGCACCAGCTCCATGCTGTAGGCCTGGATCAGGTTCTGCGCGTTGCTCGAGATCGACGGCTGTCCCGGCATCGCTGCCGTCTCGCCGGACTCGATCGACTTCCCGTCGGTGTCCATGGTGGAAGGGTCGTCAGGCCTGAGGCCGTTGCTGCTGCGGAGAAGAGGATCGCTGACAGCTGACTGAATCAGTGCAGAAACGGACAATGGCAATGGGCAAGTGCAATGGGAATGACACAAATCCGCCCGATCAACACATGCAGCAGGGCCCGGCTACTTATATCGCCGGAGCACGAGTACATGGTGCGTAGACCGCGTTGGCCCCCCCCCCCCCTAAAATAGTACGGAGCCTCTAGTGGCCACAGTCTGGATGTGTTCCCCGTCCCCTTGCTAGTCGTAAAACAGCCCGAGCCCTCCGGCTGCCAGATGTTGTGGTATTCGTCATCTTGGTCGAGATTGGGAGGCGTGTAAGTGTAAGTAAGTTGTGAATACGACGGCGGCATGTGGGGCAGGTCCGTGAAGTCGGTATTTCAGCAGGAACAGTGGGTTGCGCCTTCCCCTTCCTGGAATGTCGGCGCCGTTGACGGGGCAAAATTCTTTTGTTCAGTGGGTCCTCGGTGCCGAGTTCTCACAGGTCATAAAGGGAGCGGCAGCCTCCTTCGTACGAGCTCGACCTTGCGCTTAAACGACAACCGCGCACGAGAGGGTGCCAAAAACCGAAGACAGTTTCGCTTACCGATCCGGATAGACTCCGCCGAGTGTCCATGGACGCCGCACCCCCCCGCCAGGATCCCGCGGGCCCCTCGTCGCTGCTGGCCGCTGCCTCTGGTCATTCTTCTGCTTCTGCTGCTGCCTCGACGACGGCCCAACAGACAGACTCTTCGCCTGGGCCTGCCTTTCGCACCGGCAAGCACAAGTCCTGCGACGCCTGCAAGGCCCGCAAAGTCAAGTGTCCCAGTGCGTCTACCGCTGATCGCTGGCTGTTGATCGATGGAATGCAACACGCTGCTAACGCAACCAGACGTCAACTACCCGGCCCCTTGTGGCAACTGTGTTGTCAGCATTCCGTATCTCCCCTGATCTCAGCCCCATCTGCTGACAGGTCACAGCGCCGCAAGACAACATGCCACTTCGGCACAAAGAAGGTTCCAAGACGAAACGGTAGGCAGCCTGGAACACCCCCCCCTGCCCGATGCTAATAACGCTCAGTATCCGCCCATCTGCAGCTTGGCAGGCCATGTACCGCTGCCGGTGGGGTCCTCCACGATGCAACCTCTGACGTTGAGCACACGCCGGCGTCCTCGCCGCTGCGCTACGTCAGTGCTCCTCAGCCGGCCAAGCCGGGCTCTGCACGTTCAGAGGCATCAGGCGCTCACACGCCAACTGCCTCACAACCAGATGTTTACGGCCACAATGGCATCACCAGTGCAGATGCCGACACAATCCCGATGCTGTACATCGATCACATGCTCGCGCGGGCGCAGCACCAGACCCTCGGCAAGGAGTACACGCCCCTGACAAAGGTGAGCAGCAGGCAGATCCGTTGCTGTCCACAGCATCTCGTTGATCCTTTCTAACTGGTGCAGGGAAACGGCATATTCGGCACGTCTCAGTTCCTCTCCATCCACCCGTTCCACCCCCCCGTCCATGCGCGCAGGTCTAACACGTCCAGGTGGCAGCTACAGCCTCACGTTCTTCTCCGAGGGCCGCCTGCTCTCGCTCTCGTCGCGGCTGCAGAACAACAAGGTCAGCGAGCTGGTGCACCGCATCAATGGGGTCATTGTCGGCCGTCTGCGCCGCACCGAGCCAACGGCCCACGAGCCGCTGATGATGCCCATCACGCCAATGGCCACAGACGGCACTGGCGACGGCGACGGCGCGCCCGCGTTGCCCATTGTCGACCCGCCGTTTGCAGCGGCCTGCATCCGCAGCTATTTTGATCACGTGCACAGCCACTACCCCTTCCTCGACCAGGCCTCGTTTGAGCGCCGCGCCGCCGACGTCGACCTGGCCCGCAGCCTCGCCAACAGCCGGGCCTGGTCGTCGCTCTACCACGCCGTCCTGGCCATTGGCTGCCACTACACCGACGGCGGCAACGGCAGCTTTGAGCCCGGCAAGGGCACCGCCTGGCGACTCTTCAGCGTCGCTCTTGGCCACTTCTCGGAG
This sequence comes from Grosmannia huntii, assembly GCA_019925595.1. Lineage (NCBI taxonomy): Eukaryota > Fungi > Ascomycota > Sordariomycetes > Ophiostomatales > Ophiostomataceae > Grosmannia > Grosmannia huntii. The sequence goes on from JADHKJ010000014.1 coordinate 254,515, forward strand.
CTGCTCATCCTGCCTGACTCGCTCATCACGCTGCAGGCCCTCACGGCCATGGCCATCTACGGGCTCGGTGTCGCCTGTCTCTCGATCGAGCGTGTGCTCCTGTCTGAGGCTGCGCGCAGGGCCCAGAGCCTCGCGGCCGCCGGCAGCAGTGCCAACGGCAGCAGCAGCGCCAACGGCGGCGCCACCTTCCAGCGCACCTTTTGGGTCCTGTACGGCATCGAAAAGACAATGAGCTTCCACTTTGGCCGCAGCTCGTCCTTTGTCGACAGCGACATCTCGTGTCCGCTGCCCACCATCCCGGCCGTTCCTCTGGACGAGGACGACGGCGACGACGACGGCGACAAGCCGACACCTCCGCCTCACCAGAACCAGAACCAGAACCAGAAACACACGCCGCAATACCTCGACTGGTTCCTCATCTGGATCCGCCACGCCCGTCTGCTCTCGCGCACCTACACCTCGCTCTTCTCCGTCGGCACGTCGTGCAACTCGGCCGCCAGCAGTCTGGCCACCATCGACCAGCTGGCGGCTGAGGTCGAGGAGTGGCGCCGGTCCATTCCCGACGTACGCTCGTTGCGGCCTCAGCCTGGACCCGGCACCAGCCAGACGGCCCATCACCGCCGTCAGCGTCACCGGGCCACGGCCGCCGGCACCCGCGGCACGCGCGACTTTGAGCAGGGCACGACGCTCGCCCTCAGCTTTCTGTACCACAGCTACGCCCTCATCCTCGCGCGCACCCGTCTGCACCACCAGGCCCGTCTGACCGGACCCCAGGCCATGGCGCCGGTCCAGCTGCTCCAGCAGCAGGCCGCCAGCGAGCAGGTTATCACGACGTCTTGTCGCGCCATCCTGGAGCAGACGCCGTACATTGAGATTGAGGCGTACACACCGCTCTGGATCCTCGCCGTCGCCCCGCTCTCGTCGCTGCTGGTGCTCTTCGACTTTGTGATCCACCATCCGGCCGGGCCTGACGCCGCCTCCCATCTGGTCCTGCTCGACATTGGCTCCGGCTACTTTAGCCGCATCGAGTACACCAGCGGCGGCACCCTGCCTGGCTCGCTCGTCTCCGAGTTTGTCCACATTGCGCGCGACTATGTCAACGGCCGCCAGCACTATGGCAACAACGGCTCTTTGCAGCAGCCCCTGCCCATACTGCAGCCGCCGTTGCCGGCTCTGGTCAGCTCGACAATGCCTGATGCCACTGCTGCCGAGACAGCCCAGCCGATGGGCCTCGTCGACACGTCGGCCCTCGCGGCCGTTGACTGGTCGGCCGTCACGGCGGCCGCCTCGTCTGTCCCTCCGTCCAGCGCCGGCACGCTCGTTGGGCCCGGCGGCGTGTCCTGCTACAGCGACAGCTACGGCTACGGCTACCTGGGCTCCGGCACCAGCACCGGCGATTTCTCGGGCACCGACGTCATGGGCCTCTTCAGCTACCTCCTGCCCGAGATGGACTCGATGCTGTACCAGGGCATGGCTGACCAGGGATTTGAGTAGGACCAGTGGAGGCGCCGGCGCATGTGTGTTTTTGGATATATCAATTTGTACATAATCGTTAGAGATAGAATGGGAATGTAAATGGCCTTTGGGATTGGGAGACGAACAGCTGCAGTCCTTTTAGCGCGATGGACTTACGGTGGAGCATCGCGGGGCTTTTTCTAGTGTTTGGGTTGTTTTGGTTTCTGTCCGTTCTCTGCCCTCTGTCCTTTTTCCGTTCTGTCCTGTCTTTACACGCCCCATGGCGGTTAAGAAGCGCCGGCGGGCAGCGACGAGCCCGATCGAGCGGGCCAACCAGAAGACCGACGAGGACTTTATCGCGTCGTATCTGGCGCCAGGGTAAGGCTTCGTGCTGCTGCGCTGTACACGCCGTGGGCTAACGGTGCAGGGCCCCTCTGACAGCGCCGTGGACCACCCGCTGGACCCATCCCCGGACGGGTGCGGCCTACGACGTCAGCCTGGCCCGATCAGGCTGCGTGGGTGAGGCCGCGCTGGCGACGTGCTTCGACCTGATCGAGGAGACGAGCCGGAAGGACTACGACGGCTCGCAGCAAAAGTGGCAGCCGGCCGACAAACGGTGCGAAATGCGAGAGACGGACCTACGGTATATAATTGTGAGGGAGGTGAGGGAGGAGGGAGGAGAGAAAGAAGAGGAAGAAAAGGAAGAAGACAAAGAAGGAAAAGAAGCAGAACAAGCCCCCCAATCACCCCAATCCCCCATCCGCGGCTTCACATCCCTGATGCCTGCTTACGAAGAAGGCCAGCCGGTGGTCTACTGCTACGAAATCCACCTCAAGCCAGAGCTGCAAGGGTATGTCTAATGCCGCTCTTCGTTTCCGTCTTCCATCTTCCCTCTCTGACACCCAAAGAACCGGTCTGGCCAGCCTCCTGCTGGGCTTCCTCTACACCATCGCCTACAACCTGCCGCCCATCGCCAAGGTGATGCTGACGTGTTTCCTGTCCAACGAGCGCGCCCTGCGCTTCTATCGCAAGCAGGACTTTGTCATCGACCCCATCGCTCCCGAGATCCGCAAGCTGCGAGGCAAAACCGTCGTGCCCGATTACACCATCATGAGCAAGGTCGTGAGGAGATAACGGTCGTGCAGGAAGGGCTGTGTGTGCCTGCTGGCCTAAAAATATAAGATGCTTCTCCAGGGGTCCGACCGTTGATGCATCGCTCCCGTCGCAGAACTGTCGTACTCGTACGCGCACCCTCGCGACAGTGTGACCGGCTCGCCTGGAAGCATTGTTTCCGCGTTCACGCGAGCCAGCATCATCCATTCCGCAGCAAGACACAGACTCGATCAGGGCCACACCAGAAACTCAGCCTTGGAGCGGCTAGTGGCAGCGTAGTGGCCTCGCCCGCCAATCAGCCATAGCACTGGCCACGTGGCCCCACTGTAGCTCGCGAGCCTGCCCCTGTACGAGGAACACGGGCTTCAGCCCAGCTTAGCTTAAGCTTATTGGCCTACTCACCATGTAAGCCCATGAGCGATCGATCCCGCCCTTTTTGTCAATAAAGGGCACGGGTATATTGGGGACACAATCCCCGTCGTCTTGCTCAGACCTCTTCTCCTTCACCCCATACCCGCAGGACTGCTTGTCTGATTCTCTCCGCGACACGAAGACGTCCACGATGGAATCCAAAGGACAGATGCCGCAGTATGCCACCACGCCAGTGGCCCAGCCCGTCCAGTACCAGTACGACCCCCATCCGAGCCAGCAGACAGCTTATTTGCCAGAAGTGCAGGCCGCTTCCCAGCAGTATCAGCAATATCAACAGTATCAACAGCCCCAGCAGCCCCAGCAGCCCCCGCAGTATCAGCCCGAGCAATATCGCTCGGTCGAGCCCATGCAGGTGGCCCATGCCGCCGTCCCTAGCGAGTGGAAGTCCGACCTGTTTGACTGCATGCCGCTCAGCACCTGTTGTCTGGGCACCTGGCTGCCCTGTCTCCGTGCGTATGATGGGCTTGAACGAGGACGGAACAACTGCTGACATGACTCAGTTCTGGGCCAGACTGCCGAGCGCATGCGCGATCCCTCCAACCAGAACCCTGACGGCTGCAACTCCGACTGCATCGTCCTGTGTGCGATCCAGTATTTTACGGGCTGTGGCTGGATATGCGTCTGCAGCTTTTCTTTGTCTCCCTTTCCCTTACTCCGCTAACCGCATACACAGCTATGTCATGATCAAGCGCTCGGAAATGCGCCAATAGCTCAGCATCAAGGGCAGTGGCGCCTCCGACTGCTGCACCTCCTTCTGGTGCATACGCTGCGCCGTCATCCAGCAGGAAAAGGAGGTCGTTGCGCGCACGGGCGGCGCCGTGCCCATCACTCAGGGCTACCAGGCCCAGTCAGGCATGCAGATGCCGCCAAAGTGAACGGGGCGACTCCACTGATCAACCACAAAGGGAAATTGGCCGCAGTGTGAATTTGATACCAAAGGGATGGATTGCGAAATTTCTGTAAAACCACCTTCCTCTCGAGCGAGTTATGTCTTTGTCTTTTCTGTCAGCCTAGCCGCACTGTTGCTTTCACTATAGTGATTCAATACAGCCACTGGTTCTAGATCCTGTCCCCCTGCGCTGCAAAGAACCGCTTCGACTCCAGACAGCGGTCGCTCTTGCAGCCTGGACACCGCAGGCCCATCTGCGCCGAGCAGCCGATGCCGCTCTGCAGGTGGTCCTTGGCAATGTCTGCCAGCGCCCGGATGAACGTCGGGCTGCCGTTGAGGCTCTCAGCCCGCTTGACCGTGTCGGCGTGGCCGCACTCGCCAATGACTTCCTCGTCCAGCTCGTAGAGCGTCTCGATGTGGTCCGACGTGAAGGCGATCGGGATCAGCACCAGGTCCGTCTGTCCCTGGGCGATGTACTCGCTCACCGTCGACTGCGTCTGTGGGCCCAACCAGGGCTGCGGCCCAACCTGCGATTGCCAGCACAGTCGGTACGGATTCGAGAAGCGGAGCCGCTGGTTGACTGCGTACACCGTTGCCGCCACTTCAGCCGGATAGGGGTCGCCTCGGTTCACGACCGTCATAGGCAGGCTGTGCGCCGAGAAGAGCAGCACGACCTTGTCTCGCCGCTCGGCCGGATACTCGGCCAGCTTGGCCTCGATGTTCTCTGCAAACGCGTTCACGAGGCCCGGATGCACCGGCCACCGGTCGATGATGCTCCAGGTGATGGACCCGTCGGCCGCCTTGCCCTCGAGCCGCTGCCGCCACTTCCACAGCTCGTTCAAGCTGCTGCCCGTCGTCGAGCACGAGTACTGCGGGTACTGCGTAAAGGCGACCGCCCGTCCTCCACGGCCGCCGCCAAAGCCATCCGCCAGCATCTGCTGGTACGTGTCCTCTGTCAGCGGGTCGGCGTAGCGGAACGCCACGTACGGCTTGTGCGGCGCCGTCGCGGGCGAGATCACGTCGAGCACCTTGCACATCTCCGCGTTCTGGTACTCGGACCACTTGCGGATCGGCGAGCCGCCACCAATAGCCGCGTACTGCTTCTCGATCTTGGGCGTCCGCCGCCTCGAGATCAGCGGCCCGATGTAGCTCTGCAGCCGGCCAAGCGGGATCAGATCGCCGTCCGCCTACAAGCAACGTCAGCAGGCACAGGCAGCAGACAAAAAGGAAACATGGAACGCACAAACAGCCGGCTGAGAAAGTTGCCGACCTCGCCGACCGTCGACGGCCCGCCCATGTTGAGGAAGACCATCGCCGTCGGACCCTTGGAGCCGTGCGCGTTCTGTGTCACGGGGGGCGCCTGTGCCGTCGTCGCTAGGCCTCGGCGAGCTGGCAGGAGAGCCCGCGTCGATGTCGCTGCTCCCGCTGTAGAGATGGCTCGCGCGCCGAGCTGCAGCTGGCGCACTGGTTGTCGCAGTGCCATCGTGTGTCCGAACATGTGTGCCGAGCTTGGTAGGAGCTTCGACGATCACGGCTTGCAGTGCTGGAGGGTAACAAGGCTGAGACCTGCCCTTGACGATAGAACAGCTGTACTATGTTGTTTCAGGTATCTTCTATACGTTAGCGAGACAGACAAGATAAGATACAAGTGAACCCGAAAAGGTGGAGGACGCAGATGCACCACAAGAAGGGGCCATTCGTCACTCACCATCCTCAATTGCATCGGCATCTGAGCTGATTTTCCGGGATCGCTTTCTTGCCACCTGTTCGGCAGCTAAAGACCCCAAAGTGGCACTTCGGTCAGCACATTTCCTTGCCGCCAAAGGATTGGCCAATCATAGATGCACTAAAAAAAGGCCGTCACGTGATATCGCGCCGGAAGCTGACCCCTGCTCTTCACGTGCACGCGCTACTTCGCGATCGCTGCCTGGCCGACTCCACTCTCCAAAGGCACCTCCATACTCCGTACAATCGGAAGCAGCTCACAGCTGATAACCTGCAGTCAATCGTGCATCAAGATGGCCTATCTAGACGGTGCGATCAAGCGGGAAGAGGACGAGGAGGCAGATGAGGAGATCGACGAGACCGTACGTCATTTGAACCCTTTTCGGATTTCATAAGAGAGATCGCTGATGACCCATACTCGCTGCTCTTGCAGAACTACAAAACGCAAAAAGATGCCGTTCTATTTGCGATTGACGTGAGCAGTTCGATGCTGGAACTACCGCCACCGCCGGCCACCAAGTCGAGGTCGGCCGACCGGGACAGTGCGGTCTCCGCAGCGTTGCGGTGCGCCTACCAGATCATGCAGCAGCGCATCATTTCCCAACCCAAGGATCTCATGGGAGTGCTCTTCTTTGGCACGGAACGGTCCAAGTTCCGTCCCAGCGACAGCGACGGCGGCGAAGATGCAGAAAGCGTGGCATCCATCAGCCACACGTCTAGCTACCCACACTGCTACCTGTTCATGGACCTCGAAGTACCTGCTGTCGAAGACGTCCGGGCGCTGAAGAGCATGGTGGAGGAGGGCGAGGACCCGGACGAGGTGCTGAAGCCGGCGCCAGCCGGCAAGTCAGTGACCATGGCCAACGTGCTCTTCTGCGCCAACCAGATCTTCACCACCAACGCACCCAACTTTGGGTCGCGCCGACTATTCATCATCACCGACAACGACGACCCGCACCCGGGAGACAAAGCTGCCCGCTCGGCGTCGGCAGTGCGTGCCAAGGACTTGTACGATCTGGGCGTGGGAATCGAGCTGTTTCCCATCAGTCGTGAGGGCGCGAAATTCGACCTCTGCAAGTTCTACGACGTACGATGACCCATGGGAACGTACGATATCCGCCAGTACTGACTTGTCTGCAGGACATCATCTACCGTGACCCCGTGGCCGAAGACGGATCCTCTGGCCGGGTCGTTGCTGCTAGGTCTGGCGGCGGCCTGTCGCTCCTCGGGTCTCTGATATCGAATATCAGTGCAAAGCAGACGCCCAAGAGGTCCTACTTCTCGAACCTGACGTTTGAGATTGCACCGGGGCTCCATATCTCGGTAAAGGGATACATCTTGCTGAACCGTCAGAAGCCAGCACGGACATGTTACGTATGGGTAGGTGGTGAAGTTGCCAAGCTCGCAACGAGCGAGACGATCAAAGTCGATTCCGACAGCACGAGAACGGTCGAGGCCGGGGAAATCAGAAAGGCCTACAAGTTTGGCGGCGAATTCGTGTACTTTTCGCCCGAGGAGCTCAAGGGGTTTAAGACCTGGGAGTTTCCTGAGGGATGGAACGGAAAAGGCCTGCGTATTATTGGCTTCAAGCCGCGCGTCCTGATTCCACCCTGGGCGTCGGTGAAGCGGTCGACATTCATCTACCCCAGCGAAGAGGACTACGTCGGCTCCACGCGTGTCTTCTCGGCCCTGTGGCAGAAGCTCAAGAAGTCTGAAAAGGCGGCGATCGCATGGTTTGTGCCGCGGACCAATACCAACCCGGTTTTGGTGGCCGTCATCCCTTCGGACGGTCCAGATGGGGGCAGCAATGATGCTGGCGATGGCGATGGTGAAAAGGGATCGGCGAACCCGTCCAATTTGCCGGCTGGCCTCTGGCTGTACCCTTTGCCCTTTGCAGAGGATATCCGCAAGTTCGACGAGAGCCGCGCGCCGCCTCCGCGGCCTGCCGAGCTGACGGAGCTCATGAAAGCGGTTGTGGAAAACCTGCTTCTGCCGAAGACGGCCTACAATCCGGCCAAATACCCCAACCCGGCACTACAGTGGCACTACAAGATCCTGCAGGCGCTGGCCTTGGACGATGAAGTGCCGAAGCAAGGCGACGATCCTACGCTGCCCAAGTACAGAGCCATGGACAAGCGGGTGGGCGGCAGTCTGGCCGAGATCAAAGAGCTGTTGAAGAGCGAGGCCACGCAGCTGCAGACGACAAGGGCAATAAAGCGCGAGGCCGAAGAGGACGGGCCTGGCATGATGGAGAAGCCGCTGTCGAAGCGGTCAAAAACGACATCAGCGAAGGGCCCGATGTCGAACAAAGACGTCGGGAATGCAATCAAAAGCGGCAAGCTGGCGGTAAAGACGGTCGCAGAGCTGAAGGAAATCCTGAGCAGCTGGGGTGTCAGCACATCTGGGAGAAAAGCCGAGCTGATCGAGCGGATTGAGCAATGGGCGGAGGAAAACCTGAAATAGCGGTATGCGTGTGCATGCGAATTGTAAGATAGGGATACGAGCACAGGGGTTTGGTAATCGTGGAGTTAAATTAAAGACGCGAGGAGCTTGCGTCTTCGGAGTACTACGTCGTATGAATGGCGCATACAGAATGCATGAAACGATGTAACACCGTTGTTGCAGGGCGACAGCTCGGAAATGAGAAGCGGCTTTGCATAAAAAAACGAATTCTGCCAAGCCGAGAGTAGGGCGGTCAGTTGTCCACGTGACCGGTAGAATGCCGATATTCGATTTGCTGAGTAATACGTCTATGTGCTAACCTGTTTTGGGTTGACGAGAAGAGAGCAACGAAGCTACAGAGTCTCCGCCTTGTAGCAACAAATTCGCGTCGTCGAAGGACCGAGTGCAGATGCGCCCGAGAAGCCACGGGCCGTTGATCTTGTGTTTTTCGTGCGCGGCTTTTTGACACAGAGCGGCATCGGTCCTCTCTGGACACGCGACGCCCGAAGCGGCAGTGTTTCTCGGCGCTTTTGCCGGGAGCTGGCAGATGCGCCATGGAGTCGCTTCTCGGGGCAGCAGGCAGCGACGTGAGCCAGTGCCGGTCGGTGGACGAGATGAAGGCGTGGATGGTGCGGTTATTTGCGGGCAAGCTGTCGGTGACGCGTGCAGAACACGTGTCGGCGTCGTTTGACATACCGTCGGACGTGGTGTTGGACTTGGGTGCAGCGACACACAGCGGCGGCGAGCCGGTGGAGACGGGCAGCGAGGACGCAACGGCCAGTCTGGTGGGTAGCACGGGTCTGAACGCGGCGGTCAAGGACGTGGTGACGATTCGGGACGTGGTCATGAACCAGCCAACAGACCGGCCGATCCTGCAGCAGGCGGTGGCGACGTACATTGTGATGAGCATGCGCGAGACGGACGGCAGCGCGTGGGAGGCGCGATCAGCCTCACGCTCTGGACACGGCTGGACGCTGACGTGTACCTGCAAGGGCTCGATGGAGTGCTGGCTGCGGGCACACCCGCGTCGCAGCACCGTGGGGCTGTCGAGCAACGACGACATGCGGGACCTTGTCAATCTGTGTGAGTCTGGGTGTGCTTTCGTGCATGACGAGGAAATGCTGACGGTCCTCCACGGCAGCCCGTCCTGCGTTTGACTGTCGCGGTATAATCACGATTACGTTTTCGCGCTTCAGCCGGTCCGTCGTGGTCAAGTACGAACACACCAACTTCCACACGACCGTGGCCCAGCTGTCGAACCTCTTCCCTCCACCACGACCGCCGTCTCCGATGGCGTCGTCGAACGGGGTGCCCGGATCGGCCAAGAAACGGCCGAAACCAGCAGGCGAACCGGGCACAGAGGGCACGCCCAGGGCGAAGAAGGCGAGGCAGGCCGTGTCGAACGGGCCCGAGCAGGCGGCAATAGCACCAGCAGAAGCAGCAGCACCAGCAGAAGCACCAGCAGAAGCACCAGCAGAAGCACCGCCAGCAGGAGATGCAGACGCGCCACGGGATTGGGTGGTGCTCACGGGACCCGAAGCGAAAAAGCCGCGAAAGCCGCGGAAGCGAAACCCCAAGAATGATGTGGCTGCAGCAGACGCCAGCGAGATGGCCACCGCGGTTGTCGTGGCCGCCGAGGCCGTCGACGCGGCAACGACGATGCAGGGCGTCGACAGGAGCCACCCCGCCGAGATCTCCGACCTCGACGTGGCACATGCTCTGCGGCAGTACCTCGAAGCAGACCAGACCGGCGGCCCAGACGACACGGCTTCTGGACAGGGCCCGGAGGCGAACGATGCTGCGGCTGCTGGAGTCGAAGACGCGAGCAGGCCGAGCGAAGCCCCCCCTTCGCAGGCAGGGACGTCCACAGGCCAGCGGACGGGCGACGGGGAAGAGCCTGCAGCTGAGAAGCCACCGCAGCCACCGTACCTCTTGGTCACAGAGGCACAGGTTTCGTCGCAACGCCGGCTCATGGCCATCAAGCTGTTGACGGAGCGCAATGTCGAACCGGCCACGCTGAACCACGAGCAGTTCTGCACGTTTGCCAACCAGGCGCCAAGCCTGCAGATGGAGTCGCTGGAGCTGCTGGCACATTACGGCGCCGAGAGGCTGGCGATTGTGCCGCCGCGCAGCCGCTCTGCCGCGACGACACAGCCGGCGTCGGCAGCAGTGTCTGTGGGCGTGTCTGTTACTGCCGGCGAAGAGGTCTCAGCACAAAAAGTCCCGATACAGACACCACAGGAAGCCGGAAGAAGCGACACCCAGACGGCACATCCCACCCCAGCAACGACGGATGTGGCCAGCCCGGTCCAGATGCGGTCGTACGTCCGACGAAGCCAGCCGGCAGAAGCAGCTACAGGTGACGAGCAAACTACCCCACGGAAGCCTGTCCGGCGCCGATCCCGCAAAAACGTCCAACAGGATGGGCCTCTGGATCCGGACGGTGCACAGTCACAAACCGCTGCCAATGCTCCGGCCAAAGCCCCGAGGAAACCGCGTGTCCGCAAGTCCGTCTCGGCTGTGGCGACGGCAGCACCTGACCAGGGTGAGGTCAACACCAACAGCCAGCAGCAGCAGCAGCAGCAGCAACAGCAACAGCAACAACTGCAGCAACAACAGCAACAGCAACAACAGCAACAACAGCAACTACAACAACAGCAACAACAACAACCGCAACAGCAACAACAACAGCAACAACAACAGCCGGACAGCTCTCCTCCAGCTGCCTCGACAGCCTACTACGCGTCCGAACAGCTAAAGCACCGGACAGCATCGACCAGCAGCGTCTCCGACACGGCCGCTGCGACCAACACGGACCCCGGGGGCGATGGTGGTGGCCATGTGCAGTACAGCAGCTTTGGCGGGACAGCAGACAACGCGACCAGCCAGACGGGCCAGACGACGAGCAGCCAGCCAGCCTACAGCAGCTACGGGACCGAACAGGGCAGGCGACCGGCCGACAGCTATCCCCCATACGGGAGCCATGCAGGAAGCCAGACGTCCGACGATGTCGCTGCGAGCACAACGACGGCCAGCAGCAGCGGATTCGCTGGCCGTCCATACGCCCAGCCTCACGCGTACAATGCCGTGGCGGCGCCCGTTCCTGTGGCCCTCCGTCATGTGGGCGGCACCGACGGAGCGAGCGATGCCTGGACGCCGGCCGGGACGAGCGCCGTCGTCGGCCAGGCGTATGCTTCCGGGAGACATGCCATACCAAACGAACGGCCGGCCTACAAGAGATTACAGCCACCGTCGCAGTCACAGCCGCAGCCACATGCACAGCCACATGCACAGCCACAGACGAGACCCGATCCAGAGTCCAGCTATGCGCAGACGATGCAACGTCCTCAGCAACAAAAGCAACAACAGCGGCAGCAGCAGTGGCAGAAACAGCAGTGGCAGCAAAAGCAGACGACGCCCGAGTACCCAAAACAGACAACAGCACAGGCGCCACAGCAGGACCAGAGGAGACAGCCGCCGTCGTTGGACCACATGAGCTGGCACTAGTACACGGACGACAGCACGCGTCGCAGCAGCACAAGCAACGGCGGCCAGTCCGGGGTGGCCGCTACGGCCTCGGCGCTGCTCCATCTGGGGCCGGGGACGACCGTCCAGCAGCGACAGCCGCCGTTGTCGTATGCGCAACCGCATTCGCACGCCTCGTTTCAGTCTCAGTCTCGGCCGCAGCCTCCGTCCCAGTCTCAGTCTCAGTCTCAGAACCAACACCAGGCCTACAGCCGGACATTCCGGGGCTTCGGAGGCGGGCGCACTGGCTACGATGCCGACAACGACGACGAGTACTACGAAATCCTCCGACGGTCTCAGGGAACATAGACTGCCGGTCGGTCCTCTTTCCTTTTCCTTCTCTCCACGGACAGACAGTGTAGCTGTGTCCAAGACGATACCCCGAAGCGCCGTTTTGTTCAGGCCAAACGATGGGGATGTGCAAACAGTATGTGCAGAGCGAGGATGGACTAAAGCATCATGTATCGACATATTTATTCATATCATTCTGGCAATCCGTACAAGTAAATTGTTCATTAGCAAATCGTGTACTTTCTGACAAATCCAAGTGCCACATTTCTATTCAAAGTGCCACAATTCCACCCCATTACTACCCCTTCCAACATGCTAGTAATCACCCACCACTACCTCTCCAATGACCTCCTCATTCAGTACACAATGGCAAACTTGCTGAGCGCGCGCAGACGGGCGCCGTACATATACAGCAACCAGATGCCGATGATGCCAATGGTGGAAAGGCCGCCCAGCAGGGAGGAGCCACGGCCGATGCCGAGGTTGATGTACAGCGGACGGCCAAAGAGGATGGACCCAAAGGCAAAGGCCGAGCGGGTAAAGTCGTTGCCGGCGAAGAGACTGGCGGCATACTGCGGATAGCTGAGCGGGACGTAGACAAAAATGCACTGCATGACGATAAAGACGGATGCGCCGTACAAGGTGATGCCAATGGTCGGCGCGATCCAGGGCGTATGAGGAGCATCGTTGGCCGTCCAGCCAAAGATGAAGAGGCCCATAGTCGGGCCAAAAGCGGCCAATAGGGCGGGAATGAGGCGGTCTTCCGGCGGCGGAAAGTTGCCGGAGGCCCGGATGCGCGGGTTGAGATACAAGGCCAGGTAGCCGCAGTAGATGGCGACGCCGATGATGCAGGCGATGAGGACACAGAGAAAGACGAGGCCGACCTGTCCTTCCGTCATGCCGTAGCGCAGGGGATAGACGAGTGGGAAGGCCTCGAAGAAGGAGTAGTAGATGCCGTAGATGATGGCCGAGTAGATCTGGACGAAGAGGATAGCTGGGTCCTTGATGGTGATCTCGAGCGGCTTGATAAGGGCGTCGATGAGGACGGCACGGCTGCGAGCAGCACGGCTGATGGGCGGCGGTGGTGGTCGGCCAGCGAGAACAGCCGCAGCCGCGGCCGCGTCCTCGACGGCAAACTGGCGGGCCTCGGACGGAGCCTGGAAACGGTCGGAGCCAGTGAGGCGGCGGAGACGGTTGGTGCGGCGCAGCAGAATCGTCTCGGCGCTTGTCTCGGGCAGCAGGACGAGCATGGCCACACAGACGGGTGCAGCCGCCCAGAGGATCTCGAGCAGCGACCAGCGCCAGCCCTTTGCCGGCACGCTGTAGCCGGACAGCAGGGGCCCCAGAGCAGGGCCACAGAAGGCGGCCGATACCCAGGCAACCAGGCCAAAGGGCAGGTTGAGAAGCGAGTACATATCGCCGAGCGAGGCGGCACCCGAGGCCAGACACGGCGAGCCGAAGAAGCCCTGTAGAAAGCGAAGGGCCAGCAGGCCGGAAAAGGTGCCGGTGCTGGCGAGGCCGTGGTCGCGGTTGCCGTAGGCCAGTGCCGTTGGCAGTGACACCACCACGTACAGGATCATCGTCACGGCATAGACCGGGTTGCGGCCAATCGCGGCGATCTCTGAGAGTGGACTGAACAGCAGCGGCCCTGTGCCGTAGCCCAGCACAAAGAGAGCCAGGCCCAGGGCCGCATGTGTCGCGTCGACGCCAAACGAGGCCATCACGCCCGGCTCCGACGTTGTGTAAATGGCCGACGACGTGTACACGACAAAGGTGTAGAGACTGATCAGCAGCGTCACGCCATATCGTCGCCGTCGACTCCAGTTCTGCGGGTTCGCCTTGTCGTCGCTGGCGTACCAGTCCACCACAATGGCCGACGTCCGTCCGTCCTTGGTCCTCGTTCGTCGTGGTACCACCGGCTCTGATCGTGTCCGTCCCAGAGCTGCTGCCTGTTCCACCTCCAGTCGCTCTTCCGTGAACGGCAGCGTCTCCTCGCGCGACTTGCTGTGCTGCAGTCTGGCCGTGCCGCCCGATGCCTGTCTCCCCGACCGCGCTGTCGGTGCCAGGCGCAGCGCGGCATACGGCTCCTCGTCCGCCACCGACTGTCGACGGGCGTCTTCCGCTTTTTTCTCTGCTCTCGAGTCGGATCCTCCAGCCCGGTTCTCGATGTCTTCCACGAGCGATGCCGACGACAGAGACGTCGACGAGCCCGGCCTTCCGTCGTGCATCGTCTTCTTCTCTACTGCCGTGTCGTCGTCCTTCTCGGGCACGTCCTCGCCCTTGAGCATCCGTTGCCACACCTCTGGCAGCTCAAAGTCTGCCCGTTCCTCTGGGTACTGTAGCAGGCGTTTCCGTGTCACAAGCCGGATCACGGCGCCGACGGCCGTGTCTCTGATTATATCGGCCATTGTAAGAGTGTGTTTCTAATTGAGCGTCTGAGTATATAGCAAGGAGCAATGCAAATGTAGGAATGTATCGATGCGAACAATCTTTCGGCCTCTTCTCTGATGAATAGAGCTAAACAGAACAGCCTCACGAGGAAGGAAAGACAAATATATACACAGTGGCTCCTGCCTTCCAGCGTACAGAACTGCACTTTCCCCTTCGTCTGACAAACCTAATTCGTCCATCGATTCCATCATCGCAGCGTAGAACTGCATCGTTGAGCCAATTCACCCGGCTTACACAGCACAATCGGCTCGATTATATCAAACATGTAGCGGTGTCGCACTAGAAGAACGCGAGCCGTCGGACAACGGTCCAATTGCCGGTGGTTCAACAAATCGATCTGGGCCTGGCTGAGCTAGTCCGCTAGATTTCAAAGCATGCGACCCAAACCTCTGGGATCCTGCCCAACAGCCGATTCGATTCTAGACGCACGTCTTTGTCATCCTCCTGCAGGGTACGTTTCAGCCGGCCATGACTCAGTGATGGAATTAGTCAACTTGGCGGTTGTTGGGAATCAAAGCCTGTTGGCTTGGATCTGTATACAAATCAGACAGGTCATTCTGTCCGGCGTGCACGGACGCACATCCACGTGACCTTCAGCCTACATCGAGTGGGGCCGTCGTGACTGGTCTTTTCATCGCCGCGTCGCTCCGTTCTCTCCTCTGCGTCCCCTACCTTTCCGACGGCCGCCTCCTGACGCTGCGCCCGCGTCTGACCAACGAGCCCCGATCCGCCGAGCCGATGACCGGCAACGCGTCTCTGCCGACGCGCGAGAGCACGATGAAGCCGGACGAGCCGGCCGAGATGCAGCCGCTGATGGTGGACAGCGAGGAGGATCTCTCGGACTCTGAGCTGGCGGACGCACGACGGCCTCCACAAACACCGCAAACACCGCAGACACCGCCGGCCAGCCGCTCGTGGCGGCAGAAGAACCAGTGGATTGTCCTGGCCCTCGTCAGCGGCGCCTGTGCGGCCTTTAACGGCGTGTTTGCAAAGCTGTGAGCGTCCGCCCCGTTCTGGCCCTCTGCCGTGGAGCGTGCTGACCGACAGCACCACGACCGAGCTGACCGGACACCTGGCCCTCGGTTTGGCACACGCCCTCGGTCTGGCCAAGGCCGCTGCCGCCGTCGAGCTCGTCGTGCGCGCCGTACGCATCTCTGGCCGTGTCTGTGGCCCAACACCACGCTGACCTCGACTAGATCTTCTTTGGTCTGAATCTGGCATTCAACGGCTTGGTACGTCTTGCTCTCCTGCTCTCTGCTCTGCACCCCCCCACACCTCGTATCTGCCCTGCTGATCACCCAAAGATGTGGACTGTCTTCACCAAAGCCCTCGCCCGCGGTCACTCGGCAACCCAGGTCTCCGTCATGAACACGTCAGCCAACTTTGTCCTGACCGCACTGCTGGGGCTGATGGTCTTTTCCGAGGCGCTGCCTCCACTCTGGTGGCTCGGCGCCACCCTCCTCGTTGCTGGCAACGTCATCATTGGGCGCAAGGACGAAACCGCCAGCAACCCGGCATCGCACACCGACGAAGAAGAACTGACTGTCGATCCGCACACCGCTGCTGCCTTCTCCGATGTCGATGTCGATGCCGCTGCTACCGGCTCTGGACCCTCCACCACACCGAGACATCGCGCCCCAGCCACCATCCACGGCTTTGCGCCCTCGACAGGCCCCAGGGAGCACGACGAGGACGTGTTGGATCTGGATGTAAGTCACATTTGAATGAAAAAGGGGGCGTTGGAGCCAGCAGTCCCCAATGTACATATTCAAATCGCAAGTACTCTGTATTTTAATCGCTTCTTGCTTGTGTCCTCTGCATAGATAATTACAGTGAGGCCGGCCAGATGGTGTTGCAAGAAGCGTAGCAATAGCATCTTTCTTTCTGGGTATTTTGGTATATAATCCATTCCAGAGCAAAATCCCGCGTTGTCCTTGCGCCCGTTTGTGTAAACCATAAGAGCAAAAACGTCTAAAGCAAAAAGCAGAAAACCCCCTTCTAGACTAGAAAAGATATGACAAAGAACATAGGGCCAATTGGACAATGTCCATCTAGATTAATTGATGTAAAGATAAGTTGTAGATATCCGCCGTCAGGTTGGGTGTTGCCATGGAGTCTAGAGGTTATGCTCGGGCGGGAAAAGGAGTGCTGCGAAGCGTCGAAGAAACGAGAAACGTATGACTATTAATAATACAGTGTTGCCAAGTGCGGAAACGTTGGACGTTTATGCCGGGTACCCTGGAGGAAACGAGTCAGCGCCAATGCAGATACGAAAGGACGGAAAAAACACCTACACCATGAACAA
This sequence comes from Grosmannia huntii, assembly GCA_019925595.1. Classification (NCBI taxonomy): domain Eukaryota; kingdom Fungi; phylum Ascomycota; class Sordariomycetes; order Ophiostomatales; family Ophiostomataceae; genus Grosmannia; species Grosmannia huntii. The sequence continues at coordinate 271,143 of JADHKJ010000014.1, forward strand.
GTCGCGATAATGCAGTAGAGACACATCAACAGCATGCCCTCCAGCCAATGGCTCTTGCCGTCGGCAATGAGATAGTTGACCAGAAGGACGGCCACGAACATTACGGCGACCTGGAATATGTCGAAGCTGAGCGACATATCGTCCATGCCCATGCCCCATCCGATGACGACCAGAAGGGGAATCAGGAAGAGAGCGACCTGCATGCTGGAGCCCACAGCCACACCGATGGCGAGGTCCATCTTGTCCTATTGATCTGTTAGCCGCCGAAAGGGTTGTAAGGAACACATGCCAAAGAAGCGAGCGTACCTTGATGGCCACCGTAACAGCCGTGGCGTGCTCAGCTGCATTTCCGACAATGGGAAGCAGAATCAGGCCCAGGAACTCCTTGCTCATGCCGCCGGTAGACGTGACGTAGTCGATGCTGTCGACGAGGAACTCAGCGCAGAGAGCAATGATAACGGTAGATCCAGCGAGCACGGCAACAGCCACAATCATGTGCAGCTGCGGGTCTTCAGGCTCATCATCCTCAGGCCCGTTCGCAATCTTCTCCGAGACACGCAGCCGCTCCTCCTCCATGTTGCCCATAGCCAGGCCGGCAGGGTTGACGAGGGCGCCGCGGACAGCGCCGGGCTGGACATGATGTTTGAAGGGCTTAGCAGGCACCTTCTTGCTCTCCTCGCTGAAGACAGCATGGTGGGTCTTCAGCTGGAAGAAGAGGTAGGCTGCGTAGACGACCAGCAGAATAATGGCGGTGCCGCGGGACAACATGGCCACGTCGCTCTGGGACGTGATGCTGGCGGCATCGAAGACGGTGGGCACAATGACACCAGCAACGGCCAGCGCCAGCAAACTGGCGGCGGTCTGGGCGACGGTGGTGTTGAAAAACTGCTCCTGACGGCGCAGACCGCCGAAGAAGAAGCACATGCCCATAACGAGCAGCAGGTTCGACAGGATGCTGCCAATCAGCGACGTCTGCACAATGACGACCTCCTTCTTGATCAGCGCCATGATGGCGACAATCAGCTCGACAGCGTTGCCAAAGGTGGCGTTCAGCAGGCCGCCAAGGGTCTCGCCGGTGCGCAGTGCAATCTCCTCGGTAGCGAAGCTCAGCATGGCGGCCAGCGGAATGATGGCAATGAAGTTGACGACAAAGATGGCGATGGGGTCGACGTCCGTAAAGTGCAGCGCAATGCCGACGGGGGCAGCCAGGAGAAGGACGTTGATAAACGAGCCCAAAAAGACGCGCTGCAGCTGGTTGGCGAGCGTGAAAGGCTCCTTGGGCTGCACGTCCTTGTACATCCGGTGGGCCTTCTTCTCCGGCTTCTGCGCCTCTTCCGGCTCCTCGCTCGTAGGGGAAAGCCCACCGATCTTCCGTTTCTTCAGCCCATCGCCATCCGGCCCGGACGCGTTCAGGGTCTGGGACCCAAACGACGCGTCCGCGTCGTCGCCATACTGTCCAGCGTACGCCCCGTGGTCAAAGGCGGTGGCTTCGCTTTGCGAAGTCGCTGGTGCTGTCTGACTGTGGCCTATGGGGTTGCCAAAGGTGGGATCAGGCACTATGCCGGCCTCGAGATCGTCAGACGGTCCCGCTGCCGGAAAGGTATTTCTCCGGCTCTTGGCCGAGGACCAGGTGCGGCGCGAAAAGGGATTGAGCGGCGCATTGCTTGTCTGGCGGCCGAGGTTATGCGCCTCTCTCTTGATGCGGAAATTGTTGACTGCGAAAGGCATGTTAGGACATTCGCACTGCGTGAGGATGTGAAAGCTGGCGTCGGAGGCCCAGTGACACCAGCCCAAGGGGAGACAGGCATGAACGACGATGCACTCGGACGGGGTAGAGTGCCAAGTGTAGCAGAAAGTGTTGTTTGCAGGCTAGAAACGAGGGCCGTGCGCCATTCCAAAAACGCAGCAATAAAACAAGAAAGGGGTAATAGCAGCCGAGTGCGGGGACCAGGGAGAGAACGGTTTAGGCACAGCAGCGCGACGATCGACAGGGTACGAGTATTTTGTAAAGGAGAGAGAAAGCACGGCCAGGTTGACATAAGAACCATACGACGTCGGGGCTGGTGAGAAGGCAGACAGCAGACCATGAAGCGCCCTGGTGGAGAAAGGGGCGCAGTAGTGAAGCCGGGAGGCTAACGACGGGGTTTCCTTACAAGACATTGATGCGGAAGCTTCTGCTTTCAGAAGTAGTGCGGTCAACACGAGAGCTGTTGTCCAGCGAGGAATCAGGGTCGGGCAATCGGGTCGACAAGAGGCGTGGAGAAAATATGCAGGAGTCGGCCAAAGCTGGAGCAGGTCGTAGCAGGTTGGGCCGACGCAGTAGACGAGTGAGGGAGCGGTGAGCGAGCGGACTGAAAGTAGAGAGCAAGGTGTCGAGCGGCGAGCGAGCGTATATGCACGGTAGGAGGCCTGGGGCAAACGATAGGCGGCGGCGAGTTGTGGTTAGCGATGGATGCGCGCCCAGGATCGTCGTCACTGCTGAAGCACTGCCACGAGCCAGGCGGAAACAAGAGGCGATGTGGACTAATGTGCTGGGCGTCAAACAGCTAGGATCCAGTCAGCAATGGCAGCGCGCAACTCGTCGGCCGCGGCGATGAGACAAAAAAGGGTAAACGGGGGGAGAGGCAAAATATAAGAGGGAGCGTGCGAAAGAGAAAAGGGCCGGGGTGATTGTTTCTGCAAGCGGAAGGTGAGGACGGTCTTTGCACCTTGTTCTTTGTTCTCCGTGTTCGAAGAGGCAGGCGCGCGCGCACGGTTTCTCTTCCTGGACAAGACCGAAAGGCTGGAAAAACAGCGAGAGAAAAAAACAGCGAGAGAAAAAGACAGCAAGTGCGCCTTGCGTTCGTGATGCTACGAAAAAGGAGCGTGCAACGGCCAGGCTTATAACGAGAGAGAAAGTGGGCAGCAAAGAGGAAACGGGGTGACGACCAGAGAGGATGCGGTGTGGGCAGGCTACGTATGTCGTATGGAAGCGCGCGCAGAGCTTGGAAGGCCATGATGTGTAGATGCCAAGACTTTGTCTGGAAAGGGCAACCATGCCCCAAACCAAGCGGACGGTCCCATAATTTGTAGGCCTAGCACGGTCTACGAGTACATGCTCCGTCCCTACGGAGTACTCCGTATTTCTACTCCGCGGCAGGCTAAAGTGACTGCAATTTGCTTCGCTGTGCTCAGAGGGTGCGACGTGCTCGCGTACCGGAAATTGGTCTGGTAGCAAGGACAAACCCTTAACGTCACATTTCAAGGAGACACGTTGAAACAAGGCACGATCATAGTGGCCAAAGAAATGCCGACGACGCAACGGCACGAGAAGATTATCTTACATCTGGTTATGTACTGTACTCCGTACATAGTCTACGGAGTACGTTGGACGTTGTAGGTTTATACATTGCCAGAGCACAGAGATCAGTGTGCAGCACTGCATGCATAGTAATACGTACTACGGAGCACAAAAACCTAGGCGCCACCTGGCGCCCCGCTTTCCCAAGCGCGTATCGTTCGTATCGTACGTCGAAAGTACGAGTACTTTGCACTTTGTACTGTGTAGGCAGACCGCCCTGACTTTCGTGAGGCCTCCACTTGACTATAAACAACAGCGGCGCTATGTTTGCCCAAGGTCACCGAGAAGGACAAACACGCGCTCGAAAAGCAGCCGTAGAGTAGACAGCGCGCTCGCTGCGGGTACACGACCGTTGGGCGTGATCTGATTCATGCTCGAACTGCACGTCTGCATTAGAATCCTATAAACCACGAGGATACCCCGTGCCACACTGCTGCCACCTCACTCGGCATCGGCCATTGGGCGCACCACTCTGGGCCAGGCAGCCCAACCATACGATCCTCTGGGCCGGCTGCCTGTCATCCGCAGAAGCGTGCGCCTTTTTGGTTTCTTTCCCGCGAAACCAGGCGCGGGACGGCTTACAGTCGGATGCCTGATCGCCCTGTTGTTCGGCCGCAGTGCTTTCCTGCACGTGTCTCGAGATGCCGACCTTGATGCCAGCAAGGCGCAAGGCAGTGGTGCCACGCCTCATCGCTCACTCCTGAGGCTGCTGTCGTCCGTAGTCATCCACACTGCCACGTCGGAACAGCAAGCGCGACGACAGGAAGGCAGGGCTTGCTGTGCGTGGACTGGGGCTGGATGTGCCCGAGTCGATGGCGGCCAGGTCGAGCCGGAAGTTGGCATTGCGCATCAGGCTGCCAAAGTGGGTGTTGTTTCCAGTGCCGTTTGAAGTGCCATGTCCAATGCCATTTCCAATGCCATTTCCAGTGCCATTTCCATTCCCACTTCCACTTCCACTTCCATTCCCGCTTCCGCTCCCACTTCCATTCCCACTTCCATTCCCACTTCCATTCCCACTTCCCCCGTCGTCCGAACACAGTATGCTGCTGAGAATCCCTGGCGGTAGCCCCAATGCTGGAATGCTTGTATCTGGCATGGTCGCTACTGTGGTCAACGGGCCAACCACTGGCGTTGCTGCCACCGATCCGGCCTGTCTCTCCAGCAACGTCTCCCGGTAGAACATCTCGAGCGCAGCCTCGTCGGAGCAAAATGTCTCGAGCTCTTCCATGATCGCCTCTGGCTCGACCACGTACGGTGCCGTTGCTGCGGCCACTGCTGCTGCTGCTGCTGCGGCCGACAGTCCAGCCGTGCCGACTGCTCCTGTGGCCGCGCTGGCTTTGTGCAGCAGTCCGATTCCGATGCTTGGGCCTGTTCCAGTTCCAGTTCCAGTTCCAGTTCCCTTCGTCGGCGTCTCTGTGCCCACAGCCCGCATCCGGGGCGAGCCAAACCGCGTCGACTTGAGCATCGGCGACTGCAGCGGCGTGGCCTCGGACTTGCTCAACGATGCACCTTGTGCCTGTGGCTGCGATGGCGCCTGTGACTGCTGCGGCTGCTGCGGCTGCGCCTGTGGCTCATTGCTGCGCCCACTCTCCCGCACCGTCGTCCGGCTGCTGTACAGCCGGTTGGCCAGCAGTAGAAAATCGCCGTCCGTCGTGATCTCGGCCAGGGCCACGCCCGAACGGTGAATGTACTGCGTGTACTTGTAGTCCGGCCGGCCCCACGAGTAGCTCACGTCCACGTTGGCCGGAAAGTTGGACGCCGCCTCCGTGTCGAGCACAAAGCCAAACTTGCGCAGGAGCGCCTTCTGGTAAAAGTGCCGTCCTGGCAGCTGTCGTGGCGCCAGCGAGTTGGCGTCAAAGTACGTCGACGGCTGTGCCATGGGCGGCTGCCGGGCCAGTCGCACTGCATACGGCCGTCGAAACGGGTTTCGCTCGCTGATCAGACTGCCCTCGTGGATCGGCACCTCCACTAGCCGCAGCCCAAACTGCAGCGCCTCCCGCGTCCACGACTCGATCACGTCCTCGATCAGCTTCGCCGTCACGTTCATCCACTCCAGCCGGATGTGGTAGCAGTTGTCCGGGTTGTGCAGCCGGTCGTAGTGCAGGTCCACCCGCTCTGGCCGGTATGATCGTCGCCGGTGGTCCACGTCGTACTTGATCACCTTGCTGAGCACCACTCGTGGCTTCTTGCCAGACGGCGCCGCCACCGTCGGTGTGGACATCCCTGACGTCGGCCCCGTATCTTCGTACGCCGCCACCGGCCACGGCATCGCCGGTCGTGTCGCTTCGCGCTGGCCGGTCTGCTCTGTCGTCATCGGTGTCGACGGCGTCGTCACTTCTCGTCTTCGGGCGTTGAACCAGCTGCTCAGGTGCGGCTTTGCAAACTCGCCTCCGATCTGGTAAAAGTACTGTCCGTCGCGGAACGGATGTCGTCTTTCCACGTGCACAAAGATGCCCTGGCCGCGTTTGCTGTCTTTGGTGCTGGATCCTGCTGCTGCTGCTGTTCCCACTCCCGCTCCGCTTCCTTCTCCTGCTCCCACGTCGCCACTGCTGTTGTCCGTGTTGCCCTCTGACACCGCACCAGACTCCTCTGCTTCCCTGTCCCGTCCCTTGCCGCTGACCACGCTGACTTCGTCCGAGATCATCAGCATGTTGCCCAGCTCCTCAGCCTCTTCGCGGCTCTCCAGGTCCTCAAAGTTGTCCAGCAGCCAGCTCGTCATGTCCGAGCCAATGAAACAATTGTGGTGCAGCCGCAGATGCCAGCGCCGGTTCTGCATCCGGATACCCCCGTTCTCCACCGACTGCTGGATCGCCTCGGCCAGTGCAGCCAGGTTCAGGCTGCCCTTGCGGAACTGCTCTCTGCTCGTCACCAGCTGTCCTTTGCGGTTGCCCGGGTCAAGTCCCTCGAAGAGCGGCAGCGTCTCGAGCTCGGCCGCGATCACCAGGGACGGGTCTTCGGTCTTGTACACCACGTCGAGCGGGTTCGTGCCCTTGCGCTGGTGTCCGACGTGCTGGAAGCGCCGCTCCGACGCTGGCACCACCCGGTGCTTCTGCCAGAGTTGCCCCAGTCGCCGGATGCCTTCCAGTCGCAGCTCTTCCTCGCTGTCTCCGATCGTCGCCGTTGCTGACTTGGCCGACATTGGTATCAGCACAAAGCGCGCCCGCCAGAACCGGAGGTTCTCCTTCAGCTGCTCATCGTGGCCGGCCAGATACGAGTCGATGTAGTTCCAGTTGCGCTCTGCTCGCTGCGGCACCAGATCGATCTCGCTCGTCTCGTAGTCGCGGTCCAGGAGCGTGCGGATGGCCGGCCGATAGAACGACATCGTGCCGCTGCCCAGCTCTGCTGTCTTCCGCTGGAAGATGTTGACCTCGACCCCGGCCGCCTTGGTGCACGACAGCTGGTGGATCGTGTTGCCCATGCACATGAAGATGCTCTCGCCGTCCTCGATGAAGCGCCCCGGACAGAAGATGTCGGCAATCTTCAGCTGCTTCAGCCCGAAAGCCTTGGCCACGGCTGGTCCGATCACCACCTGGAAGCCCTGTGCAAATCGCCGGCTGATCAGCTCCCGCAAAAGATCCTCGTTCGTCACCGGATCTTCGGACAGGAGGTCATCGTCAGCCTCCATCGCGACGCTGTATGGCTGCCGCTGGTACTCGCTCTGGAGCTGTTCCTTTGACGGAAACGACTCCGTCGTCAGAGGCACCGCTGCCGGTGCACAGAGCGTCTTCCACTTCATCGCCCGCTGCTCGCCGGGCCGCGGGAACACGTGCTGCCACCGGCTGTTGAACGATGCCAGATCGATCTTGTTCGCCTCCGGCTTCGACGGGTTGATCATCGCGAGCCACGGCATCAGCGCCTCCGTCGGCGACAGGATCTTGGTCACCTCCGGAACGGCCTCAGCAAGGAGCTTCGAGTTGTACAGACGTACATCGTCTTCCGCCCGCAATGCGTTGGAATACTTCACGTCTCGATCCTGGCCCGGAACCGCACCGCCACGCCCGATCATCGTCGTCGAGAGCGGAGAGCCGGCAACACGCGGCACTTCCATATCGACAGGTCCTTGGCCACTCCTGATCACAATCGGCTGGCTGCCTGTCCCGTGAAACGTCCTGTTGCCACCATTGGATCCGCCCCAGGCCGCTATGCTGATCCCCGACGCCGACCTCTGCAGAGAGCCGGATATCATGCCGTCAGCCGCAAAAGAGCTGCCCGGGGCCGCTGTGATGGCCAGTGCCTTCGGCGTCCCAATGGCCGTGGGGCACTTGATAGACGGCGGTGCCAGGTGAGCAACAGCTGCAGCCACCGTTTCCGCGCTGATTTCCGCAACTGCTGCTTTCGGTGCGGCAACCCCGAATCCTCTCTGGCCCAGGCTAATCTGCCGCATGACCTTGGGCATCTTGGACGAAGGCTGCGAGCTCGGTGGCGTTCTTGTGTCGTTCACCTTCCTCTCCTGTCCCAAGCCTGTCGGCTCTGCAGACGACACTGTCCGGAGCCTCGTGCTACGACCACCCCTCATCGAGAGTTCGCCATCTTCATGAGTCGTGGTATCCGCCTCAGACAGCCGCTGCTGCTTCTTCAGCGCAGTCCGCAATGTCGTCGACGATGCAGAGGGCGTGTCCACCAGCTCCCTTCGGCTGCTCGACACCGGGGCTTGGCCGACTGTGCGCCGTGTCGTCGGCAGCTTTTGACGGGTCCCGTCGTATTCCTGCAGCTGCTTCCACAACGACTTTGCGTCTTGCCTGGCGATCTTGTCTGCCGCGAATCTCTGGAACCCAAAGACCTGGTCGTACAACACATTCGCAGGCAGCTTGTTCCGGACATGGAGAATACCGTCACGTTCGACAGCCAGCCCTTTCAGAGACCCGGCCGAAGGGCGAAATGCGCTACGTGGAAAGAGCACGTCGGCATGCAACGGCGCAGTCTCAATCTCGTTTGTCTCGAGAACGCCTCGCATCTGTAGATCGTACATCCGGCAACGGACGCTGAACTCCTTCTCATAGGCCCGCCCGTCTGCGCAGAGATCGTAGTTGACAATCGGCGGTGGTGGCACGCCCTGACGCATCAGCAGCTCTCCCGGCTCGCTGGCCAGGTATGACACATGCAGCCACTGTGGAAAGGCATACGACCAGGTCTCGCTGAATCGATCGGACTGCACGGGCTCGTAGCCCCGCACGGTTGCGTCTGTTGCCTTGCTCGGAGACAGCGAGCTGCCACCGATGCTAGAGTAGCTTCCAAAGAGCGCCGTCGACTGCTTCGGGGTGCTTCCACCAATCCCAGGGCTCCTGTTGTGGCTCTGGCTATGGCTGGAAAAGGCCCGCGTCTTGCCCATGCCCCTCTCCAGGTAGCGTGGGTGTCGAAAGCGAAAGAGCGGAGCGCAATGCAGAGGCATCTTCGGGAGACATATCAGATCGATGCCAATGCCGTTACCGATCACGGCCTCGGTTGTCCGGCGCATGGCGTCGTAGTCGACCTCGAACACGCCCGATCCCGGGGTGATGATGGCGACCGAGATCCCCGTGCGCGTCAGATCGCGGTCCACATAGTCGTACGCATACAGGGTTGTGGCCATGTGAATAGCCTCGAGCACGTTGCCGTACATTGCTGGTGTGGACTCGGCCTGGATGTGCTGTTGTTGCTGCTTTGCCGTCGAGGGCTTCTTCGAGTCGTCCGCCATAGATATAGAGGTATCTGGGCGAAGATGGGTCAAATGGTGAAGGCTGATGTCCCGGCGGAACATGTTGAACTCGCGCTTCAGCTGGTGCAGGATTCTTGTCCATTCTCCGCTGGCCATCTCGCTGACAACGACCCGATAAAAGTCCTTGTACGGGCGTCGGTTGCCGGAGGACTGGACGCCCGTGTAGTAGTCGTGCCGAACAGACGTCTCGGACAGGTCAAAGGACAGGCCGGCATCGTATTCGACTCGGGCGAACAAGACAATGGTCACGAGGTGCTTCACCAGCCTGGCTGCCCACGTCTTGAACAGGGTGGGCAGAAAGACGTTGACGACCTTGCTGAACATGATTTCGCCAGAGCCGTCCGAGTCAAAGTCCCACATCTCTCGGGCCATCTGTATGAAGAGAACATAACGTGCCGACTCGCTGCGAAAGATGGGGCGTGTGTTCTTGCCAAAAAAAGCAGACTGGGTCCTCCGGCCCTCGACGTAGACGTTTGTGACCGATGCCTTGACCGTGCTCATAAACAGCACACGCTGGCCGCTGTATATGGTCCGCTCCGAGAGCTCGGCGACGGCAAGACGCCACATATCGGCCCGCGAGAGATACTGGTCCTTGAAGACGAGCTCGACGTGGGACGCCTCGATGGCAGGGTTGTTTGCATCGACCTGTCGTTGCACGTTGGGCTGTTAGGACGACGAACGCAGATGGACGCAGACGAAACACGACACTTGCCCTTGTCAGAAGCACTGACGAGTTCTTCTTCATGCCAAAGGCATCGGCAATGTGCTTGGCCACATAGATCTCCACCGAAGGGTGGCGAGACTTGAGCCTCGTGTCCATATCCTTGACGATAAACAGATACCGGCGTTGCGTGTTCAGCTCCGGCTGGGCCGTGGCTCCGTCAGCCGTCGTGGCAGACGACGTTGTAGCCGCATCGGCAGCGTCGGCCGGAGACGAGGCGTGCTCGTCCTTTCGCACGGCCGTTCGTCGGTAGCTGCCAAAGTTCGGTCGTTGGTCTGGAAGCACGTCAACGGCCATCAGCTGGCCCGGCTGGACGCTGTCGTCGAAATGGTCGAGGTTCACCATCACCTCCTCCCGGGTAAAGGCCTCGTTTACCGTGATGGTGCATACACGCTCAAATTTGGGCGTCTGTTTGGCCGAAGAAAACGGGTCTCGAATCGTAGCATTGCTAGACACCGATTCGGGCGACCGCGGCCGCTGAGGCGACAGGGCGGAATGGGGCGTGCCCGGATACAGGCTGCCGGGGCCCATCTCGCTAGGCAGGACCTCCTCTTCCGGGAGCGTCTCTGAGGTTGCTCGACTAAACTGGCGCAGATGCGACGTCCAGCGCGCGGTCTTGCGTGGCGCCATTGAGAATCCGTTGCGCGACATGGCGAGACGAGAGCTGCAGCTCCACCAAAGACGGCGTCATCGGTGGCAGGGACTACCGGTGCGAGTGTCCAGAGATGCCGCTCGATGGTAGATTGGTCGCGTAGGTGGCACGCTGCAGATAGGAGTGTGACGGGAAGACGATGACAAGCTTGAGGGCTTCATTGCGTATGGAGAATGTGACAAAGGCGGCAGAATATCGACAAGGTGCGGTTGTCTTGTCACCGCCTTCTTCTTTCAGACAGCCAACGTGGGTTGTGCCTTCTCTCGCGAAGACATGTAATACATGGAAGTCGCTTAGCTCTGGGGTACGGAGTGCAGCCAGCAGATTTTCCAATGTTGCACAGCATCCCGAAACACTGACAGCCATGCTTGTAATCTGGGCTTTGCTGTTGCATCCAGCCCCAATGGCGTGGTGGCTTGTTACAAATCGACGGTACATGTTTGCGAGGACGGCTTTTCGGGGGCAACAGCCATCACAGAGGTCAGACAGTAATTTCACGCTTTGGTAGGTCATTGCTACTCCTTCACAGATCTGCTACCAGCGTTGGCTGTATGAGGTCGTGATGGGGTCGCGTCGTAACCAGGTTCGTGGGCAAAGAGAAACGGTGGATTTGGCGAGGCGACCAGGCAGCAATTCAACAAGACCCAAGTACAACCAAAGCAAGGCGTGGCAAACCAACAGCTTGGCGAATTTCGCACCAGTCGCTATTGGCCCGATTGGGGTTTGCGCCTTCGTTAAGTTGTCACAATCTCTGCGTCTACATGGGAGTGACAGCAGCCTGTCAACAGAAGTGAGGCACTTCGCCCGCGAATCGCTCCCATATAATCTGTCCCTCCTGCTCCATCTCCCTTCATCATTTCCTCTTTGGTGCTTCTTATTGTTCTCTCCCCCAACTGCAACTGTTCCATCCATCTCCCACATATTAAGCCCGTCCTTTTTGCAGGGCTACCGAGAACTCGCCATGACCGTCAAGATATCGCCCAGAACGCGCCTCGTTGCGACGATTGTTATCTCCTTTTCCTTCTTTGTGGCTGAGATAGCGGGTATGCTCTTCCTTGGCCACCCCGGAAATTACCTTATGAACGTTACGTGCTGATATGACTGTAGTTGGCTTCAAGACGCGGTCGCTAGCCCTGATTGCCGATGCATTTCACTACGTAAGCTTGACTGAGAGTTAGGCCTTGTTGTCGGCGAAATACTAACCGCAGCCGCTGTTAGCTGAACGATCTGGTCGGCTTCATCGTCGCTCTAGCTGCGCTCATAGTAGGTCTTGGCTCTGGGGAATACAGTATGCATCCAGCTAACACGACCGTAGATCTCGGAGCGCTCCAGCTCTCCCCAGGACCTTTCTTTTGGATGGCAGCGCGCACGGCTTCTTGGGGCCTTTTTCAATGGCGTGTTTCTCCTTGCTTTAGGCATCAGCATCTTCCTCCAGTCGATTGAGCGATTTGTTGCTCTACAACGTCAGTCTCTCCCCATTTCTCTCCCCATACTTGTGCTGACTTGATGGCGCAGACGTGAATAGTCCCAAACTCGTGCTTATCATGGGATGCGTCGGCCTTTCCCTCAACATAATCAGCGCAGCTTTCCTTCATGGTAAGAGTGTTGTATCCAACAAATCTCTGGCTTGCCATTGCGCGACGATCTCAACTGACTGCGGGAATTCAGAACACAGCCATGACCATGGCCACGACGAACATGCACACGGCACGGAAGCGGACACCGAGCTTACAGGACTTGAGCCAACCGTAAGTCTTGTCTTTTTGCTCTGTTTTGTTGCCTCTTGCTGTATCTGCTGACGCCCCGTTTCAGACCCCGCAACATACTGAACACCGGCATCTAAACAAAACGAACGAGGGCACCGACCGTGATCTCAACATGCTTGGCGCCTTTGTACATGTGCTGGGGGATGCCATTAATAACGTCGGCGTCATCATATCTGCCGTGGTGATTTGGAAGGCAACATACCCCGCTCGCTTCTACGCCGATCCGGGAGTCAGTATGGGAATTGCCTTGATGATCCTCGTGTCAGCCATGCCATTGGTGAAGAATAGCGGCACCATTCTGCTGCAGAGCGCGCCACATGGAGTTGATATCAACGATGTCAAGCACGACCTTGAAAAGGTAAGCTCGGCGTTCTGGCACAATGGCTTCCCCAGCTGACGTTTCTACTTGTACAGATCCCCGGAATCGAGTCCGTCCACGAGCTTCACATCTGGCGTCTGGACCAGCAAAAGGCTATAGCCTCAGCCCACGTCGTTGTTTCGGACCAGTCTATATCGAGCTTCATGGACAAGGCCCACACCGTGACCGAGTGCCTGCATGCATACGGCGTTCATTCCGTCACCTTGCAACCAGAGCTGTCCTTTTCGTCCCAGACGTCTGCCGCGAGAGCAGCGAGTGAAGACTCGAGCACTCCTATTGCAGGAGACAGCCCTGCCGGGATTTTGCAGTCTTTCCCCGTGTCGACGATCCGTAGGAGGAGACTCGACCATGGAAACTGCCAAATCCCCTGCGGTGCTCTGTGCGAGAACCTGGCGTGCTGCACGCCTCCGTAGACATCGGGTGGATCGACGGCTCTTTCAGGCATTGTTAGACGAGGCCAGGCGCGGCCGTGTTTCTCTTTTCAGGCAAAAGGCTCGTATGGTAACGCAGCACCGGCCAGCAAGCTGTCCTTTCCATTTCACGTACGGAGTAATTGGCGGAATTTTGATACTTTCGAATAAATTGGTCATTGGTGACCTCACGCCTTTCCTGAATTGTATTGCAACATTATCCGAGAACTCGTGAGAGCAGTCGCGTGATGGTGTAATGTTTGCCTGTTATCTGCTGCAAATGAGGCACACCCTTGTTCGTTCCCTGTAGGGAAAGCCAACAGCTCATTCCGTCGTATGCAGGCTCGGAGTACGAGTACGAGACAAGTGCTCCATACTCCGTACTCCGTACATACATAGTACATACATAGTACTCCGTATGCCAGATTACATTATGTGGGTAGATGGAGGAAGGATTATTACCGCCCAGCTGGTTACCATCCCACTCTTCCTCGACAACCATTTTCTAGCTTCGAGGGTCAGCGAAAGTTGGGCGGCGGTTGCCGCTTAATGCGACAGTCGCTTACGACGTGCTCGCTCGCTTAGGGTTTTCTTTTCTTTTTCGAATGCAATGCCGGTCTAAAATCTATTTTCCTTCTCGTGACCGAAAAGTGTGAGGTTGTCACTACTCGTAATAAGACATCCCGGAAACTACCATGTACGGAACTCCGCAAGTACAGCGGTGGAAAGGCTCCGCCAATCAGACGACCACTGGCACTCGAATCCTTCGGCTGCGCTCAGCATGAACGGCATGGCTTTGGAGCCGCTCGAGATCAAACAAGGCAGCTACCGGGTTATTGCAGGATGCACCGGCAAATCGAAAGCACCTCCTTTATGCGTAGCCGCCGGAGGTCAACGAGTATGGATCATTAGCAGAACTGCAATTTCAGAACGAAAGCCACGCCGTTGGAACTGCTTCCCGCCCGCCACCTGCAGCCAAAGACGGCGTTCACCAACGTTTTGACCTGTTGCCATGGGAAAAACCGTTTCTGATACAATCCCCAGATTAACGGGACTCGGCCAATCGTCTTGGCCCTAATCTCAACCCTGGCGTACTTTTCTGACCGACGTTCCAGCTACCCTGATAATGGACCGCTTCCAGGTGGCCGCCCTGCCGCTATGCACCCCTGTAGCGTTGTGTGATAGGTTGCTTCTAGCTGCCTATGTAAGCCTTGCTGTACTTTCCCATTGTGGGAAAAGCCCAGCTCGTTCCTTCCCTGTAGTCCACTTTTCCGTCCTGCCCACCATCCCACCTTCCATCGCATCGCAGCCCCACTTTCCGCACATTCTTGGGCCCCCGGTACCGTTTTCTTTCACTTTTTTTTTTGCACACCGCCGGATTGGGCCAAAAAAGCTTCGGCATGCAACTCGCAGGCTGGGACTGCAGGGTGCTTTGTTAGGCAAAAGCTGCAGCCCAATTCCCAAGAGTTCCAGCCCAAAATGAAACCTTCAAGACAACTGTCCGGTACTTTACGAATCTGTGTCTAGATTTACTTTCTTCTTGTCTCGAGGTTACGTCGACATCTGGCTGGGTTAGCAGCTCTCCAGCTTTGCAAACAGCGTTGCTGGCTCGAATTCGCTCTTTGAAGCCGTGAAGCTGTGATCTCTGGTACATGCTCAGTGTCATCTTTTGGACCGCTGATTCGCCCTGACACACGCCCCCCCCCTAAAGTCGTCAACGCCAGTCTACGCATGCGTCCCGCTCCCGCCTTCGAGTTGTTCGCTGGCTTCGCCTCTCTTGGGTAACAACGTCATCCCCCCCTCCATCATCGCGCCCTGCGTCTTGAACCTACCGTCAAGCGTAAACGGCGATTCCGGGACGAAAATCCCCTCACCGAACCGCAAGGATTCTGAAAGAGGCGAAAAACAGGACCCTGGAAAACGGGGCCAAATCGCATCTGGCTGTTGCCCCGTCCTGCCCCATCCTGCCCCATCAAGCCGTCTGCAGGCTCAGAGAGAAGTGCCCAGCGAGGAGAGGTTGGCTGCGCCGCATTTGCGTGCATGCACACGGACGACACACATACCCACTACCCCCTCCACAACGAGCCAACGGGACGAAGCGTTCTGGCCGACTGAGATTTTGACGTGGCGGGGCTCGAAAACGCACAGGACTATCTAGAGTTGACCTTCCAAGGCAATCTCTCCGACCTGATCCATCCACTCGACACAACGGCCAAGGCTTGCTTCTGCCCGCTTGGGGAAGGTCCTGCCAGCCTGCCACACAAAGCCATCAGCAGTGTTCACGCCTTGCCTCAGCTTCGGCTCACTGCCTCACCGCCCTGTATCTTACCTTTGCTCATCCGTCTCACTCTTGCTTCATCGCCCGTCTCTTCTCCCCGTCCAGGCGCTGCCCGACTACTGCTTCCAGTGCACATACCTTGATCAAATGCCGCCGTCGGACAGATGCTATTTTCAAAGCTGTGGCCGTTGTCCTCTCGTCTGAGGTTCTAGGATACTGTTACTGCTGGTCGTCTGACACACAAACACGGAAGACAGAACGAACCCGGCGAAAGAGAGGCGGCCCTGCCGCAAGGACGTCTCTGCGAGCCGGCCGGATATGTTAGGAAAGCTCTTCAACCTTACGGCCGGCGCCGGCTCAGGCTCTGCCGCCCAGGCCGGACATCCAATGATATCGCCCGAGCCTGTTTCGTCCCTGGAGTCGGTGCAGGAAGATGCCCATTCTCGGCACCTGCTCTACCCGGATACTCAAGCTCTGTTCCAGCAACGTCATGACCAGGTGTTTCCGCTTCCGGGCAGCCCCCACCTCATCACCTCGACCCTTGCGTCTGCCTTTGACTATGACAGTGATATCGACCTGGACATGCGCGACGTCCGTGTTTTGGTGATGCAGGATGGGCTCAGCTCCATTCCTGCAAGTCCTCTCTATGACTCGCAGCCACCGCCCCCTCTGCCTACTCCCGCTGTCCCCGATCGCCCCTCCAGCATGGCGGGCCTGTCTCATATGAGTTACAACCTGCAAGACTCTTCTCGCCGCGTGCCCCCATCCCCTCGAAAACCGAGCATGGGCCATTCCGTACGCCCCCTTGTCATCCAGCCGGACAATCCGCAGCTGCGCCAGAGCGCCACCTTCGACCGCAGACCGTCTCTCCACGGCGGCAGTCAGTCTCGCTTGGAGACTGAGGCGCACAGGGCATACCGCGAATACACCGATGAGCTTTCTGTCTTCTCGGGCTGCATTTTTGGCAACTCGGAACTTCTTGCGTACAGGGGAACGTCCACCAAGGTTCACATTCTACCTTCGGAAAACCGCTCTGATCTTGCATCTGCCATAGTTCACGATGGACGTGGCTCCCTTGGCCGATCTAGTATGCGTTCCAGCAAGCTCTCCCAGTCTTTCTCTTCGGAGTCTGCTGCCATGTTCAGTCCTCCGCCTAATTCATCCACGTCCTCCGTTGCCACCAGCTCTCTGCGGACTGCAGACCGGAAAAAAGTTCTTATCACGAGGCTCTTTCCCGTCTCACTTCCGAGTGATGATGCGACAACACAGCAGAGCGGACTGCCCGACGAGCCTGGCAGCGTCGGCTCTGGCTACCCCTTTCCTACTTACACTGACGACGGACTTCTCAAGAAGAAGCAAAAGGCGCAGCTGAGACAGAGGCGGACTCCCATGTACGCCATCGCTCTGATCATCAATTTGCCGCAGCCTCCGTCACTACAAGCTCAGTCCGTCTCGAATTCCCGGTCGACCTTCCGCGGCCCCAGCTCCTATTCGGAGCAGGATTCTTTCCCCTCGTCCTTCGGTTCCGGGCGGCGAGTAGGTTGGGGAATGGGCTCGACTTCCTCTGCCACAAATGGTCTCGGAATTGACGTGTCCGCGTCTGACAACCACTCGACGGCAGCCTCCGCCGGTGCGTTCAGTGCCATGACCGACCTGGAGGAGAGGATTGACCCTATAACCCAACACTGGGACATTATCATGCGGACACTCACTCAGATGCAGGGGGTTGTGTCCACGACTGTCTCAAAACTCCTGAGAGCCTCCGACATTTCCTCTCCCGATCCGTATCCTCCTTCGATGGTATCGCATGTGTCCCGAAAATCTTCGTTCAGTGGGCGGCGAGGTGATGACGGAGGACTGCCGATGAAGGCACCAAAGACAAACGCGAAACTGGTGACGCTCATGCCCAACGCCCTGATGGACGTGGATCGTATCTCTTGTGAGTCGGACACGGCAAGGATCCGCATCGCAGTTGGCCTTCGCGCCTTGCGGGTCGTTACTGGTCAAAACCGGTGGGAAATCTGGCGTGAAGAAGCGCGCTGGATTGCCCGCTGGGCGGTGTCTTCGATAGAGCAGCACCAGCAGGCTTTACGGAGACAGCTGGACATACATCCGGACGACTATTTCTACAGCGCTCTGACAGCATTCCTCGCCACACACACGGACTGGCTTGAGCCCCTATGCACCGCCAGACACCGCAAAGGGCACTTGTTTCTGCAGTCTGCCAAGGGGGACGACGTTGCACTGCCGGCCAGGACGGTCATAGTGTCGCAAGATAAGATCGCTGCCAGGCGGCTCATCTTCCTTCTTTCAGCCTTTCTCCCGGCCACCCAGTCTCTCTCCGGTGCTATTCGAACACACCGACCAAGCACTTCGATGTCTTGGGGAGCCCTGTCTCAGTCGCCACCGACGACGTTCGTTGTGCCAGTCCTTAAAGAGGAATCACTCCGACGGAAAATCAACCGGCGCGCCGGCGGCCGGAGGTCTTCTCACTCACGCAACCTCAGCTTCCAAGGACAGGGCAGCAACAATGGTGAGACGGGACATCGTTCTGCTTCCATTTCTGGAACAGGCCCACCTCCTGCCTCGCTCCAACGCAGTGTGAGCAGGGGCCATCACGAGAGGCGGCCGTCCGACACGGCGTCCATTCGCGCACACAACCTTCCCATTTCCGGCAACGACTTCAACACGCGGAAGAGCAGTGCGGCGACAATGGCGACGATTTCGGACGCGACAATTCCCCATTTTGCCACTCTCCAACGCCTTGACTCGTCCTCGTATTCCAGACCCGACAGTTCAGGCAGCGCGGCAGAAGACGATCTCAAGCGTGCACTTCGGCGCGGAGACAGTGCTTTGGGCCAAACGGGGACTCCGTTGTACCATCAACTCCAGGCCAGTCTATCTGGGCCGGGCGTCGGATTGGACTCGCGAAACCAAGGGTCGCGCTGGGGAAGCGTACTGAGCGGTCTCCTGAGCGGCCGCCGACGGGACTCGACGAGCAATACGGGGGCATATGGTCACAGCCGCACAGCCTCGACTTCATCGAGATGGGATACATTTGGGAGACGGGGCAGCCTAACAGCATCACCACAAAGCAATGCACAATGCGAGCCAGGCGAACAGGCGGCGCAACAGGCAAATACCACCGGCAGTGGCCAGCCGTCAAACCCGATAATGGCAGATATGGCGCACGACCAGTCTGCACCGGATTCTTTGTCGGAGGATGCCGACCCGCATACGCCCCGGCTGCACTATGACAGCCCCAAGGCGGAGAACAGGCGACAGGGCCGGACAGGCTCGTTCAACCGGGCCCCTGGCCCATTCGGTCCATTCGACTCGCCGGTGAAGACGTCAATTAATCCAGAGGACGGCATAATTGACGTGGATATTCAGTTTCCGGACTACCTCCGATCGTTTGAGACCGCAGTCAGCTCGCCATCGAGCAGTGGCTTCTTATCGACGCCAGGGTTTGGGTCGGGCTTTGGGTCCGGGTTCGGAAGCGGAATCGACTCGTTTGAACAGTTTGGACGCACATCAGTTGACGGCGACCAGCCGGCAAACGTGGCTGGGTGGCTCCAGATGTACCACCCGGACTTTGCGCTCCAGGCGATTCCGCCGCAAAGCGATCTTCTGGTGCAGGTCAAAGAGTCCCTTCGCAACGAGCCGACGCCGGAAAGCTTCCAAGAACATGGCCGAGACATGCAGGCCGAAGGGTATCAACGAAGCAGAGAACGGTGGGTGGATGTGTCCAGCGCAGTGATTGTGGACACGACGAGATGGACGGTCTGCCGTCTGCGGTACAGCAGGCTCATCGGAACAAGAGCACCGGGCGAGGTAGCAACACCGACCAGCGGGACGGACTCGTTCACGCCGTCGACAACCACGTCGCCAAACGCGACACCGCAGCAAGAGACGCAGCTGGAGGAGCGCTTTGCACAGGAGTACATCACTTCGCAAGACCGAGACAGTGTGCTAGCTGAAGCGATTGAGCGGGTGATCGCACAGGGCGTCGGGGGCGGTGGTGGCACGACGGACAGTCTCTCGGGAGGCGACAACGCAGCGGACAGCTCGAATTGCTCTTCTCGATCGGCGAGTGCTTTGCGCGGCCGCAGAAACAGCGGGTCGTATGCGCCTGAAGAGGCCGTGCCTGTCGCACCTCACCATTTGCTCTTCGCGCCAGCGACACAAAATGCATCACAGGACGTGCCGCGTGGAGAGTGCAAGACGGTGATTCTGTCAGCTCTGGGAGATATTGTGCGTGATGCTTTGCAGAGCAGTGAGGCTGCCGATAGCCCTCTGGAAGAGGACCATCGAGACAAGGATACCAGAGGACGGAGTATTCTACAGGAGGCTGTCAGGCAGTGGTTTGAGGGGGTTGACGCGGGAGATGTTTGATTTCGCTTGCGAACCGAGGGAGTCTTACTGCATTCTTAGCGTTGACGCAGTGTGTTTTGATTTTTCTTCGTTCTTTCGCGCTCTCTCGCCATTTCTCGCTAATTTTTGTAATTTTTGTAATTTTTGCATTTTCCTTGGAAGCACGAGCTGGTGGACGGCCATGACGGAAGGAAGCCATACGGCTGGGACGAGGACACTTTGTTCTGTAGGTTTACCAGGCGTTGGAGCTTCAACACGACGGACAGGGTAAAGTAGCGGGACGAGGCCCGAATATAGTAGGAGTAATAGAGAATGGGCGAGGAATCTCGCGGGTTAAAGCACACAGTCTGATTGTGGGTATCGTGCAGCGATTCTAATGGCCGACAGTAGCTGACAGCTGTCGACAGCTGTCGCTCTCAGAGCTCCTTTTCAAAGACATCGTTGAGGTAGTCGACGAAACTCTGGCGGATGCGTGGCCCAGCGAGCTTGCTGGCGCCTTCGAGGCCGATGCCGCCGCGATGGAGGCCGAGAAAGGCGCGACGGAGGCGCTGCAGCTGGGCCAAGCCGACCCGGTTGTTGGGCAGGTGGACGAGCAGGTTGTCGTCGGCCGGAATGGGCACGACGCCGCCGTCGCCGTCGTGTTCCTGCTGGTAGGCCATGACGCGTCGGACGACGTCCTGTGTCTCGCGGTCGAGCAGATAGAGATAGTCGCCGCCGCCGTCGGTGCCGCGCTGCACGGCCACCATGTTGGGCCGGACGTCTTTGCGTGGACCATCGCCCGCGACGGCGTCCCAGATCTGGCCAAAGACGGCGCGCGCCCTGGCCTCGTCGTCGTCCCAGGTGAGAACGAACAGGGGGCTGTCCCAGCGGGTCATGCCGTTGGGCTCCTCGTAGCGGAAGACGAGGTTGTCCCAGTTGGCCTGGGCGTAGGGTTCGGTGGTTTGTGTTGTTTCTGTTGTTTCTGTCTTCCCCTCGGCCTCCATCCGCCCCTCATTAACCTTGCGCGCCTTCTCCACGCTGCAACCGATTTGCAGGACCGCGTGTGGCGTCCGCACGTTCTTGGCTTCGCACGACAGCTGGTAGCGCCATCCCTTGATGTAGTTGAGCCCGTCCAGGACGACAATGTCGCGCGGCGAGAGCACCCGCTTGACCGCCCCGTACAGCGCCGCGCGCGCGTCCTTCTCGGACGCGTTGGCAGACCGCGTGTGCGCCGGCAGTGCGGACGGGGACAGATCGTAGACGGCCCGCGAGATCGAGAGGCTGTCGTCGGAGATGAGGTGCAGCCGGTACTTGGGCAGACCCCCGCCCCCTGCCTCCACCCCCGGAGACGTCTCCTGTCGGCCAATCCGCTCGCCAAGGTAGTCGTACAGCTGCTTGGCCCGCGTCGACTTGCCCGACGTCGGCA
Source organism: Grosmannia huntii (assembly GCA_019925595.1). Classification (NCBI taxonomy): domain Eukaryota; kingdom Fungi; phylum Ascomycota; class Sordariomycetes; order Ophiostomatales; family Ophiostomataceae; genus Grosmannia; species Grosmannia huntii. Next base: position 292,163 of record JADHKJ010000014.1, read on the forward strand.
GGCCGGAAAGGATGATGAGCTGGCCGGCGATCGTCTGTGGTCAGCGCTGGGTTTCCGACAAAGACCGCTGCAAGCCCGTAAGGTTCCCGCAGGGTTCACGCAGGGAAAACAGAAAACCGGACATTGGAACCGCTGGTCTTACCGGCATGATCTTGCTCGCTTTCGGCGTGAGCTGCGCACAGCTGCCAAAGGTGACGGCTTTGCCTTTTGTGGAGGGGGAAAATCATATTTCGGCAGCCCCACAAATTTGAAGATACATTCCTTGCAAGACCCACTGTATTGGTAGTGCTATTAGTGCTAAAGATTCTCCTTTTGTTACTCTGTAATCGCTATGTACATAACCATCAAACAAAGGAAAGGCATTCTAATGTCGACGCTCAAGCACCACTCTTGACAAAAGAAAGAACAGACAGAAGAAGTTGCAACTCCTAGACCATTTCTATATCAGGACGTCGTCTCAACTCGTTCGGTCTGGCAGGACGCCACCGCTCTGTCCGGCCCTCAGACCGGCTACTTCTGGGGCTGGGATCCGCTGGCCTCGTTCGCGAGGGTGTGTGCCTGGGAGCTGTCGGACAGGACGGTCTGGTGGCGGGCCTTCTGGTGGGAGACGTACGCGAGACTGAGGCCGACGGCCTCGAAGATGACAACGGCCATGATCTCCATGACGGTGCACATGGCCAGCAGGTACGTGGCATAGTGCGGGCCGCCGTGGAAGAGGCGGAAGTTGGCGTCGGCCGTGTCGAACGCGGCCAGGATGGCGTAGAGCAGGCGGACAAAGACAAACGGCACGGCAGCGGCGACGGCGGCCAGCAGCCGTTTCTCGCCGGCCGGCACATGGCGGACGCGCGTGGCCAGCAGCAGGCCCGACAGCAGCAGCAGCGCAAAGCCGGCGATCAGACAGCCGACGCCGGCCTTGCTCTCGGCCGAGACCGTGTACGTCAGCGGCCGGCCCTTGCTAACGTCCTCGCTGATCTGGCTGCCCATGTTGGTGCCGCCGACGATAGACAGGATCAGGCCGACGACGACGACAACCTGCGTGATACGCAGGCTGCGCAGGTTGGGCACCGCCGGTCGCTGCTGCTCGGCCAGCGAGAGGTACACGCGCGTCACCAGGCCCAGCGTCGTCAGCAGCAGCGGCGACAGGCCGATGCTCTGCAGCGTCTGGGCGCCCACGTAGATGCTAATGTTGTCGGGGTCGTGGATCGTCGCCAGCGCAAAGGCGCCGCCCATGATGCGCGTCAGCGAGAAGAGGACCAGGTACAGCCAGCCGGCGCTGCGGCCGAAGCCGTGGCGCCACGACAGCAGCACCGCGATGAAGAGCGACGGCACATAGACGCAGGTCTGCACAATCGAGATCTTGTTCAGTTCCGTGAGGGCCATGGTTGTGTTTGTTTTTGTGTTTGTGTGTGTGTTTGTATAAATGCCAATGCAGAGACCAAGTCTGTGCCTTGGGCTTTAGGCTTCTAGAGAGAATCTGATTTGCTGGCATGCAGGTCTGCCAAATGAAAGAGTCTCATCCAACCCAAAGGCATGCTGCCGTTATATAGGAGAACGAGACCCTCTCTCGTCGCTCCAACAAGACGCAAAGCCACACTGGGTTTTTCCCAGGACGATGTAAAACACCGCTCTCGCATTCAGGTCCCTCATTGAGGTTAGCTACGCTCTCCTCGCGTTGCAAGGCTGCCACAGCGTGTAGTGGCTGTGAGACTTGTCAGCTGCAAAGACTAGTCCCTTTCCGGTCAGATTGTGCGACCAGACCCAACCTGCCGGAGAAACAACGGTCAGCACACGTGTTCGACTGCTATGTAAGGAACACGGAGGATAGACGAATAAACAGTTCCAGACGAGGAACAGGCTTGGCACAGAACATAGAAACAACACGAAAATAAAGTCCAGGCACGCTGCTGCTATGTACGGAGTAAAAATAAGCTTTTTAGCCCTTGCTCATGCGATGGATGGTCACGTGACCAAGGTGAGATGGTCTAGTGGCCTAACCAACGTCGACTTAGCACAGCGATTGGCCAGCCGTACATCATTTGATGTGGCTATGCAATGGATCCACGGGTACGGAGTAGTATTAGGCGTTTTCCGTCCCCAAACTGTCCTTCTCGCACAATGTTCCCATTTGCGTAAGGGGCAGCTACGACCAACGGCTAGTTGCCCAGAGAGGAAATGCATCCAAGCGTGCCATCCCACGATTTTTACTTTTCTAGTGGGGTCTTTTTCCTCTCCGTATTCTGCCTCTTTTTCGCCATCTCGGCCGTTTACCCCTAATACGTGCGTTGTATCTTGAAATCTCTCACTGTTGGAACGGGTCGCTCCGGCTGCTGCCATTGGCTTCGCACAGCATTCCCAATTGGAATAAGCGAGTTCCGCGCACGGTCCCGAGAGAGCTTGCGAAAGAGACGATCATCTCCCACCAGTGTTTTCCCATTTCCCAAGCGTTTTCCATCCCCAACTCCGTTCTCGGTTGTGGAGATTGTGGCTCTGAGATTCCTGGTCTGAGATTACGCTATCCCAAGATACACGACTGGCCACTACACTTGCCTGTCTGGCCTTAGCCACCACAGATCCGATTCTGCCAGCTTCGATCAGAACGCCTGGAGTTTCATGCGGCGTGCCGGTTTTGCACATTTAATCAAGGCACCAGCCCTACACGGCTCGACCTCAGAAAGCCTGATTCAAACAATCGGTACTTTATTTGGCGGACCGCCAATAGTCGTCTTAGTGCCAGGCCTCCGCTTCTCTTATATGGCAACGTTGCGGGAATTGCGGCTTTGTCAGTGCCACTATTATTTGACTGCGAACATCTACATAGTATAGGATCTCCAGTGACTGCTGCCAGGGCTGATGTCCGGGCAGATTATCACATGCACCTCGTTTCCGATCCAGTCACACTCGTTTTGTCTATACCCCTTAGGATCATCCAGACGCAGACGCAATAACCTTGAACACCCATTGTCCTTCTTTGCACCATGGTCTACTGTGGCCCGCCCTCGAAGGGCTGCAACAGTTGTCGGGACCGGAAGATCCGCGTACGTCATCACCACCTCGACAGCCTGAGCCCCTGGCCTGACCTGACCCCGGCCTGTCTACGCGGCCCGGCCCCATTCTGATCAGCCGAATGGCAGACTGACATCTGCTAGTGTGACCTAAAGGAGCTTGGCTGCGGCCAATGTGAGAAGCGACAGCAGACATGTCCTGGCTACAGGAACATGGTCGATCTCATGTTCCGCGATGAAAGCTCCCATGTCATAAAAAAGGCACAGGCAAGACAGCAGCGCCGGCGAACGGCCACGGCAGCGACCACGGACTCGAGCCGCTCTCCAGGGGGGGAGTCTGCGGCGTCTGCTTCTTCTTCGTCTTCGACTAAAAACCCCGACTCGTCTAGTAAATCGCCAAGTGCCGCCACACCAGCTACCCCTACTTTCCACCCGACGCCCCTTGCACTCCTGACTACAGGTGCAATCAAGAGCAGCCCGTGTTCCGAGTCACAGGTTTCCGACTGGCCAGTTGCTCCGCCCATCACGCGAATATACAGTCTCGCACCGTCGTTCCGAGAGCGAGGCACGGCCTACTTCTTCTCCCGTTACGTCACTATTAACGAAAACGCGTTGCACCAGCGGTTCGACTTCATCTACGACATCTGGAAGCCTGGCCAGGCCGTGTCTGGTGGCCAGATGGATGCCGTGATGGCCAGCATGACAGCTGTCGGCCTCGGCGGTCTCTTCCAACTGACACACTCCAAGGAGTTCTTTTCCAGTGCACGAAAGAGCTATGGGACAGCTCTGCGCTTGGTCAACGCGGCTCTAAAAGACCCAGAGGAGGCCGTCAAGGACACCACCATGCTCTGTGTACTGATACTGGGCGTCTTCGAGATGATGGCCGGCCCCGGGCAGAACACCATGAAGGCCTGGTCTGAACACATCAACGGTGCGGTTGTGCTGGCCAAACTTCGCGGCGCCAGCCAGCTTCGCACAAACGCAGGCATCCGCATGTTCAACATGCTATGCCAGAGTGTTATGATAGCGAGCATGCAGAAGCGTGCACCCATGCCTCCGGAGCTGATCTCTTTCCAGTCCGAACTGCTCTCTGGCTCCGGGACAGAGGCCGTGTCTCGGGGTTTTAGCCGCGTTGCGCTGTCGAAGCCAATTTTCATGATGCTGCAGATGCGCCACGACGTGCATGCAGGCCTCGTCAGCGAGCTGGACAGCATGTTGGACCGTCTCGAAGCGATCGACAGCGAGTTTGCGTGCACAGTGGCCAGCTTCCCGCCTGTCAGCCGGTTCAAAGTGCTGCATGTGACGCGGCCACATCGAGCCGTCTTCCGCAAGTACTGCCACGTCTACCGAAGCACGGCCGTGTCGTCAATCTGGAACCTGCTGCGCGTGGTGCATATGCTCGAGCTGGAATTTGTCTTGACAACGATACAGCGACGCTTTCCCGACGTGGGCGAAACCGGTGAAGGAGTTCCTGCGCACTACTTGCGCCGGTACTGCAAGACGTGGACGGATCTGCAGGCCGTCACGGATGCCATTGTGGCCAGCGTGCCACAGCACTTTGGACTGCTGGAGCCGATGGAAGTGACCTCGGACACGGCGACCCCCTCGACCACTGTGGTGAAGCGGCCACCAAGAAGCGCGGTCCCATCGCCGCCATCTTCCGCAAGCTCTGCATCTGCCACGCCACCACTGCCGACGGACGACTGGACCGAGAGCGACGACTACCAGCCACTCGATATGGACGAGCTGTTCTTTGACGATGGCGGGCCGACATTGGAGAATCCGACGCGTGCGCGGAGCGACGGCGAGGAGGCAGCACGGCTGATGCTGCTGGCCTCATCGACAAGCGGGCTGGTGTGGCCGCTGTTCTGTGTTGGCACCAGCTCTGTCTGCACGCCGCTTCTGAAGGCGTACGTGGTGGAACGACTGAACGCGATCCACGACGAGACCGGCCTCAAGCAGGCCGGCACGCTGGCAACGCTTGTGCGCAACCGAGAGATGATCAAGTCGCCGTGGCTGAGGCTGCCAATAAATGGACAGAAGCCGTCTGGAGGGGAACCCTAACGAAAATGGAGTCTGGGATAACGGATATACAGGACTGGTTTGACAAGGACAGCAGGGTGCATTCGATCGGACAGCTGTTGAATCACATTAGGTAAACATACATGGATGCTGGCTCTGTATATCAAGTGTAGTCGTACAAACTTTCATCTGGCTACCAGCCATCGAAATTGCCAAAGCCAGCGGGCTTTGCCCGTTTCCGAGCGGGCTCCTCCTCCCAGACGGCCTCGTCCCCGTTGGCCGGCCCAGACTCGTCGGCCGACTGTTGCTTCTGTTCTTTCTGCTGGGCGAGGGCGGCTTTGAGGTACTTGCCGACACCGGCACCGACTGCTGGGACAGGATCGTCACGGCCGCGGATACGCTTTCCAGTCCACGTGACCTTGTCATCGTCGGTGCCGCCACGGCGCTGAATGTCGGCACGCACAGCCTCGGCGGCATCGGTGCGGCGCTTCTCCTTGAGGAACTCGTCAAAGGGGTCGAGGTAGACGACGACGTCGCGGATGACAATGTCCTGCAGCGGGCGGTCGCGTTCATCGACGGGCGCCGCCTCCATGCGGTCGAGCACGTCGAGTCCGTCGACGACGCGGCCAAAGATGGAGTGTTTGCGGTCGAGATGGTGGGCGGCACGGTAGGTGATGAAGAACTGGCTTGAGTTGGTGTTCTTGCCCTTGTTGGCCATGCTGATGACGCCGCGGTCATCGTGGGTGAGGGGGCCCTCGAGCTCGTCGGCAAAGTCCTTGCCCCAGACGCTGGAGCCGCCACGACCGGTGCCGCTGGGGTCGCCGCCCTGGATCATAAAGTTGCGGATGTTGCGGTGGAAGGCGACGTCGCGGTAGTAGCCCTTCTGGGCGAGCCGGCAAAAGTTCCAGACGGCCTTGGGGGCGGTCTCGGTCTGGAGTTCGACGTTGACGTTGCCGAGGCTGGTTTCGATGCGGGCATAGCCCTTGATCTTGATGCGTCGCGGCTTCAACATCCACTCCTCGTCGGACAGGACGGCCCGCTCGCCGCTGGTCTCGGGCGTGAGCCCGGTGCTGGTGAAGCTGGCGGCCGCGCGACCCGTCGTAAAGGTGGCCGCGTTGTAGGCGGGCGGCCTGGCTGTGCGGGTGCCTGCAGGCAGCACGGCGACAGTGCCTGTGACGGCACTCTTTGTGCGTGCTGCTGCAGCTGCTGCTGCTGTCGAGCGGTTGACATCGCCACCGCTGGCCCGTTCGCGTCGGGCCTGATCGACGGCCTCTTTGGCTCGTAGGGCCTTTTCGCCGAGGCGGCCGAGGGCACCATGGTTGACCGTCTCGCGCGAATCCTGGCTGCCGGTGGTGAGGGCGCCGTCGCCGTCGCGCAGGTGACGGAACCGGCTGAGGTCGCGGGCGGCCATGTTCTGGGGGTCCTGCAGGGTGATTATGTCCTTGCGGCTAAAGGTGACGTCGTCGACGAGGTCGCGCCACATCTTGGGCCGGATGTTCATGCGCTCGACCGTGTCCCAGGCGAAGACGTTGGCGTAGTTGCCGTGGCGCAGCGCCACAATGTGCGTGTTGTCGGTGAAGACCTTGAAGGTCACTGGGTCGATCCAGTCGCCGCTGCCGTCGGCGTCGTTGCGGGCAAACTGGAGGCGCACCAGATCGGCGGCGGCCAGCGGTGCGCCGTCGACCGGGTTCGTGCCCGGCGGGTGCTTTTCGAGCCAGTCGGCAATGACCTCGGTGTCGAAAATGGTCCCGTCGGCCGTGCAGACTGGATGCACAAACGGCTGCAGGCTGGCGGCGCAGTAGTTAAAGGGCAGCCGGCGAAAGGACGCGCCCGGACGCGGGCCCGTGGCCGCGCCCTTGCTGGCCGAGAAGGCGTCGGCCGAGGCCCATTCCGAGTGCGTAATGTAGAGCTTGTCGGTGCCCTTGCCCATCGCTGCGGTCGAGGACGGTCGGACAGCTGCAGAGACAATGAACGGATGGAGGAAACGAAGGCGAAAAATCGACGCTGATGTAATACGCGACAAGGCCGGAATTAGCGCCCCAGGCGCGTTTGGGTGGCGCTAGAGGCCCCTGTAATGTGCGTGTGGCAGCAGGCAGTAAGCCAGGGCAGAGGAGTTCGGACAAGAAGATGTACGGAGTTATTCAAAATAGAATCGTTTAATCCTATCAACATCAAAGGACTACATACATGCCTTTTATTGTACACCTGACTGGACCTTTGCCCTGCAACATAGCACCCTGCCCTAATGAGCATAATAGTAGATAGGCAAGAGGTGGGGTATGGATTAGTCAATTCCGAGTGGCGGGTACAGAGCTTCAACCCCCCAATCTGGCATGTACCATCACACACAAAACTCGCCCACAGGTACATGTGTCTGTGGGTCAGCCCCGGTTAACAGCATCACTCATCCATTCGTACAGGTGTTTTTTTCTCTCTCCATTGCGCCAGCAGCCAGCTTTCCTCCACAACAAGCCACACCAGCACCGCAAGCCTCCATCTGCTGCATCGGCCCTCTCTTCTTTGCGATCTGGTCCCTCCCGGCGATCTGTCCCCTCTCCCTCACCTCACCTGGCCTCGTGCTTACACATCCAGCACGTGAAGACAATCCCGGCCTTTTTTCCCTCTTCTACTGCCTATTACGTACGTCACAAGTCTGTTCCCAAGTCCGCATCCAAGCCAGCCTGTCCGATTTTTTGCTCTCGCTCGCAGAAACGGGCGCAACCGGCGACGACGAGTCCGGACTCTAACAGATCCTTTTGTCTCTTTGCAGCACATATCCGGCTGCCAGCGCACCCGTTGCCGTCCGTCTCGACAGCTCCTCGACCTCGACCGATCGTCGGCCCTCTTCATCCGTCCCTGCCAAGATGTCGGGAGAAGCGTGGCTCTACCTCTTCGCCGTGTTGATCAACGCGGTGAACCTGTTCCTGCAGGTGTTCTTCACCATCATGTACAGCGACCTGGAATGGTATGCTGGCGGCCCCCCTCCTGTGACAGCCCCGCTGCCGAAATCGTACTGACACTGTGGGCTTTGCGCAGCGACTACATCAACCCGATCGATCTCTGCAACCGCCTGAACACGTACATCATTCCCGAAGCTGCCGTACATGGATTCCTCACCTTCCTCTTCCTGATCAACGGGTACTGGGTACCGCTGGTTCTCAACGTCCCCCTACTGGCGTGGAACGTCAAGAAGTATGGTTCCCTCTTGTCGTGGAACGATCGCGAGGTACAGCTTGCTAATCCGGCGACGGCAGGATCGTCGACAACACCCACCTGCTCGATGCAACGGAGATCTTCCGGAAACTGAACGTCCACAAGAAGGTCAGCTGCGGTCTCTGCTTTTTTTGTATACCTGGCGGCTGACACCCATGTATAGGAGTCTTTCATGAAGCTTGGCTTCCATCTGATCATGTTCTTCTTCTACCTCTACAGCATGATTGTGGCTCTCATTAAGGACGACGCCAACTAACTAAGAGCGTCTGCTTGCCAAGCAGGCTGGTGGCCAGCATGGCCGACTGACCATGGCCGAAGAAGCTGACCGGGCAAGGTGGACATTCTGTTATCGTACACATGCTATTTCTGACGACTCTGCCTGTCGAGCATTATAAAGACATAAAGGAGCACGAGGGTAGGCGTGGCGGATACTCAGTGGCGGATCTACGAGTAGGACGAGGGGAAAAGGTGGAACGAGCGTATATGGAGGGTTTCGCTGTTGTGGTGGCGCCCACAGTTATCAAGTCGGAGGCTTATTGTATTTCTATGCAAAGAACAGTCACGTGACCTGTATACCGCCTTACCCGATGTAGCATGCTTACTTTTCTGCCAGCCTCGCGACTTGAATCGACACTTTTGGTTCGAGCTCGTTTTCGACCCGACATCGACGTCAACACGAGCACAACGCGACAGAATGGCGAACTTTGGCGAGTTTCCGCCGAACATGGTGCCACAGGACGCACTGGTGGTGCGGTCACAGGCGGAGCCAGAACACGCAGTGGCCAAGTACTCGGCGGAAGACATGGCACGGCCAGTGGTCGGGCCAGCGAACCCATTTCGCACCAACGAAGACGGACAGGGCGGGTCGAAGCGAAAAAACGTGCTGACGGGCACGGCGACGGAGGCTTTTCTGAGCGAATACACATTTCGCAGCAAGCACCGGGCGGTGGAGCGACGCGGCGGGCCAGAGCGTGCGGCACCGACGGGCCGCCAGGTCAAGGAAGAGAATGCGTTGGTGCGATCATCACGCGAGAGCAAGGGGAGTGCGACGATAGCGGACGGCGACGGGGCGTACGTGGGCCCATGGGCCAAGTTCAAGCGGAAGGCGGTGTACGAGGCGTACGACGAGACGTTAACGGGCGAGGGCAGCGGCTCCGAGTACGAGGTGGTGGAGGAATACGAGGACGACGGCTCGGACGTGGTGGCGAGCGGTGCGGTGGTGTCGGCGCCACCAGAGGCGCTGGCACAGCGGCGAGAGCAGGCGCTGGTGGGCGACGAGACGAGCGCGTTTGTGGGCTCGCAGCAGTACGACTACCAGGGCCGGACGTTTATGCACGTGCCGCAGGACCTGGACGTGGACCTGCGCAAGGAGGTGGGCAGCGTGACCAACTACATTCCGCGCAAGTTGATGCACGTGTGGAAGAGTCCGACGGGCAAGCCGGTGACGGCGCTGCGGTTGTTTCCAGAGTCGGGCCACGTGCTGCTGAGCGGCAGCGCAGACAACACGGTGCGGGTGTGGGACATGTACCACGAGCGGGAGCTGCTGCGGACGTATGCAGGCCACAACCGGGCGCTGACGGACCTGTCCTTTAACCGGGACGGGCGGCAGTTCATCTCGGGCTCGCACGACCGGTTCGTCAAGCTGTGGGACACAGAGACGGGTCAGTGCATCGCGCGGTTCCGCACGGGCAAGACGCCGCACTGCCTGGCCTTTAACCCGTCGGTCGAGGGCGCGCACGAGTTCCTGACGGGCATGAGCAACAACAAGATTTTGCAGTGGGATGCGCGGGCTGGCGACAACGAGCCGGTGCAGGACTACGACCACCACCTGGCAGCCATCAACACGATCACGTTTGTCGACGAGGCACGGCGCTTCATGACCACGTCCGACGACAAGTCGCTGCGCGTGTGGGACTACAACATCCCGGTGCCCATCTCGTATACGAGCGAGCCGTGGATGTATCCGATGACGCGGGCGGCCCTGCACCCGTCGCACAAGTATGTGGCCTACCAGTCGAGCGACAACCAGGTGCTCGTCTACGCGGCGCGCGACAAGTACCGCCAGAACCGCAAGAAGGAGTTCAAGGGCCACAACAATGCCGGCACCGCCATTGGCATCGACATCAGCGCCGACGGCCAGTTCCTCGCCTCTGGCGACACCCAAGGCTACGTCTGCTTCTTCGACTGGAAGACCTGCAAGATGTACGAGAAGCTGCGTGCCGACACCGCCGGCGGCGCCATCAACCACGTCCTGTGGCATCCGCAGGAAACAAGCAAGGTCGTCACCGCCGGCGCTCAGGGCGACATACGGTTATGGGATTAGTTTGGAAGGATTGGAGGGATTGGAGTTGTATATCACGTGCATGAATAACATTGGTGTCATCACTTGCATTAATATCCTGCAGTAATGCCATCGCATCACGTGTATATACAATCATGTGACTCTATAACCTACTGACATCCCGCTCGACGCTCTATAAAACCAAGCAAACCCGCCAGCCCTACGTGCGCAAAAACGTCTTGAACATGGCGCTCTCGGTGCAGTCGACCCAGGGATAGCCGATCTGGCGGAGGTAGATCTCGAGCTCGGCGACCTCGGAGGCCGGACAGAGGATACCGGTGAGGACCTTGCCGATGTCGCTGCCCTCGTTGCGGTACTGGAACAGGCTAATGTTGTACTTAGGACGGAGGGTGGCGAGAAAGGTGTTGAGGGCGCCGGGCCGCTCGGGGAAGTTGAACATGTAGAGACGTTCGTCGGCGACGGCAGAACGGCCGCCCACGAGATAGCGCACGTGACTTTTGGCGAGTTCATCGCCCGAGACATCTGTGGGCTGCATGCCGGCGGCGGTGATGCGGGCGAGCAAGCTGACGAGCTCGCGGCTGCGCTGCGAAGCCGGGGCGGTGAGGGAGAGGCCGAGCAGCACATTGGCCTCGGCCGGAGACGCGTACCGGTAGCTGAACTCGGTCACGGCGTGCGGCATAATGGCATCGATCAGCTCAGCAAAAGCGCCCGGCCGCTCGGGAATTCGGACGGCCAGCAGGGCCTCCTTTCCCTCGCCCAGGGTCGCCCGCTCAGCAACGAAGCGGAGACGGTCAAAGTTCATGTTGGCGCCGCTGGTCACGGCCACGAGCGAGCGCCGTCCGTCGGCTGACGGGTGTTGGGCGACGTACTTTTTGAGGCCAGCCAGCGCGAGTGCACCCGCCGGCTCGACGATGGAGCGTGTGTCCTCAAACACGTCCTTGATGGCCGCGCACGTCTCGTCTGTCGACACCTGGATGATCTCGTCCACCACTTCGGAGCAGATCCGGAACGTCTCTTCGCCCACGGCCTTGACGGCAGCTCCGTCAGCAAACAGGCCAACCTCGCTCAGGATCACTCGTCGGCCGGCTGCCAGCGACTGTGCCATGCCGTTCGCGTCGGCCGCTTCCACGCCGATCACCTTGACGTGCGGCGCAATCCGCTTGATGTACACGCCCACGCCTGCAATCAGGCCGCCGCCGCCCACGCAGCAGAAGACGGCCTCCAGCCGCTGGATGTTTGTCTGGCGCAGCAGCTCCAGCCCGATCGTGCCCTGGCCTGCAATCACGTATGGGTCGTCGAACGGCGGGATGTCGATCAGCCCGTCCTGTCGCACCCGTCGCAGACACTCTTCCTTGGCTGCGTCAAAGTCCGCCCCGTGCAGCACCACGTGGCCGCCCATCCGCGACACGTTTAGGTGCTTGATGCTTGGCGTGCCCTCGGGCATCACAATCGTCGCCGGGATCTTCAGCTTGCGGCCCGCGTACGCCACCCCCTGCGCGTGGTTGCCCGCCGAGCAGCACACTACGCCGCGCCACGCTTCGGCTGGGTCCAAATGGGCCATCTTGTTGTAGGCGCCTCGCAGCTTGAAGCTAAAGACCGGCTGCTCGTCCTCGCGCTTTAGCAGCACGTTGCACTCCAGCCGGTTGCTCAGGTTCACCGCGTGCATCAGCGACGTCTCCTTGCACACCTCGTATACCCGTGATGTCAGGATCAGGCGGAGATACTGGTTGGTGTGTTAGAGTTGCGTCCTTTGCCATTATGCTATCGAAAGGCAGTGCTCACATCCGGATGTCCGTTTGGCAGAATAAACTCCGCCGGCACGATCTTGCGTAGTCGTGTCGCCCGCTCGTCTGTCGAAGGCGACGAAGGCGCCGTCATCTCCAACAGAGACAGAGCCGACAGGCTCGGCGTCAACTGGTGTCCGTTGTTCTCTGGTGTCGTCGTGCCGTTGGTCGTGCCGTGGGTCGTGCCATTGGTCGTGCCATTGGTCGCGCCGTTGCCGTTGCCATTGCCGTTGCCGGTCATTGTGCCGTTCGGCTTGTCGTCTATGTTGGTCATGTTTGTGTGTGATGTGCGAATGCCCAGTAATGCCTCGCAGGAAGAGTCATCGAATCGTAAGTTGACTGAAAAAAATTGTCGCCCTTCGTTGATAAGGCCTTATCGTCCGGGCGGTGAAAGCCTGTTGCTAGCGGGGCAGCGGACGTCATCAGTTGCTGCAGCCGCCAAAAAATCCAGTCATCAGGCCATCGCTTTTGACATCGCAACGACAACACGGCGACCATACAGCCCTCTATCTCGCCATGCCGCTCTCCGACCAGTCGATCCCGTCGTCGTTTGACGAGAATGCGTAAGCGATGTGGTCGCTCTCAAACGCAGCCGTGACGCTGACTCCTGACGTTCCAGCGACTTTTACAACGGAAATGGCCTCTCCAAGATCACGCGCAAGCTCAAGCAGGAGCCGCTGATCCCGCTCGGCTGTCTGCTGACCGTGGCCGCCTTCACCAACGCCTACCGCGCCATGCGCCGCGGCGACCACAACCAGGTCCAGCGCATGTTCCGCGCCCGCATCATCGCCCAAGGCTTCACTGTCGCCGCCATGGTCGCCGGTGGCATCTATTTCGGGGCCGAGCGCCACAAGGAGCGCGAACTCTGGAAGGTCCAGCAGTCCCAGAAGGAGGAGGAGAAGCGCCAGCGCTGGATCGGCGAGCTTGAGGCCCGCGACGCCGAGGAGAAGCACCTGCAGGAACGTCTCGCCCGGAAGCGCAGCCGCACGGTTGGTGGTGACGATGCTTCCTCAACAGACACATCGCCTGGTCCCGTGACTGCTGCTCTCGCTGGCGACACAGCCGCGCCCAACGACAAGAGCGCTCTCAGCACCCTGGGCAGCCTCTTTTCCAAAAACGCCACAGTGGCCGCCAAGACCGACGAGGCCAACAAGAAATAGGCGCCGTAGGACGGCCTCCCACTTGACAGGACACACATTGTACACTATGGATAGGCGGCAGGACAGAAGACGGGTCATTAGACATATCCAGCGGTAGCTCAGCTCCATTAACCGACTCCACATCCAGCCGGCAGATGTGTCGTGAAGAAAGGAAGTCTCGTCTCCTCACTCCCCACTCCTCACCCCTCACTCCTCACGCCATGCTTCCGCCGCTCCGGTTCTGGCCAATGAGTCCGGCCATCTCGAGCAGCTGTCGGTCGGCCTCCCTGTCGCCGGTGCCCACGTTGATGCGCCGCCGCGCCTCGGCCTCGCGGGCTTCCCATGCCCAGCGCTCTGCCTGTGCCTTGGCCTCGCCATCGCCGCCGCAGCCCCAGACCTCGAGCGTGTCGATGGCGAACCGCTCCTGGAAGTCAAACAGCCGCGCCACGCTGCCGTGAAAGGCGCCGCCGCCGCCGGCATGTGTCATCACGCCAAACTCGAAGCCGGGGTCGATCAGCAGCGAGAGCGGGCCCTGTGTCATCAGCTGCTGCTGTGTTGTGGTTTTTTGCTTCTGCATCGCCTTGGCCGCTGCGCCCGACGGCGCCGGACAGCCAAACGCGATTCCCCCGACGTGTTGGTTCGCTGCCGTCGGCTTCACAAACGCCGCGTAGTCGCGGTTCAGCGTCGAGGCGACGAAGACGTCGTGCACCGGTGCCAGCTGGAACAGCACGCAGTCGCTGTCGCCAAAACACTCGCGGTTCGTCAGGCGCCATGGCTGGCTGATGTACGCCCCAAACACCACCGTGTCATCGGAGTCGCTGTCTGTCGTCCCGCTCCGTGCGCTTCCGGTCGGCAGCCGTTGCGGTGGCAGAGCAGCTGCAAAGGCTGTCTCCTGGTTGCCACGCGGCACGCTGCCCACCCGTGTGCCTCGAACCAGCAGGATCGTCGGGGCGCGCCAGTTGAACACCTTGGACTCAAACGACCCCATCGAGAAGCCGTCGTTGCCGCCCGAGTACAGCAGCCGCAGTCGGTGAAAGAGCGATGCACCCGGGAGAAAGAAGGACAGCTGCGACAGCACGTTGAGATCCAAGATCGTGTCGTCCGACTCGCGCAGCAGAAGCGGTGGCGCCGGTGCTGTCCACTGGGACGATTGCTGTGCTGGCTGTGCAGACACGGCTGTTCCCGCCTTCACCTTGGAAAAGTCGAGGTTTCTGGAGAAGAGAAAATGCTCAAAGAGCCCGTTGAAGCCGTTGAACAGGTAGGGAAAACACACGGGAACGATGGCGTCAAAGTGCAGAAACCGGATGCCGGGCGACGTCTCGACGTTGAGGAAGGTCGCCAGCACGCACTCGGCTGTTGCTCGAAGACTGTCGAGTGCACTTCCCGAGACACGGTCAACGTGCAGGGAAAGCTGCTCCTGGGATGCCAGAGGGGCAACGAGGAGTAGGAGCAGCACCAGCTTCCGGAAGTTGTCTGCGGGGATGCGGGCGTCATGCAGCGCACTATTCTTGTTCTTTGGTCGAGACAGCTGCGACGGGCCGGCCTTGGGTCGAGGGTTCTTGTAGTCGAGCGTGCTGAGGGCTGCCAGGACGAGATCATCGTCGTCCTCATCGTCCTCACCGTCGTTCTCATCGTCGTCGCCATCGACTTCGCTGTCGTCATCATCGTCAACAGCCGCATCGATAGCAAAACCCCGACTCGACCCTCTTGCAGACGTGTCCTGCCGGCCAGCGTCCAACTGGGCAGCCTTGTCTGCCTTGTCCGGATCGGAAAAGAGTACGCGGTCGTGCACGGCGAGGCTGCGGAACAAGAGGCTGCGCCGGTCGCTGGCACCGTGCACCAGGACGCGCCGATAGCGGTCGGTCAGGAGGGTGACGACAATGACCAGTTGCTCGAGCCCGAGGACAGCAGGCGCGTCGGCCAGAAAGGGAAACGCGCCCAGACACGAGACCATGTGGAAGATGACTGGCGACGCATGCAAGATGTCGGGTATCTCCAGGAAGCGCGCCATAGTGTCCTCCCTCAGGTAGCGAACGTCCTGCTGGCGGTCTGCGAGGCTCCGGAAGTTGTCCTTGAGCGAGTACAGTTCGAGGGGCGAGAAGCATTTCTCCGCGAACCGATTGGCCTGCACGAGTCAGTATTTCTGCCGGCCTGCCAGACGGGGGCAACCCACAAGCTCCCGGACGAGCTGCTCGTGCGAGCGCGACTCCTGGGACTCAGCCGACGGGCCCTGGCCCATGATGACGTCTAGGATGAGAGAAGCAATACGCTGCAACACAACAGCGGCCGTGCGAAACAACCGGCGCAAGAAGCTGGACGAATGCGAAAAGCGCGACTATCATGACGGGTTGGGTGTGTCGCAAGGACAGCAGGCAGCCAGGGGACAATGTCGGCGTGATGGGGCAAAGAGATGATCTGTTGTACGAGTACGGAGCTGTCGATATTAGGGTACTTTACGAGTATCTTACATTACCTACGTCGTATATCTTAGCTTATGTGGGTCCATCATATGCGCCACAGCTCCGCCACGGATGGAACTGCACGACGCGATAAGATGAAAGCAGGTCCTGGAGACACATAATCTTCCTCTTCGTCAACGTTGCGCACACACCAGCTCCGGTAAGCTTCTCTTCAGCGGAGAGCACCAAATAGCAGCATGCCGCAGTGATGACAAAAAGAGCCTAGAGACGCAATACGCTGTTCCACAGGAGGAAGCCGAGTCTTTCACGACTAAGGTTTCGACTGTCGGGACAGCGCGTCTGTGACGGTTAAAAATTACTTGATCTAATCTGACGCGGACATGACATGCTCTGGACCGGCTCTCCTTCTCGGTGACGAGGACGCGCTTATTCCCGAGTCTCAGCTTGCTAACCGTTGTCGCATGACGTTGACAATGTCTAGCAGGCCATCGAACCTCTGTGCCTCGGTGCTCCCCAAGAAGAGCGACGCGACCGGCCAGGCATGCACTCCGGGGCAGCTGTCCAGACGGACGGACGGGAACGACGATGTCGGAGCCGTGTCGGAAGACAGTACTCGACCGCAACGGCCAGCGGCAGCCGGACGACTTTCGCGTTGGATGAAGCCTTGGGGCGCTCACGTGCACTGTCACGCACGCAGAAACGGCAGGTCCTGCAGGTCACAGGCCAGCGTGGCAAAGAGGCCGGCCTGCAGGAACGACTACGGCGCCAAAAAGAGACAGTCGAGCAGGGAGATGGAACCCAACAGCAGGCTTTGACTGTGCTGCTTGCGGACTGGCATCGTTCTATGACATGGAGGGACTGGAACTCGCCATTTGTATTAGTCACTAAACACATTCTGCCGTCTACTTTGCATGCTCCTGCTGCAGGATCTCGTGCTCCATCTTCTCAAACGCCCCCAAGACTGCGCCGTACTGCGCAAACGGCTCGGCCAGGTAGCCCGGACCGACCTTCTCGATGGCGCCTTCGGGCTTCCAGCGCCGGCCGATCAGGTCGTCAAATGTCTCGTTCTCCGCCCGCTCCATCGCCCACAGCGCCTTGTACGCGCCGCCCAGCGCACACGCATTGCCGCCCACGTCCAGCCGGTACACGCCCTCGGTGCCGCCCAGCACCTCGCCCAGCACCCGTGCGATGGCCGGGTTGAGCGAGCCGCCGCCGACGAGATAGATGCGACGCGGCTGTGCTGGCAACTTCGGAACGGTTGCGGAGGCCGTGGACGAGGAACTGTTGGTGCCGCCAGGAATGTCGTGCACGAGGGCCTGCGACCGCAGCCGCATCGACAGCGCCTGGGACTCGACAATGATGCGGGGATCCTGCACAGGGCTCCAGCCGACAGCCTCTGGGCTCGCCACGGACGCCAGGCCGCTGCCATCGATCCGGCTGCAGCTGTACCGCCACGTGCCGGCAGGGATGTTGGGGACGATCTCGTTGAGGTAAAAGTAGAGGCCCAGGTGGGCGCGGTCGGGGTCGCTGCCGAGGACGGGCGTGTCGAGGACGGCCTGGTTGAAGGCAGCCCAGACATCGCCGGCGTCTTTGGCGGGCGGTAGGGCGTCGCGCACCTTTTCGCGGGCCAGGCCGCCGTTCTTGTAGCAGAGCATAAACATGTACTGGCCGGGCGTGGTCGGGTGGTTGAAGAAGTGGTAGCTCGGATCGGGCTTGTAGTGCGGCGTGACCATGAGGAAGGTGGTGGAGGTGCCGAGGCTGACGATGGCGTCGAGTGGTCGCAGCGGCAGGGCCAGGATCGTCGCCGGGTTGTCGCCGGTGAACGGGGCGATCTGGCAGTCGGCAGCGAGGCCGTAGCGCCGCACAAAGTAGCCGGAGAGTGTGCCCATGCTGCCGCCACCGTCGATGCGTACATCGCCGAGGCGAGCCCGCAGGCCCTCGCCGTCAGCCGTGGTGCCACCGCCGGCAAGTTCCAGCAGCGGCTGCGACCAGGCCTGGTTCTCTATGTCCCAGAGATCCATGCCGCAGACGTCGCTAATGTCCAGCGGTGCCAGGGCGCCCAGCAGCACCGATGCCACAAACGACGACACGAGCGAGATGCGCGTCGTGGCTGCGTAGACGTCCGGCCAGCGCCGGCGAATCCGCATGATCTGCGGGCCTGTGAACCGGTGATGTGCTGCGCTGCCGGTGGCCGCAGCCAGGCCGTTTGCCCCGTTTGCCAGTCGCCCGTCAAACTCGTCGCACTCGGCCTGCGTGCTCTGGTCCTGCCAGTTGGGCGCCCACGGCCGCGAGAACGCCTCGGCGAGCTGCTCAACCAGCTCCGTGTCGGGTCGGGCTGCCAGCCCCTCCAGCTGCGCCGCCGCGCCCGCCGCCCAGTACACGCTGCCGTGCTGCTGGCAGGAGCCGCTGATGGCGCGGATCCGCGATACCACCGACGTGCCGGCCGTGGCCGCCTTCAGGCGGGCCAGCACCAGGTCGATGGCCTCCAGCCAGAGGGCGACTGGTGCGTACACCTCGCCCTCGGCCTCGTTGGTCAGCACGCCTTTGGTCAGGCCATACTTGATGCCAAAGTCGTTGTCAAAGTCGACCTTGACTTGGGCGACGACGCTGAGGTCGGACGCGACCACGATAGCTGTAGAGTGTGAGTATGAAGAGAGTCAGGAGAGTTAGGAGAGTTAAGGAGAGAAGAGGGAGAGCGGAGAGAACAAAGACAGAGGAAAGAGGAAAGAGCAAGAGAAAAGAGCAAGAGGAAAGAACAAAGAGGAAAGAGGAAAGAACAAAAAGGAAAGAGCACACAAACAGGACGATCTCACATACCCTTGAGCTGCTGGGTGGAAAGGTCGAGTCCGAGATACAGAGGTCCGTCGGAAGCAGCCATTCTCGTGTCTGTGAAACAAGGCAATGCTTTTGCAGTAGACAGCTCGTTGCCAGTGGCAATGTGTGCGACTTTCAAGAGTCCTCGACGCTCTCGTGTTGAAGATGGTCGGCTGCTCTCAATATAGGCTAAATGCAAGCGCCGACGTCTGCATCAGGCTAAAACTTGCGTCTTACGGCGTGGCTTGGCCCACGAGCCGTGGTGAGCTCGCCGCAAGCGCGCTGATCGAGACATCGTGGTCCACCCCACGGCCCTGGTTTAGCGGGGTGGCCACGCTGCCGGCCGTTACTGCATCAGGCTTAACCCATTCGAAGCTACGCTGTCGATCTCAGCCTTGAAGCCTGTATTGCAGATTCTGTCTATTTGCCGCCACAGATCAAACCAAAGTGCTACCGATCCCGTCCTTTTTGTGCTGCGTATTGTACATCTAAAGCCAGAGAACTCCGTTTCTTGCATGCTTATCAGTGCTTGCTGTGCCCATTCTCGCCTGCCGTCCCATTGGCCGCTCCGTTGCTGTGGTCGTGGCCGTGATCGTCCCCATGGCAGTGATCATGATCATGCTCTTCTGGCTCTGGGCTCGAACGGGGGCTGATGTCGTTTGCCATGAACTCGTCAAACTTGGCCGTGGTCTCGTCCAGTTTCACGAACCGGACCCGTATCCGCCGAACTCCACGTACCGAACCGCCCACCTGAACGCGCACTGTCTCCTCGATTGTCCGCGTCATCTCGACCGTCCAGTCGCCCGGCACGGCCATCTCAATGTCCACCAGGTAGTTCGGCCCGGACTTGACCCCGGACACGTCGCGTACCTCGACCAGATGCAGTTGGCCGTCCGGCACGGACGTCTGGTCTGCGAGCGACTTGGTGATCTGTTTCCGTACCGACCGCTTGATATCTTTGTCGATGCTGCGATCGGCAAGCTCGTACAGCGCCGACGTCGTGTTCTCCCAGCCAGCACGGATCACCATCAGCGAGATCAGCAGCCCACCGACCGGGTCCAACCAGGCGGCGTCGTGGATCAGGTTCGCGCCCAGGATGACCGCCAGCGTCACGATGCCCGTCAGACTGTCGACCCGGTGATGTACGGCATTGGAGGCGAGCACCGACGACTTTCGTTCACGGGCGACCTTCATGGCTGATGGGGTCAGTCAGGGGTAGGGTGTGGGGGGGGAGAAAGGGGTAATGCTCACTCGCTCGATATAGCCATTCTTTTACCAGGACCGTACCGGCAGCCAGCCAGGCGGCATGCAGACTAGGACCACCGCCGTCGCTGTGCATGTGGCCGTGGCCGTGGCCGTGGCTGTGGCCATGGGAATGGGCATGGGCCAGGACTTCGGCGGCAGCGGCAGGATCCAGCCAGAGGTGTGCATACAGAGACTGGGAGCTGCTCATGCACATGAACAGGCCGGCACCGAGAAGCATGCCGGACACGCCGAGCGAGCCAAGACTTTCCACCTTGCCAAAGCCGGTGGGAAAGCGATCGGTCGGCGGCCGGAGGCTCCACGAGACCGTGGCCAGGGTGAGGACATCCGAGGCCAGATCGGTCATGCTGTGCCAGGCGTCGGCCAGCATGGATTGCGAGTTGAAAAAGTAGCCACCGGCGCCCTTGACAAAGGCCATGCCGAGGTTGGAGTAGAGGCCGATGCGCGTGATGCGGACGCCGGCGTCCTTCTTGTTCTGCGACGTGAGGTAGACATTGTCGTGGTGATGGTGATGGTGATGGCCGAGGCCGAGGCCGTGCGCGTGGCTGTGGCTGTCCGTGTGGGAGTCGTCGCTGTGCGTGCGGACCTGTGAGGCGGCCATGGTAGGCAGCCAGCGGGCGAGCTTGCGGCGGTGCTTTCGAGAGGGCAACGGGGACGAGGCGGTCGAAAAGGGGAGGACAGCCGGGCTTTGCAGGTCGGATGGGAGATGCGCGAGAGAGGAGGAGGGCAAAAGCAGCGACGGCGTTGGAGGGCTAAATAGCAGGGGCGACGACGACAAGGATGGGTGAAGATGACGTGTTGGCTGTCGTGGCGACGGCTGCTGCAGTCGTGTTTGTGGTTGAGGTGGCTTTAGTAATAAGGGCCCCTGGCTGACGTGGAGGTAAGAATAGAAGCGGCTGCCGTGGTGGATAAAGCGGGCATGCGAGTGGCCACAGCGCCGGTTGGCAGCTGTTTCAGCGCTGGCGCCAGGGGATGCACCGAGGCCAGCCGCACAACAGGAGTGACAGAGGCGCAGCAGACGTCCGCCCAAGGGACAACGCCAACGCAGTGGTAGAGGCATGAGCGAGGGGTTGTTGGACGAGGGCGTGGCTTAGACAAGGGGGGGGAGGAAGAGAAAAGAGAAGAAACAAGAAAACAAGAAAAATAGAAAAAGAAGAAGATAAATAAAAATAAAAATAAAAATAAAACAAGAGCAAACCTCCTAGGCGGAAAGAGAGAAGGAGAGAGACAAGCAAGGGCAGATCGGCTGGACAGAAGGAGCGAAACAACGGCAACCGGCAGGCAGACGAGACGAGGGCAGAATCCAATTCGTGTGTGTCTTGGGGTAAAACTATGCGACTACGACTACACACCAACGAGGCCGGAGCTCTGTCGCAAGCTGCCCACCAACCACCGGCCGGTGGGCGCCACTTTACAGCCCAGCGAGGTCCGATACAGGCAGGCGGAATGCACCTATCCGCGTCGTTCGATTTGCTGCTCTCCATGGGGATTTTCGTCGCGGGGACTTTATTATTATGTAATGGGGTGTATGCTTATGTAAGCAATTGTATGCATCAAGACATCATGGCCTTGCTAGCCGATACGCTGCATCCGTGGGAAGCCACACGTCTCCGTCCATCCAGCGGTGCCTTTCCTGTCGAGACAGCAGCCAGCTGTGCCTCCACCGCGCCATGGCCCTGCGCAAGCCGCTGTTGCGCATCCCCTTCACCGACGTCCTGCCGGCGCCGCCCATTCTTCCTCGCCATGCGACGACACCAGCGACAGCCGTGGCGGCACTGCAGGCGTTTTTGACAGCGCCGCCGCGTGCCGGCCTGCCAGCGGCCACGGTGGCCATCACGGGCGCCGGCCTGTCGGTGGCCAGCGGACTGGCGGACTACCGCGGCACCAACGGGACGTACCGGGTCAACAAGTCATACCGGGCCATCTACCATCACGAGTTCATCACCAGCCACGAGGCCCGCAAGCGATATTGGGCCCGCAGCTTTCTCGGCTGGTCGACGCTGCGCACAGCCGCCCCCAACGCAGCCCACTACGCCGTGCGCGACCTCGGCCGTCTTGGCTACGTGCACGCGGTCGTGACCCAAAACGTCGACTCGTTCCATTTGCGCGCCCATCCACAGCGGCCAGCCACTGTCGAGCTGCACGGCTACCTGCGTGCGACCGTCTGCACGTCCTGCCGACACGAGTTTTCCCGCGACGCCTTCCAGGACGACCTCGCCCGTCTGAACCCCGCCTGGGCCGCCTTTCTGGTCGAGGCCATCGCCTTGGGCGCTCTCCAACCAGAACAGACGAAACAGACGACCAACCAGACCAGTCGCGTATTTCGCAGCATCCGCAGCAACCCCGACGGCGACGTCGACGTGCCCGGCGCCTCTTATACCACCTTCCGCTACCCCGCCTGTCCGCACTGTCTCGCACAGCCGCCGGTGGCCCAAAATGGCTCCCGACAGCCGGTCGAAGTCGACGACGATGGCGCCTGGCTGCCCCCGCGCAGCGGCGACCGTGGTGCTGGCATCCTCAAGCCTGCCGTCGTCATGTTCGGCGAGAACATCCCCCCGACCGTCAAGCACGCGGCCGAGGCCGCCGTCGACCAGGCCGGCCGCTTGTTGGTGATGGCCACGTCGCTCGCCACGTACTCGGCCTGGCGTCTGGCCAAGCGTGCCAGAGACCGGGGAATGCCCATTGCCATTGTCAACATGGGTGGCGTCCGCGGCGAGGAAGCCTTGGTCGACAGCATCGGCCCCAACCAGGATGGCTCGCAGGGCGTCCGGGTCGACTTATCCACGGACAGCCTACTGCCGATGCTCGTAGAAGAGCTCCAAAAAACGGCACGCAAGGACAGCCTGGCGGCTTCCAGAGGCAGCGCTGAACGTTCCGACCCAGCCTTGTTCAGAGACATGCTCTCATAAACCCGTCTTTTGGAGACATAGATATGGGGGAATAGAAGAGAAAAAATGATAAAAACGAAAGGGAAAAAGAAACAATATAGAAACACGAGCGACGACCCATTCTTCGCCTGTCCTTTCAGTAGAAGCTTGTGATCGACACGCCCTTGGTCGGTGACATTGTGGCGACGGGCTCGGCCGCGGCATCGCTGGCCGGCTCTCTGCTCGCCGTCTTCTTGTTCTGCTGGCGTTTCGGGACGTCGTCGCGCTCCATGTCCCGCAGAGCTGCTTCCCATTCAGCCTCCTGTGCCGGATCGTCTGTGCCCAGAACCCTCTCCACGTCCACGTCCTCGCCCTTTTGGATCCGCTCCAGCACCTCCCGCAGCAGTCCGATCTTGACCTCGGACTGTCGCATAAACCCGTCGAAGCCCTTTTTGAGTGAGATCATCTGGATCGACATGGAGCCGATGCAGAGGAAGATGGCAATGTAAAACGTCGCCGGGTTCCATTCCCTCGACCACCACGGCGTGGCCGCCACCTTGACCACCGACTCCACCACCTGCGCCTCGGGAGACCGCCGGAGTGGCTTCGGGATGATCTTCTTCCAGAACGCCGGCTGCAGCAGCGTCGGAAGCGAGCTGGCGTGTCGCTGCGATGCCGCCAACTGCTGGCTTCTACAGGCTCCCGCCTGTGTCGGCGCCGCGCGGCGCACCGCCACCGCACGCAGTCCTCGGGCCACTGTGCTGTTCATGATTGTGCGATTGTCGTTGAACGCAGAGTACGGCCAAACGATTCGCGCGCGTTCCAAAAATTTCGATCGTGGGGTTTGCTGTTGCTGGGTCAACACAAGGCCGATATTTTTCCGCCCAGGGAAACAACGAATTGACACCTGCCAAAGTTGTGTGCCTCCGCAAAGGACCGTCAGCCTCGTTCTGCAGAGCACTGGTTCTGCCACATCGCGACCTCTGTCTATGCATCTGCTCTTTTTACCATACGTTTTGGCTTTTTCGCAGACCTATCCATAGACCGATTCGGCCATGTTATGATTATCGGGATCGGAACCCATCAATGACCTCCCGGCGCTCTCCTTTCTACCCTGCTTCTCGACTCTGACCTTTCCCTCCATCCACTCTCTCTACTCACCTTCTGCATCCTTTGTGCATGGCTTCCTTACAGCAGCAGGCCGACGCGATCCGCACGGCCGTCGCATCGTGCGCCACCTGCACGCCCGCCACCGTCGTCTCCCTCAAATCCCTGCTTCTCCCACCAGCAGACGTCGAGCTGAAGTCGATCTCGTCTTCGACCAAAACCACATCACGAGCTGCCCCATCGCGACCAAACACGGCCGGCGGCCCCTCCAGGCCCGGAACGGCCGCGGCCAAACGACGGCCGGCGGCACGGCCAGCCGACGAGACACGCGCCGAGCAGCTCTCGCCCAAGGACAAGGCCCAGCTCGCCACACATGTCGTCAATGCTACGCTGAAGGCCCTCACCGAAGCCTCGAAACCGCGGCCATCACCCTTGGGTGGCAACGACGAGGCGGCACCGCCCAAGACGGCCATCACGGGGCGGCCACGAAGGTCCATGTCCGCACCCTTGATACCACTGCAGCCGCGCGCCTTCAACCGCGTTGTGACCTCGCCGACAAAGTCTGCCCTCGTGGCTACACAACCGATCGCATCCTCAAACAGCCACGCATCCTATCTGGCCACCGTCGAGTGCGCCCGCGTCGCCTTTCTCACGCTGCGGACGGTGCAGGATGCAGGACAGGTCGCCTTGTCCGACCTCCAGCTCGAGGCCGGCATGTCTTCCTTTGTTGCCAAGCTCATCGGCTTGGGGATGCTGGACCAGGCATGTCGTGAGCTGCGTGTTCTCAAGGGCCGTCTCACGGGACGTACATCCAATGCAACGAAAGCCACAAAGTCGATGCAAACGAAAGACACATCTGCTTCAGAACTGGCCTCGTCACCAAGCGACCTCCTAGACTATGGAGATGCGGCAGGACTCTCCACTCCGGCTCTGCGTCTAGTTGTGGCTTCGCAACTACAGGCCCTCCGTATACTCGTTGCCCTGAAAAAGCCGTCGCACGTGGACGCCTCTCTCGTTTTCCTGCGGCGCAGCTCCAAATCCTCGGCTCTACACACTGTTCTGCGCTGCGTCAAGGCCGAGGCAACACTTCCTGCAGAACAGCAAAAGGCATTGCGCCAACTCGAGACACTTTCCCAGCTGCTCTTGGCCCTGACGCCCAACATCGCCAGCAAAGACGACTCTTCTGCTCTCGAACCGAAGCTCAGCATCGCGCCCTCTGCAGCACTAGAGCTACAAGTACTCAGCCTGGAGGCAAGACTGTGTCATTGGCGGTTCTCGGCGCAAGCAAAGCATGATGCCGACAGAGACATTATGTCTCCGTTTGCTCGGTGCCTGTCTACCTGCGCGCGACGATGTCGCTCTGCCGGCAAGCTGTCGTACTCGTTCTGTCGGCGGTGCTTTGACCATGTCGAAGAGCTCTTGGCCACGGGCAAACTCACCATCTCAAAAACGTCCAAGTCTCCGCTGGCAAGCGTCTACCAGACCCTCAGTGCGGTAGCACGCGAGACTGGCCATCTGGACGACGCCATCCACTGGGCGTCGGAACTTTGTGGTCTTCTGACGGCCAGTGAGGATTCAGCTGCGCGGCGCTGCTCGGCTGCCGCACTGCTGCTTTCTCTACAGCTGAAAAAGCCCGAGGCACATCTGCAGAGCAGCCATGCACTGTTGGCCGACGTCCTCGAATCCGTCAAGGGATCCCTAAAGGGCGATACTGTCGAGTTGGAAGAGCTGCTTGTGAATGTGTGTCTGGTCCGGAAGGCGGCAACGAACCTGCTGATCAGCCAAGCCAAGAAGGACATGGGCGACAGCAATACGCCGACTCGACAGCTGCTGGAAACGTTTATCCACCAGTGCCCTCGCTTTTGCCTCCGATGGCTCGGCAAGCCTCCTGCGGCGAAGAGCTGCACCAAGGACATTTTGCGATACGAGCAGCGCCGACAGCTTCTTTCGCAATCGATCCGACCGACGCTGGACTCGGCCTTTGTCGTGACCAAGACGATGATTGAGGAAAGCCGCATGGCCTGGGACCAGTTGGACTCGGTCCTCGGCGACTCGCTCACCGTCCTTGAGTACCTAGGCGACCTCAAATCCACGACCGATGCA
Source organism: Grosmannia huntii (assembly GCA_019925595.1). Lineage (NCBI taxonomy): Eukaryota > Fungi > Ascomycota > Sordariomycetes > Ophiostomatales > Ophiostomataceae > Grosmannia > Grosmannia huntii. The sequence continues at coordinate 318,199 of JADHKJ010000014.1, forward strand.
GCGTCATCGTACTACGTCAAGATCTCTCATTTCTACTACCTCAACTACAACGCCCTCCGCAAGGCCAAGGCGTCCGAACTAGACGCCCTCAAGGCGCTTCGGAGAGCCGTCGACTGTGTCAAGCATCGCTCTGCTGCCGAGAAGGAAAGGGCGCATCTCGTCCCCAAACTCGAGCGGCTGGGAGATATGTGCAAGTCCATGGGTCAGATTGGCGAGGCCCTGGGCGCCTTTCAGTCGATTCGCTCGTCTCTGGTGGACGACGGGGTCCTTGCTCAGACGGTGACGTTGCTGAAAACGCAGCCGCCTAGCCTTGCGTGGACGGCTAATAGCCAGACGGAGACGCTGTCGCGTGCTCTCATTACAATATCTCGACTGGAGCAGGTGCAGATGGACTGGACAGGCGGCATGGAGGAAGAAGAGCGAGCAGCGGTGCTAGAGCATGAGCTGAATTTCATCTGTCTCGGCCGCGGCAGCTCCAAGGGCTCTTCGCAGCGGATCACCCTGGCAGACCCCTGTGTCGAGGCGCTCCTTCGGATCTACTACCCAACACGATATCCGATTCGGCGGCTGCGCACTCTTCTCCGACTCGTCTCGGTCAATATCGACACGCCAGAGGTGCTCACGGACATCAGCCCACAGCTGACGGCTGTCCTGGGCCTCCTACGCGGCCAGCATCTAGGCGGTGATGAAACACTCGCGGGCTACTTGCCTCACTACCAGGCACTGGCCAACTCCCTGGCTGGCTTCGGAGAGGGCTATTCTGACGTTGCAGGACTGGAGTCGTGTCTCGCGACGTGGACGTCTCTCCTGACTTCTAGACCGACACGGGCAGACCGAGAGCAGGTGATTGACAGCATCCCAGACCTCCAGATGCACCTGCAATCCGTTGCCGAGTTTATGCGTGCCATGGGCCGGGACGCTATTCTCACCAAAGTGCTGGAACTGTCGTCAGGTCTCTGCAGCCTTTCATCCGAACCAGCAGACGCGAGCGACGGCTACAGTCGCCTCCAGATATCCCACGATACCATGCTAGCATCGCACTACGTCCGCATAGGGGAGAGCCTGAAGGCCGAGCAGATCCTCGGGAGCGTCAGCAGCCATATCGGACAGGGGCCTCAGACACCCGAACTGGTGGAAACGGTGGCCAACTTCCACCTGGCTTTTGCCGAATACCTGATTGCGGTAGGCCGTCTCGACGAAGCGTATGTTCCTCTGCTGTCGGGGCGGGAGAGGTCCGGACGAGTGCTAACAACGTGTTCTTCTGCAGACACCATCATTTGGTCGAAGTCCAGCCCTCTGTGGCCGACGCTGCGACCAAGTCTGACGGGCCGCAGAGAAGGATACTCGGGGCTCGTGCCTCGATGCTGCAGTCGATTCTTGCCTTGGAGAAGGGAGACGCCGATCTGGCTTTGCAAAGCGCAAGAGGTGGCGTCCGCATGCTATTCTACGATTGGAGCCGGCTAGAGAAGGCGATGCTGCTGAAAGACGAGGACGAAGCCACAGAGTCGGCGCAGTTGACGCCCGAAGACATCTCGACCGTTTCCATCACAGCATCGAGAACGGCTGCCTCGCCCGAGTTCTGGACGCTCTTCCATCCGCTGTTCGACGGCATGATGCGTCTTTCGTCCATCTACGCGCACCTCGGCATGTTCCAGGAGACGGTGTACTACGCGGAGCAAGCACAGAAGATAGCAAGGGCCACGAACGGCGCCCTGTGTCTGGCGCAGTCGGAGGCCTGGCTGAGCAGCGTTTGGCTCCGAGCCAGCAAGCCCGAGCGGTCTTTGGAACTGGCTGCTGTTGCACGCTCCCGGATGACGGCGATTGACCAGACAGGCCGAAAGGCAGCGCTCGCGTGCGAGCTCGGCGGCTTGTTCCGCGAGATCAAGGACGAAGAGGGGGAGACGGAGATGATTCGACTCACCGAGACCATCATCGAGCACCTGTCGACGGCCGGGCCAGAGGCAGAAGCCGTGGTCGAGACAGCCGCCACAGCCAAGGGAAAGGCGGCTGGACGAAAGGCAAAGACAGTCACCAGCCGACGCAAGGCGGCAGCCAAGCCAACGAGAAAGGCAGTCGACGTGCCGCCCGTCGAAGTCGTCGTTGAGAAGGCAGCCGTGGTCGGACTGCGGGATGCTGTGCTGCTGAACCAGGCCATGTCGCTGTTGAAGAACAAGGACTGGTCGGCGGCGCTGGCAATTCTGCAGGCGTCATCAGCAGGATCGCAGGTCTGCACGGCACCAAAGACACGGGCAGAGACGCTCGTGGAACAGGTGACGCTCGCTGCCTGTCTGTTGGGCTACAGCACGGAGCAGATGGCACGCGATGCCGTCTTCTCGGTCATCCAGGACTCGACCCTCTCGTTTCCGGCAGTCAGCAGCGGACCATTGGCGGTCTCGAAGACGCCCAACGAGGCACAGGGCTTCGTGGACAGCCTGCTGGAAGCGCAGAGCCGGCTGATCGAGGCACAAGCCATGGCCGCTATGTCCGGCGATGCAAGCACGCTTCACCGGATCTCGAGCATGCTGCAGAGCGCGGTGATCACGCTCTCGGCCATGTCGTGGAGCACGCCCCGAGCGGTGAGCCACCCGGCCTATGCGACGTGCTCGGTGGAGCTGGCGAGGAACATGACATGGCGGCGAGAACGCCGGGCTCTGCTGGTGGAGAAGGCGTCGACAGCAGGGGCCGACGAGGAGAACACGTCGGACAGCCGGCGATCGAGTCTGGGCCTCTCGACGAGCGACATTCACCGGTTCCAGCGCGACTACATTGACATCATCCCGAAGGCGTGGAGCGTGGTATCGCTGGCGCTGGCAGAAAACAATCAGGACCTCTGCATCACAAAGCTGCAGGCAGGCGAGAGTCCGTTTGTGCTCCGACTTCCGCTGGAGAGGGCGATTTCACGGGATGCCGACACGGAGGTCTTCAGCTTCCAGCAGGGCCGATCGGAGCTGCTGCAGATCATCGCGGCCACCAATGCCAGCTGTCACGACGCACGGGATATGACGGTCAAGGGGGCCAAGTCGGAATGGTGGACGGAGCGAACAGCCTTGGACGAGAAGCTCCGGGATCTCCTGGACAACGTGGAGCAGATCTGGCTGGGCGGCTTCCGCGGCATCTTCTCGCAGCACACACGACGGGCAGAGCCGTTTGGCCGGTTCGAGAAGACGTTCCAGGGCATTCTGGACAAGCATCTGCCGTCACGACGGACCGTCCGCGGACGACGAGGAGGCAAGGCAGCGGCGAGCCCGTCGAGCCACCGGGTATTGCTGGATCGACGGACGCTGGACCTGTTTGTCGGACTGGGCGACGCCACGGCTGAGGGCTGCGACTTTGACGACGCGCTGAACGACCTGCTGTACTTTGTGGTGGACATTTTGCAGTTCCACGGCGAGCGCAATGCGTACGACGAGATTGACTTTGACTCGATGGTCGTTGAGACGTTTGACGGGCTCTGCGCGTACCATGCAGCGGTGCACGAGCTGGACAGCCGCGACGACGACAGCACAGACGCCGAGGCGCATGCGCACACGATCCTGGTGTTGGACAAGGCACTACACGTGTTCCCCTGGGAGGCGCTGCCGTGTCTACAGGACGCGGCCGTGTCGCGGATTCCGTCGCTGGCCTGTCTGCAGCGGCTGTTGGAGGGCAAAAAGGCGGGCGCGCCCAGCGGCCACGAAGCGTCCATGTCGGCGGGCGCTTACATGCTGAACCCATCGGGCGACCTGGCCTCGACGCAGGGGACGTTTGACGCGCCACTGTCAGCCAACGTGTGTGGATCGTGGACGCGGATTGTGGGCCGGGCACCAACAGAGGACGAGTTCGCGGCAGTGCTGCGCGACAAGGACGTGCTGCTGTACTTTGGACACGGCAGCGGCGCGCAGTACATTCGCGGCCGGACGGTGCGCAAACTGGAGCGCTGCCGGGCCACAGCGCTGCTGATGGGCTGCAGCTCAGCCGGTCTGGACTACAATGGCGACTTTGAGCTGCATGGCCCGGTGTGGAACTACATGTTGGCCGGCTGTCCGGCCGTGGTGGGCACGCTGTGGGACGTGACAGATCGGGACATTGATCGCTTTGCTGGCCGCACGTTTGAGGAATGGGGACTGCTGCCCCGAGGGTCGTTTGCGGCGGCGAAGAAGCACGACGGACCAACCAGGCCTGTCGAGGCCGTGTCCCTGGTCGAGGCTGTCCGGCGGGCCCGGGAGGCACCCCGGTTCCGCTATCTCACGGCGGCCGCAGTGTGTGTGTACGGCATTCCGGTGTATCTGCGGGAGTGAATAGGAGCTGGGGTTAAATAGTGTGTATATGGCTGGTTTTTGGGTGTTTTGGTGGTGTTCAGGTGTTGGGTGGTGTTTGGGTGGTGTTTGGGTGGTGTTTGGGTGGTGTTTGGGTGGTGTTCTGGCGGGTGTTTCTGGTGACATTTGATAGTTTGATAGAGTTGGAAGGCGTTCAACTCTGGTCTGTACACATCATACCCATTGCATATATGTTCTTCTGACTAGATAAATGTCGAGATTGTCCAGTAGTCGAAGAACAAGCACGTGGTCAGCCTAATTATGCGGGGTTGACGATAGCGTCCGTAGGTTGATGTAAGCCTCTCGTAATGCGGCAGAAAGCTGCCAAAGACTTAAGCCGCTCTCCACCCACACCAGCCATCTGGTCGCTGCCTTTGCGACCCTGCTGATTGGCCAGCTGGAAGACCCGCCAAAGCGGTCAACGCCGGTTTTTCTCCTTCTCTCAAGCGAGTCGGTGCTCCACTGCCGCCATTGTCACCGCTGCCAAATGGGAATGTCGAGACGCAAAATGGAAAAACAGATCCCTACGTGTTGCTCGTACTCCCGTATTCCTTCAGCTCGGACCTGCATGACTTGTACGGAGTACATGGCAAGAACCTCTGTACGTCGTATCCGTTCCTCGAGCGCTGACTAATCGCTGAACAGAGCATGCCAAATCGCCTCCTCGCCAATGGCCTGCTGAGGGGAACAGGCTGCTTAGCTTCGCCTGGAGCACGGGGTAGCCAGTGAGGGGAACCCCACTCATTGTACACTGTACTCCGTGCTCCGTACGGCCTTTTCTCGTCCGCCGGTTGTCCTTCTGTCTTTGCTGGGACGCCTCTCACCTGAGCCTAGCTCGGGCACTGGCCACTCGCCTGTTCCGTCTGCCTGTATCCCCTTTCCTGGGGTAACGGAAAAGAAAGCCGTTGGGGACGGAACGGAATGGAATTCCTGCTTTTGCCCTTTCCCCAAACGCATTCCCCAAGCCTGCCTTCCTCTTGCGCGTATCCACCCGTTCCTCCCCCCGTAGTACATAGCCTTTTTTCGAGTAGCGTAGCTCTGCGCTTTTCTGCGTCCATTCTCCCGTGCTGCCACATCTTCTCGATCCAACTCCGTTCTGCGTATGTCGAGCGCATCCTTGGCTTCACCTGCCTGCTGTCCCTCGCCTCTCGGCCTTGCCGTCCTCCCTGTGCATCCCTGCCGGCCCACTCCTCGTCCTCCCAGGGCCTCGCCTCTGCCTTTGGCCTCTCTGTCCTGTCCTTATTCTTATTCTCGCTCAATTCTTCCATTCTCCCTTTCTCGACTCGTCTCCGCTGCCTCGCCACGTCCAACCCTCTGTCGGCCTTGCCGCCCGCCACACACTCCGCCTCCGGTCGGTGCAACGCTCTGACGCCAGACGCACACCCTTTGCCTCGACACTGCACTCGCGGCCGGCCGCTTCGACCGCTGTTTGCTCTCTTGCGGTCCCATCTCCATTTTCGCTTTGCTGGCGTTGATCCACCGCTCCACCAGAGCCCGTCCCCATCGACGACGACGCCGCCCGGAATACCCGCTACTTCCACCTACGACGTATACCGCTCTGAAAAAAAACTCGTGGCTCTGGCCCAGACCAGACTGCTCGCTTCAACGACAACCTTTCGCCCCTCACAGCAATGTATCTCGCCCCTGTTCTCGCGTAAGTCGCTCCGGCTGTCCCCGAGAAGGCTGTGGGCTAATCCAACGTCGATTGCGATCCAGAGCTTCAAACGACAACCAGTAGACGGCCAATCGACGACAGACGCTACGACATCAGGCGCACCGCATCCCTCCTAGTCCCCCTATCCTTTCTCCGGACCGCTCCGCACCCAATTCCGTGTCCAGCGTTTGTCACTTGCCTCTTTGTCGGAGGCCCAACCCCCTTGCCCGAAGCCTGACCGGCGCCATGATCACTTTCGCTATTGAGCGTCCACAACCTCGCTACTGAAATACTAAACGAAACGCATCGCTGGGTCGGAACAAGATCACGGTTACCCTTGCCGTGACTGGCCCCGACCAGTAGATCCTGCTATACCAACGGGCCCAAGAACAAGAGGAACAACACCTTTGCTGGTTTCGAGACCAGCTACTGCAAAGGACGCTGCGCTGTTTGCCGCCAATCCGATCAGCCATGTCCGCATTGCAGCCCCAGGTTGATGCCGATGACAGAAGCCCGGTAACGGGTCCGGAGACCAAAAACTCTCCGTTGGCCGTTGGTCCGGGCGCTCCTACCGACCTGAACGGGATGACCCTGGATGTGGACGGCGACACCACTGCGGCCCATGCCAAGGCTTCTGTAGCAGTTCATACTAGTGCTGCTGTTGGCTTTGGTTTGGCCCAAGAGAGTCCTGTTGGCTCTGACATAATGACCGTTGCCACAACACATCTCCCTGACCTTTCCTTTAGCGCCTTTGGGGATTTACAAGAGGACGACAACAGCCTGGACGTGTTCGTGCTACGCTCTTCTCTTCCTTCTCCTTCCCAACCCGATGCGGATTGCGATTACAGCGTTGCCGGCATTGATTCCAAAGGAGGGCCAATGGTTTTGCCTGATGCAAAGACAGCCAAGAGCGGAGCTAAAACCGATGGGATGAATCCCTCCTCGTTCAAATCCTCGAAAATCCCAACGCCGGGCTCTCTGCCGCTCTTGGGAGAGGCTGAGCGCCTGAGACGGGTCAGCATCGGGGCAGCCGCTTCCGAAGTCGGTAGCCAGGACAGCAACGGCCAGGACGGACCTCATTCGCTTTTCGATGAGCCCATGTCCGACGAGTTCGGGCTCGTTGTGAACGGACCCATAGACAGCATTGATCTGGGCAGCAGTGCTGCCGCCTCTCGACAGCCTCTGTTCGCCAAGGAAGAGAAGCTGAGCGACACGGCGCCAGCATGGAGCGAGCTGAAGACCAAGGCGGGAAAGGAACGCAAACGCCTGCCGCTGGCCTGCATTGCCTGCCGCCGCAAGAAGATCCGGTGCTCGGGCGAGAAGCCGGCGTGCAAGCACTGCCTGCGGTCGCGCACTCCCTGCGTGTACAAGGTCACCACGCGCAAGGCCACGCCGCGTACCGACTATATGGCCATGCTGGATAAGCGCCTCAAGCGCATGGAGGACCGCATCATCAAGATTGTCCCCAAGGCAGAGCAGGATGCCGTCGCCATGTCGTCTTCCGTCGTTCGGGCCATTGTCAAGCCGGCTATCCCCGGGGTCTCATCATCGGCCGCTGTCAGTGGAAATGGAAATGGAAATGGAAATGCCCCTGCCGGAGGCAAGTCTGCGCCCAAGAAGCGACCGGCCGAAGAGGCCTTTGGCACCGAGCTCGACCACTGGGCGCGCGCCAGCACCAAGGGCCGTCCGCCCGATGCTCTACGGCCACACAACCTTCTCCTGCAGCAGGAGTCGGAAGAGAACAAACTGCTGCGAGAAGGCGCTGATGCCCTGCCGTCCCAGGAGCTTCAGGAACACCTGGCCGAGGTGTACTTTGAGAACATTTACGGCCAGGCCTATCATCTCCTGCACAAACCAAGCTATATGCGGAAGTTGAAGTGAGTTGCCGCGGTCGGCACGTCTACCTGTTCTGTCCTGAGCTGACCAAATAGGGCTGGAACACTACCGCCTGTCCTGATACTTTCTGTCTGCGCCGTATCTGCTCGCTTTTCCTCGCACCCGAAGCTTGGAAGTAGCCCCAATTTTTTGCGTGGCGAAGAATGGGCGTCACACGCCCGCGATATTGTCATGCGGCGGTACGAGTGGCCCAACATTACGATCCTGACCTGTCTACTCCTCCTCGGACTGCACGAGTTTGGCACCTGCCATGGCGGTCGCAGCTGGGCGCTCGGTGGCCAGGCCATCCGCATGGCCTTTGCGCTGCAGCTGCACAAGGACGTCGACCGGGATCCGCAACTGGTCACCGGGGCGGCTCCCCTCAGCTTTACCGACCGCGAGATCCGATGCCGCACAATGTGGGCCTGTTTCTTGATGGACCGTTTCAACTCGTCTGGCACCGAACGGCCGACGTTTGTCCGCGAGGAAACCATCAAGATCCAGTTGCCGGTGACGGAAAAGCACTTTCAGCTCGACATGCCGGGGCCGACAGAAAATCTGGCTGGCCATCCGGTCACTCCACCGCCGGCGGCTGCGGCTGCTATAGACGACGACGGCCTGGCTCCCAACGCAAAGGAAAACATGGGCGTTCCTGCCTACATGATTCGGTCCATCGCCGTTTGGGGGCGGGTCATCAACTACCTCAACCAGGGAGGCAAGGAGCTCGACCCCCAGCCTATGTGGAGCATCGATTCGGAGTACCACAAGCTGGCCATTCAGGCGGACGAAATGCTGTCGACGTTGCCGCCGGCGCTCGCCTTTTCCAGCGAGAACCTCCACGTGCACGACACGGACAAGATGGCCAACCAGTTCTTGTTCTTGCATATTGCGATCCAGCAAAACATCCTGTTCCTCAACCGCTTTGCCGTGTCATCGCCCAACAGCATTTCGCAGCAGGACATTCCCAAGACGTTTGTGACCAAGGCGGGTGCCAAGGCGTTTGCGGCGGCGAACCGCATATCCGAGCTGCTGAAGGAGGCCGAGGCCTACATGGTGGCTGCGCCGTTTGTCGGCTACTGTGCCTTTCTGTCCAGCACGGTACATATATTTGGCATTTTCTCGGGCAACCCGACGATGGAAGCGACGTCAAAGCGGAACCTTGCCACGAACGTCAAGTTTCTGTCCAAGATGAAGCGGTATTGGGGCATGTTCCACTTCATGGCAGAGAACCTGCGGGAACAGTATCGCACGTGTGCCGATGCCGCGCGCCAGGGCACTCCGGCCCACGAGAACGCGGCGGCGGCGTCGCCGATATTCCAATACGGCGACTGGTTTGACCGCTATCCGTATGGCGTGTCGAACTCGGACTTTGTCGACCCGGCCGCGTATTCGAAAAAGGAGAAGGGCGACGATGCGGTGCTCGAACAGAAACCGGAATTGCACACGGTCGAGCAGTTTTTCACAAACGTAGGGGCTCCCAGCACGGATGGATCTGTTTCCGGCGGCAACTCTGCCAATTATACCGATAGGGAACAGACGACTGCTGGCAGAAGCAGCAGCACACACACCAAGAAAAGGTCGTGTTCGAAGAAGGCCGGAGGCTCGGTTTCGTCCAGGGGTACGGACCACCCATCTCTGATGGCGGATGTGCATTCTTCAGGCACCGATGTGCTCCACCAACAGCAACAACAACAGCAGCAACAGCAGCAGCAAAATGCGTACGTCCACAACATCAACCGACAAGCCAGCCATACATCGATGACTAGCCAGACAAGCGGTCCAGCTGGCTTCATTCCCATGACCATGCCTCAAGCTGGTGTCGGTTCCTCATTTATGCCGCCGCTGAGCCCGATCACGATGAGCTCATTCTCGCACCAACAGCAGCAAATGGCGCAGCTCTACTCATCCGACCTGCTGCCTCTCTCTCTGGTGCAGCAAACCAACAGCATGATGCCGGAGCTGGACCGGCAGCTTGTCTTTGGTGCATACGGAAGCCTCGATCAGGCTGGCGGGGGCATCGGGGGGCAGGCCTCTCTGGACGGCTTGGACTGGAACGGACCTGGAAGTGCAGACCAAAGCACAACGCAAGCAGCAGGGCACGGCGAATCTGGCAATACGCCGACAGATGGCCTCGACGCTCTGGGGCACAGCCATGACGTTTCTTCCGCCTGGTTCATGCCCTTCAACATGGACCCGCCCGAGCTCGGACAGGACTTTGGCGGCATGGCCGGCAATCTGGACCATCTTGCCAGTATTTTTGGGGGCAGTGTGATGGCCTCTCAAAGTGGCGGCGGAGGGCTACACCATAGTTAGTCAGTGCTGAGTCAGCACATAGCAGACGATGGGATGGCGCACCACGGCACTTTCTTTTTTTCTCGTTTGGCGCCGGAGGGTGTACATATATATGCATGACTTACGTCCAAGGTGTTCATGTACTGGCTGGGAGTGGGCGAGGCTACGTCTTCTCGGGAGTATCGAGGTATTTGGACCATTCTTGTTCTCTACTATTTTGCATATACATGAATGGTGTTTGGCAGACTATGATATGAATTGCACAAGCTGCACGGGGATGGGGACGGACTGAATTTGAGTACTTTGCCATTGGATCTTTCTTGGTCGATGTGAGCCACCTTTCTGAACGCCTATTGTCTTTGGATATAACACTCGAACGCGGCCATTCTGCTGGTCCTCTTTCTCTACGCCTCCTGTTCCGTCTCCTTGCCCTTGCCCTTGCGGCCAGACCGCTTGCGCTTCTTGGCCTTGTCGCCATCGGTCGTTGTCTTGTCTGTCTTGTCTGTCTTGCTCTTGCGGGTGTGGTGCTCTCTGGCTGAAGCACCTTCGTCGCCGACCAGCCGCTCAAAGCCGTACGTCGGTCCGGTCAACTCAAAGTCGTGGCCAAAGGTCTCGCGCCGCCACTGGCGCAGACGAGCCTTTTTCCCCAGCGTCTTGCGGTCCTTGCGCTTGCGCTCCTCGTCGCGGAACGTCGCCAGCTTCTTGAGGCCGGCAAAATCGTTGAGCGCGGCATCGGACGGCGCCAGCAGAATGTCCCGCGCCGTCAGCCCAAACGACTGCGGGCTCGTCTCGCGGTAGCGGAAGCCGGCGCCGCCGCTACGACCGGCGCGGGCCAACGCCGTGGGCGCGTCCAGCTCCATCTGCCGGTCCACAATCGCCTCCAAGCGCGCCCGCTCGCGTCGTGACTGGCGCTTCGCCTCGATCCGCTCCTGTTTGCGGTCTTTGGTCGTCTTGCGGCGCTTCGAAGGCTGCTCGCCGTCTTCGTCTTCGTCTTCGTCTTCGTCTTCGTCCTCGTCGTCTTCGTCTGCCTCTGCATCTTCATCCGCACTCTCACCCTCCACGTCCGAAAGGGTAATCTTCGGCTCGGTCTCTTCAAAGTCGGGGATGATGTCATTGATGTCAATGTCGTCGTCCCACTTGGGCTTCTTGGCCTTGCTCTTGGACTTCTTGCCCGTCTTGCCCTTGCCCTTCCTGCTGTCGGTGCCCTGCGCCTCCTCATCGCTCTCCAGACCGACGTCCGGCTGCGCGTAATATGCGTCGCCAAAGTAGCTCTGCATCTTGGCTTCCCACTGGTTCGTGTCCCAGGCGTCGTCCAGCAGTCCTGCCCACTCGTCATCGTTCATCGCCTTGCCCCGCAGCCCGGCGGCCTGCTTGATCTGAGCCAGCTTCGCCTGCGCCTCCTCGAGCCGGAGCTTGCGCAGCCGTGTCCGCTCCTCCTTTCGCTCTCGCTTGTCGGCCGCCTCCTGCTCCTTCTCCTGCTCGCGTTGTCGCTGGCGGCTCGTCTTCTCGTCGCGGCGCACCGACCGCTGCGCCACTACCGCGCGCGAGTACGACTTGAGCACCTCGTTGCTCTTGGCCGGGTCCTCGAACCGCATGTTGTAGGCCGCCTCAAACTCCTCGGCGCGGTCGTGCTCTGACTCGTCGTCGTCCGACTCAAACGCCCGCCAACCCGGACCGCCGCTCGTATCCTCGGGCACCCATGCGCGCGACGACATAAAGTTGGACAGGAACAGCTCCGGGTTCTTGCTCGCGTTCGCAATCTCCTCGCCGCTGATCTTGGCCACCCGGCCTACGCGCGACGGATGGATCCCGCTGGCCTTGGACTCCGCCTTGGCCGCCTTGGTCGACGCCTTGGGTTTGATGAACGTGTCCGCGTCGTCGTCCGCCTTGTCGCCGTGGCTGTCGCCGTCCTCACCCGCTGCGTTCATCTCGTCGATCAGCGCCTGCTTGGCCTCGTCCTGCTCCTGCTGGTAGGTCTTGGGAACCGCTGCTGCTTCGTCCTCCTCCTCATCCTCTGCGCCAATGTCGCCTCGTAGGTACCGCTCCCGATGGTAGTCGCGCAGGAACATGGGCTTCTGCTTGGGCTCCGACGGCGCCGCCTTGGCTGCCTCCGCAACCTGCTCGATTTCAGACGGGTCGAAAAACTTGGTCTCGGTGTTGTAGATACGGGGGTCCTTGTTCTTGATCGCCTGCAGCGCCTCCGTCATGCGTGCATCCAGATCTTCCGTCAAGAGGTAGCCGTCCTCGTCCTCCGACTCGTCCGTGGACGAGTCGTCCTCATCGTCATCATCCCCGAGCTTCGCAGCTCCCTTTCCGTACTTTTCTTCCACTGCATTGTGAACACAGCTGTCAGCCAACGACTCTACCGACGGTCGCACAAGGCCACGCCCAACTGCACTTACACTTGTGCATTTCTTCCCGCTTCTTGTTGTGCTCAAATCGCCGGGCGTACTCTTCGTTTATTGTAAAGGTCGACGTCTGTCCGAGCGACTCGGATGGATTGACGTCTTCTGCCTCCTCTTCATCACCCTCATCGTCAAAGAGTCTCTTCCTGGACATCTTGCTGGGGGTCGGCGCAGTACCGCCATCTTTGGCACCTGCCATGATTTCTGGTTGTCCGGCCTTGTTTTTTCCCGCAAAAGAAGTGACAGCACCGAACACACGGCTGAGAATGGAAGACATGAATGGACGCTGCAAATTCCACAAGCCAAATGGTATGAAACTTTGCAGAGCTCGACGCAACATTTTTTTTAGTGGAGCAGCGTGGCTATCGGTGGGTCGACGCAGGCCTGATAACGGTGGCCGGCGCTACTGTAATTCCGAAGCTGCCCGGTACCATTTCGCGCTAGACCAGAACGGGTTGGCTTCCATCCGTGCCGATTACGTTGCTTGCTTCGCCGCCACACTTAGTGGGCAAAGAACATCTTGTGAGCTCTAATAATCCGCCTGCCTGACATCTGCTATTCCCTCCCACACCGTCCGCTTTTCGCTGGTCTCCACCACCGATCGAAACCTGTCCGCGACAAAGGCCGAACGTGTCGACGTCTTTCTCACGGTGTAGTCCTTGAGCGATTTCCTGCCACTTCCTAGACACTCCTCTTTCCTCGGCGACCGTCCACCGTCGTCTTTCCTCCCCCTCCTCCGACATAACCGAGCGGAGAGTAATCCGGCACGATGGCCGACGGAGCCCCGAAGCCGAGCAGCAGCGTGAAGCTTGTCCTGCTGGGCGAAGCGGCTGTCGGAAAGGTCAGGCCGGGTGCTATCGCGGGCGATGCGATTGTGGCTAACGCGCGTGCAGTCTTCGCTGGTGCTGCGCTTTGTGAACAACGACTTCCAGGAGAACAAGGAGCCAACGATCGGAGGTGGGTTTCGCTGCTTGCGATAGTTTGTGATCTGGGCTGACAGCCACGTCCGCCGCACAGCCGCCTTCCTGACGCAAAAATGCAATCTGCCGACGCGAACGATCAAGTTTGAGATATGGGACACGGCCGGCCAGGAGCGATTTGCCTCGCTTGCCCCGATGTATTACCGCAATGCCCAGGCAGCGCTGGTGGTGTACGACCTGACCAAGCCGACGTCCCTGATCAAAGCGAAGCACTGGGTGGCCGAGCTGCAGCGCCAGGCATCGCCGGGCATCGTCATCGCACTGGTTGGCAACAAGCTGGATCTGACCGACAGCGGCAGCGCGGCGGCGCCAAACCCGGATGCAGAGGCCGGCGACGACGCCGAGAGCACGGACGCGCGCAAGGTCACCACGGACGAGGCCCGGACATATGCAGACGAGGAGAGCCTGCTGTTCTTCGAGACTAGCGCCAAGACGGGCACCAACGTGGCCGAGGTCTTCACGGCCATTGCCAACGCCATTCCGGAGACGTCGCTCAAGAGCGCCCGGGGCGGCGTCGGCGGCGCTGCTGGAGCTGGTGCCCGGGCTGGTGGCGGTGCTGACGGCAACCGCGTGAACCTGCACGGCGCGCGGGACCAGGGCGTAAAGGAGGGATGTGCCTGCTAGGCCGAGACGGCGTGTGTGCGTGTGTTGCGGGCGCGGAGCTGTCGTGGCGGCTGGCGTGCGGGCAAGCGAGGAGCCGGCGTACCGGCCGGTCTCTTTCCCAGCTGCACGGCGGCCGTATTGGTCGCCTGGTTGGAGGCGATGTCGCCCGTCTTTTTTCTCGTCTGTAAGGCTGTCTTTTTTGTCGTTATCCCATGTTCATGCTTCTCAGCAGCTATTTCACAACATTGCTATGTATCGAGGTCGCGCCCGAACAGCGTCGTTCTCTGTGCGCACAAGGAGTCGTAGTCTACAGAGTACGGAGTAGGGCGTGGTGGTCTGGCCCGCTGGCGAGACCCTGCAGTTTCAAGTTGTACCGTAATTTGGGATTAGACGGCGATGCACGGAAGAAGCGGCAGCCGTCTAATAAGGTACATCTCCTCGGTACTAAATAGCGCGTACCAACATGTACCAGTACCGTGTCGCTCAGACTAGTCAGGCCAGTCACACTGGGTCTCACCTACCTCATGACATTCTTCCTCTCGTGTTGAGCACGAAAAAAAGGCCGCGCCATCCATGCTAGCCATCGCGAATCGAACGCTGCTGCTTGCGCATCGCCATTCCCACCGAACCTGACGCATCGGTCGCATCGCAGGCGATTCTTTGTTTCTGCGCGCGCACACACACAGAACAGATAGGCACGATTGTCCATCGTCGCGACAGCCGCCATGAAGACCGCAGGAGCCGTCATTCTCGTCATTGTCCTGCTGCTGGTGCTCGCCGCAGTAGGCTGGGTTCTCTTTACGCGGTTGCGAGCCCAGAGGCTGGGGGTACGTTGTTGCTTTCTCTTGCTTTTTGTTTTGTCTTTTTTGTCTGTCCTTTTGCCATTTTGTCCTTTCCCCTTCTGACATCCATAGCTCCCTCCGCCGACGCTCTCTTCTTTTGTCCCATTCGCCTCGCGGTCCTCGTACGGCGTCCAGCCGGCGCCGAGCGGGCTGTCCGGCTGGGTCAGCGACCGTCTGCGCGGCTTCAAGGCCCGGAACAGTCGCACGGCCGCCGGTGCGTACGAGGGCGCCGTACCCCAGGCCGCCGGCCGCACGCGCAACGGCTTTGGTCCGCTCGATCCGGATGACGCCTGGGACGCGCACGTGGGCAACGAGGCCGACGCCTACTACTACCACGAGGAGCGCGAGCTCGGGCTGCAGCCACCGTATCCAGGCGCGGCCGGCCACTCCTCCCGGCTCGACGTGACCAACACCAACACGGCCTATCTCGGTAGTGGCCATCTCGGCGGCTCGACCTACGACATGAACCTCGCCGGCGCCACCACGGCACAAGACCGCGGCCGGCACCCACAGTCGGGCGCAAACCCGTTTGACGACGAGGCCGACCCCGGCAACGGGAGCCTGCGTGGCGTCAGCCCGCGGCCGATGGCGGACCCGATCACAACGACGGGCGGCGGCCACGCCAGGGACAATAGCAAGGCCGACAGCCCAACGGAGCGGCGATCCATGTTCCACGAAGACGTGTAGCGTGTGCATGACGCCGGCTGTGCTTGCCGCAGCGTTTTTTCTGGGACGCACCGCTCGTCTCTTTGGATTGGGGTTTCTTGTGCTTCTTCTGTGCTTTTTTCTTTCGTTCATTCTTCTTCTTCCGTTCTTTGGTTCTATATGCCACATGTTGTTTTTTCGCTGGAAACGAAACTGTCTGCTCACGAGAGGCATCTGGAGGTCAAGAGGAGGGACCGGGCGTTTGGGGCAATAAAATATGGCCGAACAAGGAAGACCAATGTTACCATATTGACGTTTTGACGGCAGATTTACCCTGCAGCTTCTCCATTTGCAGATCGCCGTGACATCACCAACGGGTATAAGCTTTCGGGCGCCCCTCCCCCACAACCCACAACCCACAGCCCACTGCAGACAGCAGACAGCAGCAGACAGCCCACTAAACCCCCCCACTATGAGTGCTGACAAAGGCCGCAAAGCGTTATCACGCTACCGATACCCGGCGATCTCGCAGAATACAAGCAACACACTCGCACACGAGGACGGACGACGCACAATGGCCGACATCAATCTCCAGGATGTGCACGACACGTTGGTAGCGATCGCCTTTGAGGCCGGGAGCAAGATTCTCGCAGCCGACCCCAACAACATCCCCAAGGGAACGAAGCTCAACTGTGAGCCTTTTCTGTTTCTGTTTCTTTCTTTTATTTTCCGTCTTCCTCTTCTCTTCTTTTCTTTGTCTTCCTCTCTCTTCTTTTCCTTCCTTACTCTTCAGAATAGCTGACAGCAGCACAGCGGTCGATCTTGTGACCGAGGCAGACCAGGCGGTCGAGCGGCTGGTGTCGACGAAGCTGCGGGAAAAGTACCCCGACTTTGACTTTGTCGGCGAGGAAACATACGTGGCCGGCGAGACGCGGGTGACGGATGCGCCGACGTTTGTGGTGGACCCGATCGACGGCACGACCAACTTTGTGCACGGCTTCCCGCACGCCTGCATCAGCCTGGGCTTTGCCCTGGGTCGGAAGCCGGTGGTCGGCGTCGTCTACAACCCCTTTCTCGACACGCTCTACTCGGCCGTGCAGGGTGGCGGTGCCTTTGTGCAGCGCAACGCCTCGCTGGCCCGCGACGAGAGCATCGACAGCCGCCTGCGCAGCCGCATCAGCAGCCGTCAGCAGCTGCCGCTGGTCGGCCGTGGTGACAGCGCCGCCGCACCACCGCTGCGTGGTCTTGGCACTGCCCTCGTGGCCGTCGAATGGGGCTCCGATCGCCAGGGCGCCAACTTTGACATCAAGGTCGAGACATACCGCCGCCTCGCTGCGGCCACGGCGCCAAACACGCCCAACGCCATGGTCCACAGTCTGCGCTCACTCGGCTCGGCCGCGCTCAACCTGTGTGCCGTCGCCACCGGCCAGCTCGACGTCTACTGGGAGGGCGGCTGCTACGCCTGGGACGTCTGTGCCGCCTGGTGCATCCTGACCGAGGCTGGCGGCATCATGGTCGACGGCAACCCCGGCTGCTGGGACCCGGCCCTGGACTCCCGCGTGTATCTGGCCGTGCGTGGCGCGCCCGAGGGACAGCGGGCGATTGTCGAGGAGGTCTGGGGCGTCGTCGGTGACAGCAGGATCGTGTACAAGCATTAGGTTGTTGTCCTGGACTTGGGCTTGGACTCTTGTGTTTCGCTCCAAGGGACGGGAGAGCTACTGCAAGCGATAGTGACTGTGCCGTCTTCTGCCGTGTGCAATTTGCTGTCGTGGCAGATTGCCAAGATGGTCAGCAGTCCGATAGCGGCCTGACTGCAGTATGCGAGATAAGGAGTTTCGTGGCGTAATACTCCGTATGCATCTGCATGCACGATCATTTGTCATTGATAAAGCTCCAAACAGCGGCGCGTCCCTGCAGACGAAAGCGGTCGTTGTTGATGGAATGTGGAGATCTCTGCCAATATTGATTCATGTCTCAGTATTAGCCCTTCGTGACGAATGTACGTAATCGACCTTTCCGTGGAACCAAGCGAGCTCTGCAGTGACAGGAAAGTTCAAAGGGCCAGGCGTCCATCGTGTCTAGATAGCCCTGCCGCGCTGTGCTGATTGGACAATTCACGCAAGTGCCGGGTCGCCCCACTTTGACGGTTGTCGCTTCTGCTTTCTTTCCTTCTTCAAGATTCAGCTGCAATTTGCGGAAATGAGTTGGAAAGGAGAAAATCAGAAAACAACAGAAACAGTCGGCTGGCCGGAAGCCGGTCTCAGATCTTGATGCATCTACAGACAGGACAGACCCGGTCGCCGTCCGTCGGTTGCATCCAGGCTGTCTCAGCCTGATTCGCCCTCCAAGGAAGCTTATCGGACCAACAGCTCCTGCAAGCAACCACACGAGTTACGCCTGGTCTCGACTTCCACCACCGGCTTTCTTCCGCGAGCCAAGGTTGAATGGGGCCTGTGTTGTTATCTCGATCATCCTCCGATCCCGTCGTCGATATTTATTGCAATATATCATATTATCTCGTTGTCCTTCTCACTTCTTGCTCTCCTCTTCTCTGTGATCTCCTACTCCGTCGTCCACTTCCTACTTCAGCTGTCTTGTCACCGATGCTGCATTAACAAACCTATTCAGATTCTCCTTACCCTACCTTCTCTCCTCTGTGTCAACAGCCTTGACTTCGGCCATCACCTGGGCAAAGACAAACAAGTACTTTCCACTTTCTCAAAGCATATACCCACCGGCAGGGGAGCAATGAACCTAATCAAGCCAAAGCCAAGATGTTCTCGCGATCCTGATACTTTTCCCTTTGTCCAACTGTTCATCCTCGGTAAGAGATCGCACTACGGGCTGATGGGAGGTAACAGCCGCTAACGAGACAGCTATCGTCCGCCTCGCGGAACCCATCGCCCTCACCTCCATCTTCCCCTATGCTTGGGCTTTGATCAAGCACTTCCAGATCGGCCAGGAAAGAGATGCATCCTTCTATGCCGGCTTCCTCATCTCGGCCTTCTCCCTGGCGGAGGCCATGATGGGGATGTACTGGGGCGGCCTCTCTGACCGGATTGGCCGCAAGCCTGTCCTCCTCATCGGCTGTGTGGGCACCATGTTCAGCATGATGGTCGTGGGCCTGGCCCCCAACATCTGGGTAGCCCTGGCCGGACGGGCGGCTGGGGGTTTCCTGAATGGCAACATTGGCGTTATCCAGACCATGGTTGGCGAGCTGGTGAAGAAACCAGAACATGAGCGTAAGTGTTGGCTCGCCCGTCCCCTCTTTCCACGTCCGCTGACATCAAGCAGCTCGTGCGTATGCCATCATGCCGTTTGTCTGGAGCATCGGCACCATCATAGGTCCGGCCATCGGTGGCACGTTTTCCGACCCTCACGCCTCCCTCCCCGACGTTTTTCCAGAGGACTGCCTTTTCGATCGGTTTCCCTTTCTGCTGCCGAACCTGGTGTGTGCACTGCTGCTTCTGGTCAGCATCGTGCTCGGCTACTTCCTCCTCCAGGAGACCCATCCCGATCTACAGCCCACATCCGACTGTGCGCCGGCAGACAATGTCTTGCACCCTCTTCTGCAGCACCAGCAGCACGATACGAACGCTTCGTTTGAGGCACCGATTAAGCGGCCGACCGTCGATGTGTGCACGGATGCATACGGAACGTTCCAACGGGGCCGTGGCGTCCAGTGGGAAGCCGAAGGAAGCAGCTCGGCAGGATCGTCGACGGTATGTTCCAGTAGAAGCAGCAGCACCAGCCTCAGCAAATACTTTGCGGAAAAGAGGAGGAGCGTGCAGCCGCAGCCGCAGCCACAGCCACCAGTCAGCATCTTCTCGCGCCGAATCATGGCCGTGATCCTGGCTCTCGCCATCTTTACGTACCACAGTATGGCGTACGACTCGACGCTGCCGGTCTTCTTTGAGGACAACCGAGTGGTACCGTTTCCGGGCAGCAGTGGAAGCAGCGGCGACAACAGCACACATATGCCCTCATTTCCAGCCATGCTCTTCTACTCGCCAGGCGGGCTCGGCCTGTCGCTACGCAGCGTAGGCATGATTATGGCGGTGGACGGGGCAGTTGCGCTGTTCGTGCAGGCAGTGGTGTTTCCGCTAGCAGCAGCATGGATGGGCGTGTACCAGCTGTTCATCGTTGCCACGGTGCTGCATCCACTGGCCTACATGCTGGTGCCGTACCTGTTGTACGTGCCGGCCGGACTGTTGTACCCGGCCATCTACGCGTGCATGGCCGTGCGGACAGTGTTTGCCATCATCATCTATCCGCTGCTGCTGATCCTGATCAAAGAGGCGACACCGAGCTCGTCGATCCTGGGCAAGGTCAACGGCATGGCAGCGAGTGCGGGCGCGGCCTGCCGCATGGTGGCGCCACCCATTTCTGGCTACTTGTATACAGTGGGCAGCCGGATGGACTGCACAGCACTGGTGTGGTATAGCAGCGTGGTGGTGGCGCTGCTAGGCGCGGCGCAGTGCTTCTCCGTGGCACGGCCGCGAGGCAGGCTGCAGACGGAGCCGCAGGCGGATCCGGAGGCAGAGCTGGCCGTAGGATCGGCAGAGGTGGACGCGGATGAGGACGAGTTGTAATATTGTGCACAAATGGTCTGGTTGGGATTGGGCGGTAAAATGGTGCAGGACGTTCCGGTTCTTAGTTTTGGGTGTGGCGTTTTCAGTTAGCAGGATGGACTGAGGGGCACGGAGTTCTATCTTGTTGGAAAACGAAGGGAAAAGAAGCCACGGCAAGATGATGCTGGCATTGGCAAGACATGGTGTTTCGTGAAGCATAGAGCAAATAGAGTCTGTGAAGCCGTTCAGAAAGAATGACCTTAGTCATAGGTCGATGGCTCGAGGAAGGTGCGTCGGAGGTAAAAATTTGAGTCGCCTTAGTCAGTTTTGCTCGAACGGGAAGGCAGCTAAAACATACAAGAAGTACGTACATCAGGTTCAATCGTCTCAACAAAGACACGATGGTGCAGCTGCAAGAGATAACGGAGGATGTGGCAAAAAAGCTGAAGCTGGGCGAGACCGGCCAGGTCGAGGCGAGTGAAAAGACAGGGTCAGCGGCAGCCCCAGCTCCAGTATCCGTGGCCGGACCGGAGCTGCCACCAGCGATCGCATTTGCACACACGCGGACGGCAGAGGAGGTGCTGGCGGAGCTGAACAAGTCGCCGCTATTCATGACGAGTCTGGAGGACAACGACGACATAGCGGCGCTGCAGGCGCTGGCATACGAGGGCACGCCGCTGGAGAACGCAGAGGGCTTCAAGGAACGGGGCAACGAGTGTTTCCGGGAGTCACTGTGGGCGGACGCACGCGAGTTCTACGACAAGGGCGTGGCGCTTCTGGTGGCGGAGGACCGACGACGGGCGCGAGGGGAGGCACCGGCGAAGCCAGAGCGGTCGGACGAGGAGGAGGAGGTGGCCGTTGCGGATGCAGCGATGGATCTCCGAGTCGGCAGCAGGGACGACGAGCAGAAGGAGGAAGTGGACCCAGACTCGCCGGAGCAGCTGCGGGCGCACCGGGCGGTGCTGGAGCAGCTGTACGCGAACCGGGCGGCATGTCAGCTGAGCCTGCGCAACTTCCGGGCGTGCACGCTAGACTGCGGCGCGGCCTTGCGGCTGAACGCGGCCAACACGAAGGCGTGGTACCGCAGCGGGCGGGCGCTGCTGGCGCTGGACAAGACGGACGAGGCAGCGGCGGCGTGTCGGGGCGGGCTGGCGGCGACGCCGGACCACTCGGCGCTGCAGCGGCTGGCGGTCGAGGTGGCCGCCCGTGCGGACGTGGTGGCGGCACGACGACGACGAGACGACGAGCGCGAAGCCAACGCGAGACGGCGTGTGGCCCGGCTGCACACGGCACTGCAGGCTCGTGGCATCCGCACGCGGATGACAGAGAAGCCGCCCGAGATGGAGGACGCGGCCGTGGCACTGGTGCAGCCTGACGACGACGGCGCGCTCGAGACGGACGTCACGGCCAGCACGCTCGTTTTCCCGACCGTGCTGCTGTACCCGCTCGTGCTGCAGTCGGACTTGATCAAGGCGTTTGGCGAGCGCGAGACGCTGGCAGACCACCTCGCCTACGTGCTGCCGCCGCCGTGGGACGGCATCGAGGGGGCTCCAGGCGCCTACGGAAGCGTGGCGGCCGTCGACTGCTTCCTGGAAACCGTGGCCGGTGGGCTGGTCAAGGCGGGCAAGAAGATGGGGCTCGGCCGGATCCTGGGCCAGGGACAGGTGGAGGTGGTGGACGAGCTGGTGCGGGTGTTTGTGGTGCCGCAAGGGGAGTCGGCAGAGTGGGTGAAGGAGTTTAAGCGGAAAAAGGCAGCCGAGAGGGGAGAGAGGGGGTGAGGGTGAGATGGGGTGAGGGTGAGAGGATGGGAAGACGAGAAGACGAGAAGATGAGAAGACGAGAAGACGAGAAGACGAGAAAACAATCACAAGCGAGAAAAGTGAAGAAAGGCACCACAGAAAGGCACCACGAGACACGTATATTCAATAATATACTCTACCATAAACAGCCACTCTTTTGCAACGCCTTCCTCTATCCTCTATTGCCTCGCTAACCGATTCCATGCTCACGGAGAGGTCTCCAGCCGTCGCTTCTTGCGCGGCCTTGCTTCCTGCTGCTTCTGCTTCTGCTTCTGTTCGGCCGCCTCACCGTCGCTCCCACTCATCCGCACCTGTGTGCTAAAGTTGACGAGCAGCTTGGCCGCGTCCAAGTCGGTGGCCGTGGCCGTGCTGCCTTTGGAGCTGCTGGTGTCGACTCGTCTGGGCGACGGCAACGGCACGGCCGCGAGGATGGGCGGTGACGGATAGCAGGACGACGAGGAAAACACCTTTTGGTCGTCGTCCATCGCTTCCACTGTCCGCTGGCCTCGAGCCAGAGCGGCCACGGCAGCGGCCGCAAGCTCTGGGGGTAGCAGGGCGACCGGACGGTGTTGCTGCTGTGGAAGCAGAGGTGGCAGCGTGTACGGATGTCCGACAGGGCTGAGAAGGACGGAGCTGGGCGGCGTGGCCTGGAGTCTGGCATCGCCATCCCTGCCAGCATCGCTAGAGCTGGGACTCGAGAGATAGAGCGGGGGGGTGTGGTTGTGATGCGTGTGATCGTAGTGACCATCGTAGTGACCATCGTCATGTCCGTACTGAACAGCATGCGTCGACAGCCGTGGAAGGGCAGGAAAAGGCAGCAGTGGTGGCAGGAGATGGGCGACGGGCGGCAGCCGTTCGCGTCCGGTCAGCGATGCCTGCATGGCGATCCTGAGGCTGCCTTGCGGTGGTCCTCTGGCCGGTTCGCCTCGCCGTGGCCGTGGCATCGACTTGAAGAAGCGCGGCGCTGTTGCTGTTGCGGTTGCGGCTGTCGACGAGAAAACCATGGGTCGGGTCGCCAGCAGCATCCGCTCGGCCTCCCGCGTCGACGCCGCGATGATGGCCGGATCGATCACCATGCGGCCAAAGTCGGACGAGCGCGGCGGGACGCAAATGGCCGGAAAGTCGGGGCCAAACAGCGGGATCATGGCGCCGGCGATGCGGTGGCAAAAGGTTGCGCACACAGCCCGGGCACAGGCATACGGCATCCAGTAGCCCTGCGCCATGATGGAGCCGCCGGTAATGCTGTGCGTGATCTCGCGCAGGCCGGGGTTCATATTGAGCATCTTGGCGGGCGTTGTCTGGGGTGATTGTTAGTTTGTTTTCTTTTTTTTGTTTCTTTCTTCTTTCTGTTTCTTTCTTTCTTCTTTCTTCTTCCTTCTTCCTTCTCTTTTTTTTCATTTTATTTTATTTATTCTTCCTTCTTTCTTCTCTTTTCTTTTTTTTCTTCTTTTTCTTCCTTCTTTCTTCCTTTCTCTCAAACCTACCTTGCTATAATTGCAGCACTTGAAAAAAGGCGTCATGCGAACAAGACCGACATTGTAGTCCCACATGACGTGGTACTCGACGTCTTCTCCCGGGACCTTGTATACATACTGGAAGACTGGCCATAAAAGAAACAACGTCAGCACGGAAACAACAGCACCACATCCCTCTGTACGTGCCTTCAAAGCCTTCACGACCGGTCTTCTGGTGGAAATCCTTCTTCCCGCTGGCATACGGAATGTGTCGACAGTACTCCTCAATTCGGCCAAACGGGAAGACACGGAAGTCTTCGACCGCACGCTTTGCTTTGGTGTCCAGGCCGGACTGGAACGGATGGAAGAAGACGGTGCCCTTTGGCCTCGCCCGCACAAACTCGGTGACCACATGGGCCGGAAGCCGCAGCCGCTGCATCGGTGGCGGCTTTGCGGCCGCCGTCATGGCCATCCTATCGCTGTAGTAGGCTGCTGCTGTCGACTGCATGGCGACGGCTGAGTCCGATGTAGATGCGGATGCCGACGACAAGGCAGAGGGCGACGGCCAGCGGGAAGACGTCTCTGACGACTGCGATTCTGGTCTGCTTGACCCGGCTGGATTTAGCAGCGATGTGATGGACATAGTGTCGTACACGAAGAGTGGAAGCCGAAGACGACAAAAGAAAGCGGAGAGAGAGAGAAGATGGAGAAGAGAGAAGAGAGATAGAAGAATAAAGGATAAAGAATAAATGAAAGCCGGGGGAGCGAGTGAGGGGGGTAAGAGACGGGGCGTGGCGGTTGATATAGGCCTCGTCCTCAGGCACGAATGTTGCGTTTCTTCTTGTCTTTGTCCCTTTCGAGCTCGGCTGGTGGCAATGACACGCTTTCCGTCGAAGGCGGCCTGCAGCGGTGATGAGGTGAAGGGCGAACAAGGACGGCTTGACAAGCTGACGGCTGAGGAAGCGGACTGAAAAAGACGGCAGGATACGGAAGACGAGAGGAAAGCCGGCTGGGCGAGAGGAAAAGAGTGAGAGAGCGGATTGGAAAAGGCAGATATATAGTTACACTCGTGGGGAAAGGCAGCGAAAATAGACAGCGGCTCGCACAGTTGCAAGTCACTTAAGACCCTTGCAAAAGGCCCTTCGTACCTCTTGTCGACAAGCTGCGAGCCTGTGGTCCACCTGCGTAGCCTACCACGAGGCCCAGTCTTCTACTTTCTACTTCACCCCCCCCCCCCCCTTCTCCCCGCTTCCTCACCTTTCCTCACCTCTGCTGCCCTCCGTCTTTTGCCCGAGATTCTGCCTGCACAGACACCCATATGCATAGTGGAAAAGACGGTGTTCCTCTTTTTGTCCCCCCGCGTCTCCGTCCTGCTGCTGCTGCTGCCAGATATACAACTCTGCATTAGAACAAAAGCACGGCGGAGAGCCACCATGTCCGGGTGGCCTCGCTACATGTGACGGTGTAGAAGCGGGAAAAGTGGGGGTTCTGTCCTTCTATCCTGCGGCCCTGCTGCCCTACTGTCCTGCTGTCCTGCTCTCCTTTGTCTCTATGGATGTATCTATTTCTTGGCTTCGACCCTCTTTCGGTCTTCTGGAAGACACGTCTGGAAATGAGCAGGCCCGACTCTTCTGTTGGGAGACGAAAGGGCGGAGTCTGTCCAGATGACCTGGCGGCCAGATGTGACAGGTAGAGCAGCGTGTCGGCAAATCCGAGGACGAAAATGGGAAAATTGACAGAACGGGTGGATGGAGCGATAGCCAGAGCAGCAGGCCGGTAGCAGCCAGCGATGCGAGCGAGGAAGCGACACAATGAGCCGCCCCAGGAGCTTGTGGCATTCCAGACGAAGGAGCCGTATCGGAATAGGTGCCTTGCAGATCGATGTGTGTGTGTAAGAGCCCACGGGAGGGCAGAGGTCGAGGGACGCATGTGTGGTCATAAAGACACGTCCAGCCGTAGAGGGCAGGCCCTGACAAGCATCACACGTGTGGCCGGTCATGGGAGACTGAAGAGCAGCGAGACCGTGACAAGGCGGTAGAAACAAAACAGAGACCGTGCTACGAGGGAAAAGTGACAAGGCCAGTGACAGGCCCAAAGGCGGACTTGACTTATATGATGTATCAGGCAACAGGCGGAGAGAAGAGCCGGAGAGTATTGGTTCTCTTTCGTCTTCCGCTGTTGGGCATCTAGTAAGACACGGGCAATAGCTCAGCCAAACTCTGCGAGCAGATGGAACGACGAAGCGCTCCAAAGCGGACTCGTTATTTGTCCTGTGTTTCCGCCCTTTCGCACAAGCCGAGCTGTTCGGATACCTGCAGCAGCGAACACATCATGAGGACTGCCTACGGGCCGCCCTGCCCCCTCTTCTGCTGCTGTTTCTCGCCCAGCTGCTGTATTTGATTTCGGCTTCTGCTTGTTATGAGTCTTCGCTCAGCTCACAGGACAAAGAATCATCTCTCAGTTCTATCGCCAGCCCGACACAAAATCGCTTGCTCTGACTCGACACACGTGGCGGCCGCACCAGACCACGACCAGGGCTGGGTGGAGACGATGCAGAGTGAGAGGCACCCGGAAATGGGAGACAAACACTGCAAGAATCAAAGCCATTTCCTCGACAAACAGACGGCGGCCTGTCCGGAGAAGTCGGTGTGGACGGCGTCGAGGCTGCAGTCTAGGTCGTGCATGGTCCTCCACCGACCTCTGCAAACGCCCAAGGTGGCCAGGCCTGCAAACCGGCTACGTACGTGCTTCATACGAGGTGTCGGGCGATGCGAAGGTGTGAGGGGGCTGGGAATATTTTGTCTTTTTTTTTTCTTTTTTTTTCTCCCTCACTCTTTTGCTCTTGTCTAATTTTAGCATCCCGTGGCTTCCATCTCACTCACCTTACGTAGTGCCTGGTAATGCTCTCGTCGCCTCAGCATCGCCGTCATTTCAAATGATGGCTTCTGACGGCTTTCGCTGCAGCGTTTGCGTGCCGCAATTTGACAGAGTGGCCGAGTCCCCCCACCTGAGTCGCACATCTGCCTCCCATGAACTATGCAATCCAAGTCCCTTTTGTTCCCTAGGGAGAAAGCAGCTGAAATGGAAGGACAGAACGCCGACCCCTGGCCAACTGACGGGGGGGCTGCAGCATTCTGTCCCTTCTCACATTCCTCCCAGAGGACAGAATATACGGCCGGCTTCCAACTAGGCTTGTCAGAGCAAGGAGTGCAGTGCTAGCCTTGTCCCACCCTCTCGCTGCCAATCTGCTGCCTCAGAAGGTGTGACTGCGGGTTAACGTGTTCATAACGGCGCTGGTCTTCGCTACGCAAGCAGTCATGGCCTTGTTTTCTCCCTGTGATATCGCATGTTCATGCCGGCTCGCCTCTGCCTTCTCGCCGAACGTCTCCTCCAGCGTCTTGTTCCACCACTTTGGCTTTCTTCTCTGAAACTGTCGCACTGTCTGGCATGACTCGGAGAAAAAACCGTAAGCTTATAGAGAAACAAGAGCGACGCACGTCCTCTGGACATGGCCAATTCAAAGACCAGTCGCGCGAGTCGAGACAGGCCAGGGCAACATTGCCCTCGGAAGCGGCTATTCAGAAACTGCCTCTAGGCTAGAGAGCCGCCATTCGCTTCGTGTCGGCGTGGTGCCGAGTTCAGAGGCGAGAGCCACTGGCCTTGTTGCAGCGAGAACGTGGGAAACCCTTGCAGGACCCAAAAGCTCCAAGGACTGTGTCCAGGTGGCACAGATTTGGGACAGCTGTGATCCCATGGCACGGCATCGCTTGTGTGACTACCAGCCTGTGACGTTGAGGGATGAGGCCCTTGAAGAGAACAAGGTACGCCCCCCCTTCCCCTTGTTTGCCTTTTTGCTCGAAAACCGTAGGCTTGCTTTGGCAGGGCTCCGGGAAGAGAGGAAAAGGCAGACATGCCACAAGTACTAACGGCAGAGAGAGACGAGAGCACTCGCCTCCGAGAGGAAGGATTGTAGGACGAAACGTGAGATACAAGAAGCTGCTCTGCCGGATCGATCTATGACAAGCTTCTCCTGCCGTGTCCTATTCTGCATTCTGGCACCTTCACGACGAAGAGGCTGCTCTCGCCTGCAGCAGAGTGCATTTACGACAGTGTGTTCATGCGGCCGCAATCGCCAGCGACGTCCCTCCAGCGCAGTACCGTATCATCTGCTCGTCGGCGGTGTGAGGTGCAAGGGCAGACACGGGCCTCCTGCGAGAGACGGCCTCGTCCGATGAGCTGCAGTAAGCCCAACGTCGGCATGCGAACTGCGGGACGATATGGCGAGCATGGAGACCGCTTGGCTTGTACAACCGCCAACAGGCGAAAAGGGGGGAAAGGGAAAGGGAAAAGGAAAGAGGGAAAGCGGAAGCGAGCTTCATTATGGGAAAAGTGATAGCGAAGCTCTCCATCTACTCTGTACTCGCGTGGAAATGGACCATGTAAAGTATGGTACCATATCTCCCGCCCAAACTAGAGGGGGGCATTTGGACAAGCGCAATATTCTCTTTTGGATCGCTTAGTATCCAGGGCGTGCCATGTGCAGGTTGGAAGCCAGCACGCCGTTACCACCAGTAGCAACGTTCAGGAAGAGGCGGCAAATGCATCCAAACCCCACGACACATACTTCCAAAATCTTACATAAGATACATCCAGTCACGTGACGAAACCTAGCGCGCGAAATCTGTGTCTGCATCGGACCCACTTGTTATATACGCGTTTGATGAACGGCCGTTTTGTTTACATTGCAGTTGTGCTTTCCGAAATTGGAACACCAAAATAAACAACGTCAACAAGCCATTTTGCAAGGGTGTCGACTTCCCTGCCTTGGATCCTGCGCCCTCTTTCTTCCCTCCTCGACCCTCGTCGACTGGAAGCTCGGGCGACGCATGTTCACAACGAGGACAGGTTCCTTACGTGCCGCCAACTTTGCGCCTCTGAACCTTACTCGCCGCCCTTTTTTTTGCTTTATTCTCACTGCCAACGCTGTCAGCTGACCCCTCCTCGCCAACCCCTCGATTCGATACGCTGCAGGCTTTTGTCGCCCGATTCCAGCATTGCTCCGTCTCCATCAAAGCCAAGATGGATTCCGACGACATGGACGACTCCGTCTTCGACGTCGACAACGACTCCGAAGGCTACTCGCCCGAGCCGGTAAGGCCAGAGCATGGGAGTTCCATGGCCATCTAAGATAGCGATGATCCCACGATGGCGTAGACTAATGCCGAGCTTGTTTACATAGAAGCCCAAGGCAAAGGCACCCCCCAAGAAAGCCGCCGCACCGAGAGCACCAAAGGCAGCACCAAAGCCCAAAGCAGCTCCGAAGAAAGCGACAAAACTCGTCCAGACGAAGCTGGGTGCAAAGCCTGCCGCGGCCAAGAAACGGCCAGCGCCCCCGAGCGACGACGACGACGATGTCGCCAGCCTGGATGACAACAGCGTCGTCAGCAGCCTATCACAAACACCGCCCAGCGCCAAGAAGAAGGCACCGGCCAAGAAGGCCAAGTCGACTGGCAAGCCGCTGGCCGAGATTGCCAACGACAGCAGCATGACCCAGCTCGTAGACGACGAGCCGGCCTCGCAGGCTGTTGGGTCCAGCAAGACCGCATCCGAGATGTACCAGAAATTAACCCAGCTCGAGCACATCATCAAGCGCCCCGACACATACATCGGCTCGGTCGAGCACGCGGAGCAGCTGATGTGGGTATACAACAAGGCCACCGGCCAGATGGAGAAGCGATCAATATCGTTCGTGCCCGGTCTGTACAAGATCTTTGACGAGATCCTGGTGAACGCGGCCGACAACAAGCAGCGCGACCCCAGCATGTCCATGCTCAAGGTCACGGTGGATCGTGCCGCCGGCGAGATCAGCGTCGAGAACAACGGCAAAGGTATCGCCATTGAGATGCACCAGGTAAGCCGCAAACTGAATCACAATCGAGACAATTTCCTTTCATTTCCGGACACTCACACGCTCGTTCCCGCTTGCAGAAAGAGAAGGTGTACATTCCGGAACTGCTGTTCGGCCACCTCCTCACCGGTTCCAACTACGACGACAACGAAAAGAGAACGGTTGGTGGCCGAAACGGTTACGGTGCGAAGCTGTGCAACGTCTTCTCTACCGAATTCACCGTCGAGTGCCAGGACTCGGCCAGCGGCAAGCGCTACAAGCAGACATGGCACAACAACATGTCCGTCATGGACAAGGCCAAGATCACGGCCAACAAATCCTCCGACTTTGTCCGGGTGACCTTCAAGCCCGACTTTGAGCGTTTCGGCATGCCAAATGGCATCGACGACGACCTCGAGGCCCTCATGTACCGCCGTATCTACGATATGGCAGGTGTCGTGGATGGCGTCAAGGTCTTCTTGAACGGCGAGTACCTCAAGGTCGGCTTCAAGAAGTATTGCGACATGTACGCAAAGGCCATTGCCAAGGAGCGCGACGAGGAGGTGACGGGTGAAGAGCTGCCCCCTGCTGCCACCGTGCAGTTTGAGGATCCCAAAGCCCACAAGCGCTGGCAGATTGGCTTTACCGTGTCCGATGGCACGTTCCAGCAAGTCTCGTTTGTCAACTCGATTGCCACCACGTCGGGAGGCACGCACGTCAACTACATTGCCGACCAGATCTGCAATGCCCTGCTGACCGACCTCAACAAGCGCAAGAAGGGCCATTCCCTGAAGCTGAACCACATCCGCAACCACATCTTCATCTTTGTCAACTGCTTCGTCGACAACCCGGCTTTCACCGGCCAGACAAAAGAGCAGATGACCACCAAAGTCAGCGCTTTTGGTACCAAGTGTGTCCTGACGGATGCCTTTATCAAGAAGATCCGTTCTACCGACGCCATTAACAATATCATCCACTTTGCCGAGAAAAAGGCCGACAAGATGATGTCCAAGAGCGATGGAAACAGACGCTCCCGTATCAGCAACGACAAGCTTGTTGACGCCAACTTGGCCGGTACCAAGCATGGCCACGAGTGCACTCTGATCCTGACAGAGGGTGACTCCGCTCGTGGCTTGGCCATTGCAGGTCGTGCCGTTCTGGATCCTGACCGCATCGGTGTCTTCCCTCTGCGTGGTAAACTGCTCAACGTGCGCGATGCGTCCATCGACCAGATCACCAAAAACAAGGAGATCCAAAACATCAAGCAGTTCCTCGGCCTGAAGCACAAGCAGGTGTATACCGACACAAAGAGTCTACGCTATGGACATCTGATGATCATGGCGGATCAAGATCACGATGGTAGTCATATCAAGGGTCTTCTTATCAACTTCCTGCAGGTCCAGTTCCCATCCCTGCTATTGATTCCCGAGTTTTTCCAAGAATTCATCACCCCGGTCGTCAAGGTCTGGCAGGGCTCCAACCCGAAGAAGCCGACCAAGTCCAAGGCGTTTTATACCATCCCAGAGTACGAAGAATGGAAAGACGCACACCACTCGGAAGTCAAGCGGTGGGAGCACAAGTACCTCAAGGGTCTGGGTTCCAGTTCCAACGAGGATGCGCAAGTATACTTTACGAATCTGGACGCCCACTTGAAGGAGTTCGAAACCATGCAGACCGACGAGGCCCAGCTGTTTGACCTGGCCTTCTCAAAGAAGAAGGCCGATGCTCGCAAGGAATGGCTGGGCAACTTCATTCCGGGCACATTCTTGGACCAGTCGACCAAGAGCATCACGTACACCGATTTTGTCAACAAGGAGCTGATCCTGTTCAGCATGGCTGATAACATGCGTTCCATCCCGTCTGTCGTTGACGGACTCAAGCCCGGTCAGCGCAAGGTCATCTACACGTGTCTGAAGAAGAACATTGTCAAGGACCAGAAGGTGTTTGAGTTGGCCGGCTCGGTATCCAAGTTGGCTGCTTACCACCACGGTGACGCGTCGCTGCACCAGACCATTGTCGGTCTGGCACAGAACTTTGTCGGCTCCAATAACATCAACTGTTTGGAGCCCAGCGGTAATTTCGGTTCTCGTCTTTCCGGTGGTTCCGACGCTGCCAGTGCTCGATACATTTTTACCCGTCTGTCACCCTTTGCTCGCCGTGTGTTTAATCCTCTTGACGAGCCCGTCCTCGAGAACAACATTGATGAGGGTAGCGTTATCGAGCCGAAGAATTACGCCCCCATCGTGCCCATGGTTCTGGTCAATGGTGCTGATGGTATTGGCACCGGTTGGAGCACGTCCATTCCCAACTACAATCCTGTCGACATTGTCAACAATCTGAAGCGGCGGATGGGCCGGGCTGCTGGCCACGAAAGCGAAGAATTGCCCTTTGAGACGATGATTCCCTGGTTCCGTGGCTGGAAAGGAACACCCGAGCCAGATAGCGTGCCGGGGAGGTACCGGTTTAACGGCATCATTTACCAAGACGACAGGAATCCCAACGAGATTGTGGTGTCTGAACTTCCGGTGCGTGTGTGGACCGATGACTTCAAGGCCAAGCTGGAGGAGGTGATCCGTGCCGAGAAATCGCCGTCGTGGATCAAGGACTACAAGGAGTTCAACGACCATCGAAACGTGCATTTCGTCATCCAGATGGAAGACAAGCATGTGCAGGCAGCCGTTGACGAAGGCCTGGTTGACCGGTTCAAGCTCAGCAAGACGGTCGGCACAACAAACCTGGTGGCCTTTGATATTAATGGCCAGATTCGCCGATACGAGAAGGTGGAAGACATCCTGGAGGAGTTCTACAAATACCGGCTGAACATGTACAGCTTACGCAAGGTACGTTTCACGATGACCCCCCGCTCTGTTTGCTGAAAAGCTTGAGACGAATGCTGACATGGATAGAAACACTGGCTCGGCGTGTACCACACCGAATTCCGCAAACTGAACAACCAGTATCGCTTCGTGCAGGAGATTATGGACGGAAAGCTTGTGGTGTCGAAGAAGAAGAAAGACGTTGTTGTGGAGGAGCTCCGGACGCGCAACTATGAAGCCTTCCCGAAGGAGTCCAGCGATCCGAAGAAGGTCAAGTCAAAAGACGACGACGACAACGAGGAGGAAGATGAAATCGATAGCGGAACAGCCCGCGACTACGATTATCTTCTTTCGGTATGCATGTGTGTGAGACCGGTTTGCCAGACTCAGAAGCTGACTATATAGATGCCCATCTGGTCTTTCACCCAGGAACGCCTGGATCGACTGAAGAAGCAGATTGATGCGAAGAAGGCGCAATACGATGAACTCGACGCAAAGAGTGAGAGGGACCTGTGGTGCTTTGATCTAGACGAGTTCTTGGCCGAATGGGAGAACCAGCTGCAACTGGATTCCGAGATCCAAACTACGATCCGCCGGATGGGCCGCCGCACGTCCAAGAAGATCGGCGCTGGACGCGGCCGCAAAGCGCGTGCCGACGACGAGTATACGGACAAGAAGCCAGCGCGTGCTCCAAAGGTCGCTGCGATGAAGGCTGTTACGGCCCCGAAGCCGTTGGAGAAGACGTCGCAGCGTTTTGTCGAAATGTTTTCTGCCAAGCCCAAAGCCAAACCAGCCAGCCAGAAGATGAGTGTGGATGGGGCCGAAGACGACTTCTCGGACGACGATTTTGCAGCATTGGCGAAGCCACGGTCCAAGAAGTCGGTCATGGCGGCTATCAAGGACGACGAGGACGAGAAAGACGGCGTGGACATGGAGCTACCGACTGTGACGATGAAGAGCGATATCGCAGGCGGCGGGCGGACAAAACGAGCAGCAGCCTCAAAGGCGAAAAAGTGGACCATCGACTCGGACTCGGAGCTGGAGGAGGATGACGAGGAGATGTTGGGCGACGTTGGGGCCATGGTCAAGGGCATTGGCCAGCAACAGCAACAGCCGCCGGGATCGTCCAGTGGTGGCCGGCTCAGCCTGTTTGCCATGTCACGTCCGGAAACCGGTGACAGCAGCATTAGCGGAGTCAGTTCCACGCTTCCGAAGACGACACGGCCAAAGTCCGCGTCAAAGACGTTTGATTTTGACAGCCACGATGATACCAACTATGAGGCTCTCGCTCTCTCGTCTCCACGAAAGTCGACCAAAGCAGACGAGGTTGATGAGCTGCTGTCCTCCTCCGACGATATTCGAACGGCGGCAGGAAAACCAGCGACTGCAAACGCTCCGTTGAACGTTGTTCCGACCCTGGCCAAAAAGGGTCGTGGCCGGCCAGCGGGTGCCAAGAGCAAGGCCAGTAGCGAGAAGAAGGATGTAGAAGACGCCAAGACGGGACTATCTCCGGCTGCCAAGGCCTACGCTACGAAGATGGCAAAAGCGAAGGCGGCGCTCTTTCTCAGCGACGACGACGACGATGATGACGACGACGTTGTGGTTCGGAAAAGGCCAGCACCCAAGGCCAAGACAACCAAAGCAGCCGCCACAGCCAAGACGCCTGCTACGGCCAAGGCAGCCACCGTGGCCAAGGTGTCCAAGGCAGCCACGACAGCGAAGACGGCCCGGCCAGCACGCGCTACTGCTGCAGCAAAGAAGAAGCCTGTGTATATTGACGACGATGAGGATGATTCGATGGTGTTTGAGGCCCCCGATGAAAGCGACAATTTCGACATGGAATCGGACTAAGACAGACTTTGTTACTACGGTGGTGTGTTTCTGTGTGTATCTATCTTCCGGACTGGGTCGGGTGAGCGTATAAAAAACTATTGCATAACGGCTATTGGAAACAGAAGATCATAATCTCCTCGTGCACCAACGAAGTCCGACTCTGCGCCCCACTCCAACAAAACCGGCGTGAAAGGAATGGCGGCAGATCATTCGGGGAATTCCATTAGTGCAAATGCGACGGAAGGCGCATGATCGACGTGAACGCTCGCGTGTGTATATGTGTTTGCTGAGTTGTTTGAAAACGGGCTCTGAATGGCGGCTGTCTTGCCGTTTCCCTGGACGTTTCTGACGTCAAAACGTGTCTTCCGATGCGGCCTACGAGATTGCGGATGTCCGTAGTATTGGATGAGTTCGGTGGTCCTACCGAATGCATGTCTGAGTTGTTGGCTGGGGTGTGAGTTGTCGCGGCAAGACACGATAACGATGACTGGGAGGAGGAGCGGAGAGCGAAACAGAAAAAGCAAACGAGGCTGGAGCTGGCATGCTGGCATGCTTACGTGCATACGGCTGCTCCTGCCTTTTCAAGAAGCAGGTTCCTCACCTTCCGTCCCGCTGAGCCACTCCCAAAGTCTCCTCTCAACAAACGAACAGCCATATCAGAGATCGGGTTTATAATGAAATACAGTAAAAAAAGTAACAGCCAATGATACGACAATGACTGCTAATGAGGATTCCGGTCAGAGATCGGAGCCCTTCAAGAACGTAATAGGGCAGACCATAGGTGCACAAGCGACACGGCCCCTTCTGTCACTTGTTTCTTCTCTCAGTCGACTTTCCACAAATGACTTCGAGTCAGCATCGCCAACAGGCCTGACTTGCACAACCGTCCAGGAAGAAGAAAGAACGAGGGGAAGCTGCCACTTTCAGTTGCCACAGGGCCCATCTCTTCAACTCGGAGCACAAAAAAAGGGGGAATAGGAAAAAAGAAAACAAATAGGAAAAATGACAAAAAAAAACACCAGGATGCGCCTGGGTATCCAAGCCCTCAAAATGCCATATTTCCGGAACCCTAAGCCAATTTCCCATTGCCCCCTCCACTTCACTTCATTCCATCCTCCAGCTCCTCTCGTGCGAGTCCAATCTCCCTACCCCGCAACAACGGTAGGTCTTATGATATGCTCAGACTTCTGGCGTGCACATTCTTGCTTGTTGTGATGGGACACAGGTTCCCATGAAGAGGCTCAGCTGCATGTCTGCTTCGCAACTCTTGTTGTCCTAGCTGAAGAGGACGCGAGCAAGTCGTCTGCAATTAGGAGCTGGGCCTTTTCTCGGACGTTCTCCGCTTGTCATTGCAAGGCTTCCTGATTGCTTTGTCATTCCGTTTTTTGCTTGTTATTTAATCATCCAATTCATCCATCTCGTCCAGTCATGTATCGCAGAATCATCATAAACAGCGCTGTAGATGGAGTAGCCGCACCGCAAAGTGGAAAGATGTATTTTCGGCGTATGAGTCCAGCGAGTCCAGTGGAGGCCCCGGATGCCAAAGAAGTTCGGCACCGCAAAGCCTCAGAACCATGCGTTGTATCGATAACAACTACCAGAATAGACTGGTCATCAGGACATGCTGATGCTTGACGCCGGGACAATTGAAGCCGGATAATATCCGCCCGACGTTGGTTTCCCCTCGTAACGGCTGCATCGGTTGGAGTAAAAAGAGTTTCCGGCATAGAACATATGTCCTCCATCGTGAGCCCCCGGATCTTGCTTCACCTTCGCCAACATATCAGAAGGACCTGTGCTTGCTTGCGGGAGTACCTGGTCGCTTTCATTGCGGTGATTCGAGTGGGAAAACAGCTCGACCGGTTGGCGGGGATCATGCGTGTTGTTACAGATAGGAGCTGGGTAATACTGATACTCTTTGGTCTCGGTGATGGCCTTTACTTCATCTGTAGACATCACGTGATGATCTAGATCCATCTCGTGTTGATGGTGGTGCTGCGTGTGATGATGGTGTCGGGCGCCTCCCCCATAGTGGCTGGAGGATCGAGGGTCATACGTGCTTCCGTACGCTCCTGGAAGAATGGCAGAGCCAGAGGATCCAAAGTCAGATCCCATAGCTTGCGATCCCCCATACCCGAGGCTACCAGCCGAACCACCTGGACCACTGCTGGTGCTCCCTCTCCTCTCAGACTGGTAGTGGCCTGGTGAGCGGCCGCGAACGATCATCTTGGCCGACTTTCGGTGGGCAACCCTAATGAATGGGTCGGCTCCGTTCCCCGCGACAGCACCAACATCGGCCCATAGCTCGACTAGGAGGTGGTAGTATTGCTGGGCAGCTCTGCGCTTCCCGTTGTTTGCCGTAGCTTGCTTAAATTGGATCCTCTCATATGTGTGCTCGGTTGGATAAGCAGCCTGCGGTGGTCCGTAGCCGTGATCGTATCGAGTTGCTACCGGCATTCCAGAGTCGTTGCCATACAGGCTCATGTTGTGGTGAGTTGCTTGCAGTGGCTTTGCCTTCAGCCGGGTCTTGTCCGGGCGAGCTGTCGGGCCCTTGTCACGTTTCGGCGTGTGCTGAACAAGCTCAATGATATGATTCTCATTGTCAGACACGATCGCCGAAATGCTCATTGCAAATCCATGCACATTGTGGGTCCTCCCTGTTCCGTTCTCGACGAAAGTCATAGCCGCGGAAGGATAATGTGGTGACAAGCTGAAGGAGCAGATGCACGAGAAATAGTTTCGCCGGTAGCAGGTCCACTCGTTGTCTGCCAGAAAAAACCCTTTGTCAATGGTGCCGTTGATCTCCAGTTTCACTGGATTACCAGCACCTGGACCATCTGCATAATGAAGGGTGCCGAAAGTCGTTGTTTCTGCTAGCGGCGGAACGCTCTGCATGGACTTTGATCCAAATGCATTGGAATCCATTTTGAAAGGTGCGGTATATGTCTGGTTGGGACTCGGTGTAGGCGACAAGGGATTGCGTCGAAGACTGCTTGGGAAGGAGGGCGACCGAGTCGGATGCTCACCAGTTCGCCTGAAGGAAGGTGTGGCTGTCGAGTACAGTTCCCGTGTTGTCACCTGAGATGCTGGATGCGGTAACTGAACACGATGGCCTTGGGCCATGCCAGAAGAAGTGCCGTTGCTCCTATAACCAAATTGTGTAAGAAGCAAGCCATATTTGACAAGAGGTAAGAGGAGAGGCAGTATGCGGATAGGGAAAGCTCAGATGTATGCGACTGTATGAGAATCTGACTGAAACTGAAAGGACCACCTACGTAGGACCTAATCGCCGCACGTCCAGGCTAGAAAAAAGGTGCGATGAAGGGGGGTAGAATGAACCGTTGCTTTCAGACTGGAAGCTAGTTGGCTGGCTGAAGACCGGGGGCTGGCCAGAAGAATATAGGTTCAGAACAGATGAGGCTTGTGCCGGACCTTCGAGATTCAAAGGTGAAGTGGTGGACTCGTGGCTGTATCTGAAATATACATCAGTAAGGACAAGTTCCGCCGGACAACCCGTTAGTCTGCTGCGAATTCATGCACCAAAAAACAGACGTCGCTAACGCTGTATTGCGTTTCCACAGGAAACACGAGCGAGGGTGCAACCTGACATATGTAGGACGAAACGAAAAGGCTGTAACACATAACCGGTGGGGGTGAGGAAAAGATTGAACTGTAGGGGCACAGACGCCACTGGAACACAACATCGACGGATAGGAATGGCCTACAGGAACGAAATGCACGTAACACCCGAACACCACGATAGCCACTTTCCACCGGTGTGAATGGTAACAATAATAATGCAGGCACGAAAAGGGAGTGGCAGGAACAA
The DNA here is from genome assembly GCA_019925595.1 of Grosmannia huntii. Classification (NCBI taxonomy): domain Eukaryota; kingdom Fungi; phylum Ascomycota; class Sordariomycetes; order Ophiostomatales; family Ophiostomataceae; genus Grosmannia; species Grosmannia huntii. The sequence continues at coordinate 355,979 of JADHKJ010000014.1, forward strand.
GACTTAACGAAAGAAAAGGGAGGGGTGAAAAGAATGGGGAAGAGGGGAAGGCCTTTGGTGTCGGACATCTTTGTCTTTTTTTGGCAGGAGTTGAAGCGGACATTGTTTCTTGTTTTCTTTCTCTGCTTTCCTGCCTTCCTTTTCGCTTTCCGGCTTCTTTAAGATCATTTTAGATCCCGGGTTTTTTATTCGGACATCCGTCATTTTCGTAGCCTCGCGATTGGTTTTTTTCGTGTAGAAGATGTCCGCAGGGCGCGCAGGATGGGGGAAAATGACGACAATTTTAAAGTTGGTGGTGAGAAAAGTGAAGAAAATGACAATGTAGAGTGGTTTGGCAGAGAATAAGTAGGTATATGTGAATGTAGTCATAGGCATATTGTAGGGCAGTTGTTAAGTGTAAAAGCAAAGCCCAAAATTGGGTAGTTCTTGCAGGGTAGAGAAAGCAGGCTTCTGGGGAACCAAAATACTGTAAACAAACGTACCGCATGTCAGAATGGGCCGGTATATCGAGGTAGTCAAGCCCAGCGCAAGAGGGCGACTGCTCAAAGTCCTGCTAAATTGAAAATGATTATCAGCCTTGACTTACCCTCTTTGGCTAATATCAGACGTTCTGCACGATCGGATAATAGATAGTATGTATCAATGCCAGGCCGAAAAGTAGCGCTTGGAGGAGGCGACAAAAAATAGGCAAATGAAAGAATTGCAAGTAAAAAGGTGCGTGAGGATGTGGGTGTTTTGGGGGGATATGCAGGGAAATGAAGTTCAATGTGGTGACTATTTGGATGTGGTCGGTTTGACGTCGATGGCGGTGTTGTAATCAGGCTGCCCGGTATATCGAGGAGAGAGTTTAAGTGAGAGGCGATAGTACTGCAAAGCGTGCTATAAAGAAAAGGGTGTTAGCGACTACCACAACTTGCTGCAGGGTGATCTCTTATTTAAGTGAAGGCGATGACAGGCTGTAGGTTACAGCATGGAAAAAGTCCGCATAGAGGGGAACTCGTACAGTCAACCGTTGAGGCGCGAACTAGAGGCATACGAAGGTAAAACAGGTCTCTTCCGATTTGGACGTCACAAAAAGCAACGTGGAAAGCAAAACGTGGAAAAGGAAACAATAAATAACAGAACCCCTGCCAATTGGAACACTGTCCAAAGGGAGGGGGGGGGGTTAGACTATCATGGGCACATAAGTGGTGGCCCGAAACCGAGATGTGCCGTAAAAAGGTACATGGGAATACGACCAGGCACAAAGGTGATACATCCCTCTGCACTCGTGCTGGGTGAAGTATATGCATGGCAGACAGCTGGCAGATGGGCATCAGAGCATGTGTGGCATGTCGCACAGGCGAATACCCACATAGAAGCCATGCCTCTTTTCGAGCCGATGCATCTTTTCAGCAGATCGTTGGTTACAGACTTCCATGACCAAGATCGAACTTTGACCATCCCAACACCAGACAATAATAGAAAAGCCGCCATAAAAACGCACCACTGGCCAGAGGAAAGGATGTGGCCCTATGAAAAGGGGTGGGTTTTTGGTGATTATCTGACAGGATCAAGATCCGACTGATTAGTCGTTTCTGTGAGCACAAGGCTATGCACCAACACTTGACAGCTTTATCGCAATTGTCTCTCATCAACAAGAATGACACTGAGCAGGGCGAGTTCCACACAGCGAGCATTTCGGAAGACTTGGACTTGGGCCGAGACAACACCAAAAAAGTTGGAAGGACTGATTGAATGGCTCCAGAAATGAACCGGCAAGCATTATGCTGGAGAAGAATCGCAGATAGGGTTGGGTAGCAGCTTAACATAAAGAGGGACTGCATAAATGCAAGCCAAAGAAAAACAAACAAAACAGACAAGAGATGGGTGAAGAAGGCAGAGAAATTGGAGATAGAAAAATGGAGATTTATTAGGTTCGCGACTCACCTGTGAAACCTTCCAGTCTCTGTGCTCGGATCCACAACACAGTAGCCTTTCCACCCCACTCTCTCCTCTCGTCAGATACGGGCGGACATTGGCTTTCTTCGGCGAGTGAAATTAATTACGTCGCCGTGTCTGGCTCCAGTCTGAATCTGGTTGCTGCGAGCTGGTATCCGGTGTCCGCCGCATCGATGATGTGTAGTGGCGTGTTGGATTGAACGCAGAGTGAAACTTCCGAAAAAGTGGTGCCCGAAAAAAAACCACGACTTGAAGGAAAATGGACCTGTGGCGGAAACCGAGAGACGATGTGGGTGGGGAGGGGGGGTTGTTTAAACGAAGCCGAGGGGTTCAGTGAAGCAATGGGAAATTGTACGGGTAAGGCAGAAACAATACGCGAGCTATTATGAAATTCACGATAGAAGGCTGTGGGGGAAGGCAAAGAGGGGAGGTGCCACAACGGGTTGGTTATGTTGCGGGGGTAGTCAGCGTACCTTCGGAAGTTGTTGATTCATATGGAGGTTTGTGCAATCTGGCTAGCTCGGCTTTTGAGGTTGTTGTCGGCTGGCCTGTCGGCTGGCCTGGCGGTTGGGCTGGCTGGTTGGGCCTGTTTGTATTGTTGTTGCTGTGGGTCGATTGCCTTTGTGGCTCTTGGGTCGGTCTAACACAGCCTGCATCCGCTGTCGATGTGTTTCGCTTTCTTGCTGTTCAGAGACAGCAACCTGGGTCAATGCGCCGTCTGTCCTCTGCCAATCTGAGAGTTGAAGTAGTTAGATAAACCCTCACTTGTTTTTTCTAAAACAGCAGGCAATTGGTGAAAGAAGTACCTCTTCTGCTAAATGCTAAGTGTGGTTGCCCTAAAATTATGCAAGAATGTCTGTAGGCTCTTCCGTTTCGGGACACCAAAACCGTGACTGGCTGTCGCCGAGAAACTTTCGCACAGCACCTGAAACGAAACCGCTCTCCTTTTTGCGTTCTCTTTTTCCTTTCAGTTCTGAGGGGGTTTGCTGTATTCTTTTCGAGCTCGCGTTTTCTCCGTTCCTGTTGTCGGTTGTGCTTCGGTCTTTCAGGTCGATAGATGATGGTCAATTGCTTCTCGTCGCCTGTGCTTTCCCTTTTTCTGGCTCTTCAGTTTAGAGGTGCTTATGATATATCACGACTTGATTGTCAGAAAGCCTGTTCAACCCCTTTTCTAGCGTCAGCAATAAGTATTTTAATAGTGAAAGGCCACTCGGCCGCGACAAAGGAGACCCGATTCAGTGATGTAAATGTGTGTAGAGCAGTACTTTTGTATGCTCTCGACTGTGGAAACAAGACAACTTGTCTTCATGTGCATTGACGAGAGGTAATATAATGGGCCAGACAAAAAAGGGAGGGAAAACAGGTGTATTTAGTGAAAGGGTAGCTGCTGCCTCATTTCGGAAAGACTAGGTGCCGCGTGCGGGCTTTTCCGAATACTCAACGGAGTCCAGCAATATAAATCACGAGTCGATGAGGCAGCCTCGTCAGGGGTGGATCAACCGCACGAGAATAAAGAAGCGCAAACGTATTTGCACACACAGAAGGTGATGGTGTATAGCCGCCCTGCTTCTTTTTTGTTGTCAATTGTGATTGGACACTTGTCGTAACGATACCTTGATGTGTTTAACTGAAGCGGGCTGTTGTTTTGTTCTCTATACTCATCGTAGCGAGCATAATGAAACCTACCTGCGTGTTAAGGTCGAAGTTATGGTTGCTTGGTGTAAAATCGTGATTCTCGGGCGGGCGAAGACACGGACGTCGTGTTGTGAAAAGAACTAGCTATAGATTCTTGAACTTCAAGACGCGGATCTCGCTTGAGAAATGACAGCCTACTGCTTCTTTCGGGCCTTCGTAAATTGTGAATGGGAAAGGTAGCCGGACATGTAATGGCCTGCAGGGAGGGGGGACAAAATGTAACAAGGAGGACAATGAAATGGAGTGTCACGAAGAAGAGCTGTACAGAATAGGAAGGAGCAAATAGCACACTTTCCGTTGAAGTGAGATGAATGGGTGGGCACCAAACTTACGTCGGTCTCCCAATTCGGCCGAACTTTGAGAAGGAGTTGTGCCGAATATTGGAGCTTCTTGCTGCGGACCTTTCTTCCTGGCTTGGCTATTTTTTGATATTTTCCACCGTATCTCGGCTGGGAAGAGAAGTAGGGTCAAGAACCGGGAGACGATAGATTTCGGTTAGGCGGTAGGTGAGTCTTTATCTGTTTTCCCTTTAATCCGCTTTTCTTGTTGTATGGCTCTCTGGTCGGTGCTGTAGCCAGGCCGCATGCATAAGCAGAGCCAAGATCAAGATTTTGTTGGAAGAAGCACTAGTAGGGTAGATGTTGGCAGAATGAGAGAAGATGGCGACAGAGAGAAAAGAGGAGGAAAGAAGGCAGAAGTAGGGAGAGAGGAGTCCCGTCTATATACCTTAAGCATGAATGACAAATATGAGCGCCACCACGGATTCCTTATTTGGGAGAGGAGGGAAGTATAGAAAACAGACGGTGTAGATGGGGGAGAGGGGGGGGGTGTGAGTTTGAGAGAACGAAGGATACACAAAGACTAGCTTTCTAGGGCAGCCCAAGAAAAAGACGGGTAGTACTGACCTGGATGTTAAGGGCCGCAGGATACGGCTTTGAACAGGCGTCTCCAGAGCCGTCCCGGGCAGTTATTAGTGTAGCGAGAGACACCGAAGGGAAACAAGCAGATGGTGACAGAAAGGAGGATAAATGGAGGATAAGAAAAGCGTTTTCTAGAGTCAAGCGGTGGCGCAGCTATGATTTTGTTTGTGCTTTAGGGGGCCTTGGCAGATCTATGAACAACAACGGCAAACAACTTTGCGTAAAGAGGAAGATGAATAGCACTTTTTATGACCTCTGGGTTCTTTTTGAGCTTTGTGTCTTCCTGCCTACAATAGGGCTATTTCACGACAGTTGCAGCAAACCTGCAGCGTCCGAAGTGCACTGTGTGAACGTTGGTACCAGACTTTCCTTCTGTTTGGCTTGGTAAGAAGTATCGGCATGGGCGTGGGCGTGGAAACAACACAAGCAAGATCCAGACATGTACGTTCATGTCACTGTCTACAACACTCTCGGTTTTTTTGCTCCCCGCCTGTCTTTCCCCCCAAGAAGTGGTGGTCTCGTATCTCTCAATAAGCCAGCGCGGATACCCTGTCTACGATGGAAAGCGAAACCGTCCCCCCGGCCAAAAATCCGTTCGCACTGCATTTTACCTCCTGGTCTGATCTCATCCCTGCAGATGCCTGCTTCAGCCTCTATTTCAGATATAGTCTCACATTTACCTGTTACTCTCACCCCTATTTAATTATTCATTGTTGTTTTTACGAAAGACGGCTAGATACGGGGTTTTCTTCCGGTCATTTATTAGCGGGAGCGCGTGCGTACCAGCTTGAAGAATCTTGGGTCGAATCCGGAATACAGAGCCGTTTGTTCTCGATGCTCTGTATTTTGTTACTTTGTGGGTATGTGTTTGGAAGAAAGTGGCAGGAATCGAAGCAAAACAGACTTGGCATTGATTGCAGCCTGCAACATCAGAAGGACAACGGCACGGCAATCAAACAAATTCAGTCCGTTAAGCCACATTGTAAAGAAATGGTATATTACATATTGCACACAGGGCCAGTTGTATCTCAAATCTAGCATGGCAAGAGTCTACTTTTTCTTCATCAGAATATATTTTCTAGAAGAACAGCCAGTGGGGCGCTTTTTCTCACTTCTACAATTTGGTGGCGCTCCCCATCTGCAATTTTTTTTTTTTTTTTGGAGAGGGGTGTATGCCAACTACAGCTTACTGGCCTGGTTCATTGCCAGGTCCACGTTGAATAGTTTTGCTTCATGTACTATTATGTTGGCGGGAGGGTTTGCAGTGGCTTGCTACATAGTGAAGGCGTAAAATGGTCTAGAGGACCGAATAGGCTTCCATACCGCGTAAATATCTTGGCATACTGGCCAAAGCGCAGCGGAAGGCTGCAGATCTTCATGCATGAAATACGAGAAACACAAACCAGGGCTTCTAGGAAGCAATCTGCAGCGAAAATGGCTCTAAAATAATACGTGATCGATGGGGGCAGTAAAACCATCTCCTTCAACTACAAACGACGCATAAATAGAAAACCACGACTGCCTTGGGACAGTAATACGGGCACCTCGATATGGCCTGATTCCTGGATCAGTAAAAAACCGATTGCCAGCACAATGCCAGCCAAAGCTGCAAATTGCAGACCTGCAGCAGCGCCGGGAGGCGATGGCTTCTTACTTTCAGCCCCCACCCCCCTATCTGTCTCTAGATGCCACCCCCTTCCAGACCAATCCCGGATGCCGATTGTTTGCATGTGAGCCATGAGGATGGGAGGATTGAGGAGCAGAACCTACGATCAGGATGTATCCCAGAGCAAGCTGAACCAAAAGATGTGGAGTGTCGGGCGCCTACTTGCTCACTCGCTCTCCCGATGTCTTTCTTTCTCTTTTTGTTTGCTGCAAGCTTGTTCTTGCTCATTTTACAGTCTCCCCCATCTAAATCGGGCAATAACTACCCGCTTCCTTTCCTTTCTCCGCTAACTAGCTGCTGCCGATACCCCTTCTAACTAACAATTCTAGCCTCTACTTCGTAGGCACTCATCCTGCGGCAGCGTTTCACTTCCAGACTTCATACCAGCTCGCCTCCAATGACACGCTAGTAAAAAAAACGTAAGTAATCGCTACGAAGTATCGCCGTTAGGCGAACCGGATTTTCAGGGCACTGTGAATAGCTTTGTCTCTGTGACTTTGGCCAAGGTAGCGTCCGCACCTAGGAAGCAGGTAATCCGTATCCATCGTGGACGAAATTTAAGCGTGGACAGATCCAGCCGTCTTTCTCAACCGTTCTCAAATGGGAAAATGAAGAGAGACATTAGGGAACCCAACGGCCGCAATCAGCTTGTTACATCGCCATCCTTCCTGTTTCTGTCTGTCTCTGTGTGCTTGTCCCATCCTTGCTCTCCTCTTGTTCTCATTAGCCCGTCTTCGGCCAAATTCTTCTCAACAATGCCACCGACAGGACAAACCTTCATCTGCCCGCGAGCTCGGGGCTTTATCTGCCTACACTTGTGTCCCCTCATTCCTTCGTTCCTATTTCTCCCGTTCTATTCATAAAATCACCCACACTCCTTTTTCTTTTGGTTTACCCCCCCTCGTGCAACAAGACCCCACGGACGTATGGTCTCGACGGATGATTTTCATGATATGCCTGGCCTGCTATTAGCGAGCAAGACGACCCTTACATGGGTGAGCCAACTAGGGGATGCTCCTACTTCGCTCACTGACGCTCTTACCCCATTCTCAGTGCCGACACACCCCCGTCATGGACCCGGTACTAGCAACAGCTTTTCCCGAGCCAATAAAAGGCCTCCATACCCGAGAAAGGTTAGCCTCACGTCTTTGCAGCGCTCTTCTAGACGGCTTCTTTCGCCCGTTTCTTGCTCTTGTCAGCAAGTCACTGTCCAGGTAGCACGAAAATCCACAGGCGCGGGCGAGGGAAATTAGACACGTATGATGTGCAAAGCTGTGCTGTGCGCCTTTCCTTCCTTGTCCTCCGTCCCTCGTCAAGAATGGCTCTGCTGCGACGTAGGTCCCGATCAGGGAATCGCAGAGACAAGGCAGGTCCTCGTGAGATCTCCTACATACCATCACGACCTTGCGCGGTCTGTGTACGAGAGGAACACGACGCACCTGTCAGCCTGTCCGTCCTGTGTCTTTCTGGCTTACTGGATCCACGAACGGTGCAACGATGGAATCACGCAACCACCATGTAAGATATGTCGTGTTTTTGCTGTCTCGTTCCCCCACCCTTGTCCGGAGGCATTATTTCTGTTCCTTATCAGAGATGAGGCCGCTCGTCGGGCCAGAGTACCATAGTGCTACTGCATTACCACTCCCTGTTAAGGGGTGCTGCAAGGTCGTTTGTGTGAGTTCCCGTATGGCTGAGCCGGCTTCTACCATTCGCTGCATCCATCCGGTCCACCCTGGTCCGCCTCTTCATGGAGACAATCGACAGCTGTTCAAGATGGATGCCAATTTGCCACCGTCCGCGTTCTCGTGCCCTTGTTTAGATTGGCTTGCAAATTCGTCATCGATCCTCCTACGCCCCCCTCTCCTGCTTCTGCGTCTGATTTGCCGTCGACATGCGCCTGGGATTTGATGATTGGCGAGGCGAAAGAGGGCCGGGAATCAGAGGGGAGAGGCCGGCGAGCGGTGACGTGGCAAATGAAACGGGTTGTCTGGGCGGAAGTGGAAATATACTCTCTATAACCATACAGCATCTCTTTTCTCAGATGCTTTGGGCCCTGCCCACTTCGCCAGAGAAGGCGAGGGAGTTATATCGGACCGGGCCGCCAACTCGACGAAATGCGAAATATGATATTCCTGAGGAGAAAGAATTTGAGCAGTCTCACACATACACATGCATATGCCATCGATCTGGGCCCCCATGTGGATGGAAACTCCCTTCTGATGCACAGCATTCTTGGAAAAGAACAAGAATAGACTAAAGGCACAGAGGTCTGGCTGCCCAACCGGTCGAGAATGCGTCCGGCGTGACACCTCCCCACATGTAGACAAGTTGTGTCTTCGCACCTTTGTAGGTGTGGTGGCGGGATGTGTTTTGCAGGTTGCAAGGAGTTCGGAATACGACAGTAGCACTATAGTATTCCGGCTGGGCTCTGCTGACCTTGCTGCATTGCTGCCCTGTGGCGGCCGCAGTCGAGCCCATGCTCGTCCGCCTACCACATATGATCTACCCGCTGCATCCATATCCGCCGCCACACCGAAAGGCCACACAACCTCCACTCTACCACAAGCCAAGTCCCAGCGGTCACTGCTACCCATCCCATCCCCAAGGAAAGGAGGGTGGTAAAGCAAGGGGGAAAGGGCGTTGTGATGTATCCAGATCTTGTGTTATGTGACTGGTCACCAACACATAGCAGAGGAGAAAACAACTAACGGCATGAAGCTGTCAAGAACTTGTCCTTCGTTTGCGATACGTGTTCCTTTCCCTTTGTGGCAGAGTCAAACGAGGCTTCACATTGCACAGCCAGGACCAGTGCGAATGCGCTTTCGACAAGAGGGGTGTCTAATACGGGAAACCGGCGGGACACGAATGGCCCTGCAGACACTATCTAACGAGCTCAATCAAGACCCTTCATTCTGCTTTCCCTTGCTGATCCGAGCGGAGCGCGGAAAGGCTGTTTGCGCGCGGCTTCTTGCTACAAGGGTAGTTAGTGATGCAGCACAAGCAATTACGGTACATGCAAAGCCTAAATATAATCACACTTCACAGGGCACTGTTGACGGCGTCCTGCCCAAATCCTCGTATCAGTCGTATATTGCATCCAATCTCCTCCCGGTCCAATTTATTTTCGGCTTGCCGGCCCTTCGCACGCAGACTGCCTTCTTGATTAGTGGGCCTGGTTTCCTTTCCTCTTCGTTTCCGAGCGAGTCTGCCAAAGAGCAGTGGCCTGTCGGGTGTCGCGAAGATGAGGGGGCCGATGAGCTGCTCGATTATTGGGCGCGGCGAGCCGCACTCTCGTATCTCTGTTTGCAACTCGGTTTGCCACAATGCATGCCACTGGCCTCGTATCCAGTCTCGTGGAAGTGCATATGCGTGGTACTCCGCGGCACTGACAAGAGCAGCCGGTGGTATGCAGCATTTGCGCATGGCCTGGCCGGAATGGAGTGACCCGCGTGCATACCCATAAATGTCCGCCAACTAAAACCGGTTCCGGCTGAGGGTGTAGTGAGCCGCAGAAAGGCAATATTGTCATAGTGGATGATGCGGAAGAGCTCGATAATACCGCGTATCTCAACAGAAAAGGCGTCCGCATTCTAAGGATCTGTACTCGACTTGCATGAGAACGAAACTGAGGACCCAGGGATGCTGGAAACCGGATCCACCCCATCTGCACGCTTGGCAGCCTTTAAGCCTTGCTTGTGCGTGGTCGAACTATTTATTCGCAGGCGGGCAAACAACGAGCATTGTGAGACCCTTTCTTCGCACATGTTCCTAGCTTTCGTTGGTCGGGGAAAGCTGACTATGTCTGTAGTTAGGGAGGCCAAAGCACATATTGTTTGCCGGAAGTTGTGACGTTCTGGCAGTGAGAAGTGGCATGCACGATTTCTAGAGGGTAAAAAAATGCAAGTGTCTGAGTATTAGTCAAAAGTCCGAAACATCATGGGCTGTTTATCGTTCCTGCCGTTCGTGTTTATTATGCTCCTTCCTCATATGTCCTGCCTAAAACAGCACAGTTATCAGGACGATGCATTCTTTCCTGCACGTAGCAAAGGCATGCAGAGCACATAAGATACATATGTGCAGCGCTTGCTTTGCATTTATTTATTGCTGTAGCTACCGGACCAGCCCACGGGGGAAATGAAAGACGGGTCTTAATGTCTCATTTGGTACCCCGTGGACCTTGTAAGTACCTTTTGGACTTTATCAGCTCTTTTTATTATTGGTGGTAAGAGAACGACAACGAGGCAAGGAGCCTGCCAATGTGCAGCTCACCTCATTTCCCCTTTATCTGTCTCTCTCGATTTCAAGTCCTCTTCCAAATAATGACCCAGGCTTCTTTCGGCGGCAAGCCAAAGAAACAGAGCTCTTCCTTTGTTCTCAGACTTTAGAAACCTTACGAAGCTCAAAGAGGTTCGGCCTCCACTCCTCAGAGAAAGACGTATGATCACTTGGGTCAAGCACAATCTATATCCGTGAGGGTTACATCAAAGTGTGTCTGGTAGCACAAACAAGGAAAGCGCCTACTCTCCTTCTTGAACGTGCAGAAAATATGCAGCAGTGGAGTGCTCGAGAGAATGGCTAAAACACTCTCACGACCACAGTTATTGGCCATCATCGCCTTCACACCGAACACGAAGATGGGTGAAAAATACGATCTGACCTTACGGGAAGCATACTCCACAGGGAGCAGGGAGAGCATGTCTGATTCGCTTTACCCATTGGCCTGTCTCCTAGTTATGTTGCATTTACAATTTTCGCAGAAGTAGGTGCAAACCGGGCTCTCAGTTCGGGAAAGTCAGGCTTTTGTATGCACAAAGGTTTAAGTGCTCTCAATAAATAGATCAGCGCCAACTATCTACGTTATTATCGCCGGGTGAATTGCGTGCAATAGCTTACTACGCGCGATACATCTTCAGTTGGTAGTGTACGGCTATCTTGATCCAATATGACAGCCTTACGTTTAGTTTGAGATGGGTGACTTGTGGGGTGTCTTGTATATCTATCTGTGTATAGATATCTTGCCTAGCCAATAGAAATTCAAGCATAAAGGCGCTTTTATATAGCATCCCCTTTTGTTCTATCATATCCGTTTAAAGGAGCTGAATATTTGGCTTGGTTGTTTTATCCTCAAGTTGGCGTCACAGGAAACTCTGTAAACCACCGTTCGATAGGCAGGCCAACCGACTAAATAAATACCTCATTATATCGGTATTATACTCCGTACCAATCCCTGCTATGTTTGTCAACAGTCACACCTTGATAACACCAGACTTCTACATTTGTCGCTAACCATTTCCAAATCGGGACTAAGAAGACAGACACCTCCGACAGTTTTTAATTTAAACGTCGTAGCAATATGGACACAGCATGAATATATAAATATATATAAAAATTTATGCAATATAAAAACAAAGCAAGAAAAGAAAAGAAAATACAGAAGTAGGACGGCGCTTTAATCAAGGAAAAATATTTATGAAGCCTTCCTGCTCCAGAATTCGTATGAAATCAGAATGCAAATGGCCCCTTACTTTTTTTGTAACGGGCCTATTCACGAGGGCGAACGGCTACAGGGAGCAACTTTATGGCTGAAGCTGTCAAAATAAAACCTGGACGTTACCACCATCAAGGTATTCGAAATAGGAGCTGTGTGGCTGTCCTTCCGAAGCCGACACGATCAGTTTCAGGACACAGCATTTTGAATCACGTTTTAGTTCTTCATCCTGTACCCCTTGTAATTTCCGTCGTGCCATATGTCAAATCTTTTCCGTATATGCTTTCTGTTGCAGGCGACTATTCTAGAGTAGAATATTGAAGGATGGAGGTGAGGCTAAAGGGGGTTTGTATCAATCCCGTTTTTCCAAGTAATGGTACATAAACAAGATGCGACAGCCCATGTCCACACATACATATTACTATAGCTAGGAAGATCAATATCAATAGTGCTTTCGTGCGTGCCATTAGTATGCTCGTAGCTAATTCGAGTGTCTTTAGCATGTTCGGGGGTTGAGATGCGACAACAGTCACAGAAGGGGTCATCCTCCCAATTTTAACATTGGACTGCAAAGGAGAAGCCAACATGTATACATGCTTTACAGTCTCGTCTTCAACACTGCTTATATTTGTATACTGAATCCCGTCTACAGAAGACGTAAAAAACTGTCAATAAATGTGCTTCAAAGAACGCGTCTATGCCAGATAACGACTTATTCATGCCTCTGTGTCATTGTGTTCTGCAATATTTGCGTCTGTCATTATATAAACTAAGATACACTCGAGTAAAACCGACCTCTTTGAAAAATCAAGGGCAAACGTGTGTCCTCGGCGAGAGATCAACCAAATCATGTATAAAGTTCACGTAGCTACAAGTCTCGGATTTGTGGTCATATGGCGTAATTTTGATACTTCTAAGGGGCTTAATGTGTACACCTGGATGTCTTCAGTATGTATGCTCTTGAAGATTTATTTCTAGATCCCTACCATAGCTGAGACCTTCCTAGTGCCTGCGGCTATTCTTGTGCTCCTGCTTGAAAATCCTGTCTGGACCTTTGGTTGGAAAGGAGGGACCTCTTCTGCTTTCCTCGCAATTTACATCGGGACAAGAGGTTCTAGCCGAAAGATATCGGAGGAATTGGGGAATCGGTTTTCGTTTTCTGATTTCATTCTGCCTGGGTATGTCTCAGTGCTCCGTCCAGTCAAAAAGCCTTTACCTTCCCTGTCCATGCATCTTACATTGAAACAGTCGTTTTCTCGCCCCTTCCTTCTACCGCCCCCACACCCCCCTCGGCATTCAAAGTATATATGGGGCTGTAGACGGAAAGTAAGAGGTCACGATGTGTATCTGGAGTAATAAGGGGGCCAGAGGACATGGATCCGGAGCTGACACTTGAAGTATTGAAGTTTATCGAAAACGCCCAGATGCAAGAAGCCCCGGCGAGTCGCCTTTGCCTTCTACACTGAGTAAAGTGCCTAACTCTCTCACGCCCCGACTATCTCTCGTCGAGGATTTTGTCTAATCCAACACCCCGAGGCCCCGTGGCCGTCTTATGCCAATTAATTTTTGTCTTACAACTATTTACTTGCGACTCGCTCATGTCGGCCTGGCCCGTTCTGCCTGGCTTTGCATCCATGTTGTAGTCACAAGCCGTTAAAATCGTTTTTGACGTGAAATCTGTCTTGCCTTGATGAAACGAATGACACGCCGCACTTCCATGGCACTTTGCCATTGTATGAGTACTTCTGTCGATGACTCGACGTGCAGTCATCGACAGCAGTGAGGGCTCCCCACAGTGTGTTTACAATAAAACACTGTCCTGACCTACCAACGCAAGTGTAGACAGCTGATTCGTCTCGCTAAAGGAGGCAAGAAAACCGGCATCCCGAAGCCATCACAGCAACAGGCGACGACGACGCCTTGCCTGCATCATATAGATACGCATCGCACAAAGACACGAAAGGAGGAAGAGCAATATTGCGGGCCCCATAATAGAGGAAGCAGCTCGGGCGCACAGCTTCCTGCAAGCACAGAAACACACGCGCCGTTGCATCCTCTCGCAGAGGCAGACAGCAAGACTGCTTTGGGGGGCAACACCAAACACGAGCACGACAACAACCGCGAGCAAGTCCTCTCCGGCTCAAGCGAGGGGAAGCCGGCAATCCTGCTGCTGGACGCCCCGTCCTGTCCAGTCCTCACTCCCTCACCCCCTCTCCTTTCAACTCCATCCATTTGCCTCCAACCCACCCTTTGCTTCCTTCTAGTGCTTGTACGCCTCTCTGTCTTCCTTTCTTTCGGCCACATCTCTTGCTCCGAGCGTCCTATTTTCCTTTCTGTGTGTCTCTGTCACATCAGCAATCCGTCTGCCCTTTTCGCCTCCTCTGGCCGTGTTGCAGAGGCAGCACAACACAACACAACACCCCCCCCCCCTCTCCCATGCAGGCCTCTTGCTATCATGCCCAAGAAACGACACTGGGCCAAGTACTCAAAGCCGCAGACGACTGCGCCTCACTCGTTGGAGAGCTCCGGCCTCCAGAGTAACCTCCACCATGGTCTGTCCAATCACTTCAGCAAGACTGGCTTCTCACTTACATCTATGCCATCTTGGCTATTGTCCTCCCTCAACGTGCTACCACTTTCACACGTCTTTTCCCCCCTTCCCCACCTTGCTCCTATTCCCACCCCCCTGCTGCCGGCCGATCAACTCCTTTGTCTTGCTTTTTGCCACCGGCTTGCAGATTCTCTGGCCCACTTTTGTGCACCACATGTGTTGGCTGATATTGCTGCTTTATTGACTGTACTTTAGAAGGACCTCAGACCCGGAACGTGAACGATCTGCTGGCAAGTCTGCGTAGGGCCAGTCTTTCTCCCAGTGTTGCCGGGACTGGCCATGGAATTGGAAGTGGTGGCACTGGCTCTGCAGGAAATGGACTGGCACCACCGACTGCTCATGCCGTCGTGGCCCCTAGCGTTCCGCCAGAGATCGCCCATATTCTTCTCCCAGGTATGCCAGCAGCTGACCCAGCGGCTCCAACTAATGGGGGCGGGATAGCTGCTGCTGGCATGCAAGCTGCAGGCATTGCTGGCGGAGCTGGTGGTCGTCGGCGTGCTCCAGCAGGCCCGGCACCTCCACCGTCTTGGCTCTCACAGTCCCGACATGCTCCACGGCATCTACAGAGCGAGAGGAGTCGGACAGACACCCAGAAGTACTATACTCCCCGGGGCATCAACATGCCTGGCATTCCTATCCCGAGCCACAGAAGTCTCGTCAGTATCGTTTTGCGCAAGATTGTCAGCGAATGGGAATTCCAAAGGCACTTTAACCAATATTACCTTCCATACCTGCACGGCGCATTGAAGGCTGCGGTCGTATCCTGTCTGAGCGCCCATGAGGACGCTGGCCAGAGAGTGACGGTAGCGGACCTTAGAGCACTCTTTCTGCAGCCGCAGCCAGATCCCGTCCAGGACCAATTCGAGGATGCTGAAGCTGGCGGAAGCGATGGCAACTGGGGCGATGATTCTCTGCCGAGCCCGACATTGTTGAATGAGGATGTCCACTACCTCGACCTTGCGCTGTCGATCGGACACTCGATACAACTCAGGGAGCTAGGCGACCTTCTGTTTCCTTCGCACATGGGCGGATCGTCTGCAGCTGCAAAGAGGAGAGCCAGCTTGGGCCTGCAGGAGTCGTGGGATACCGCTGGCGAGACAACGCTGTCCCCTTCACTGCTGCCGAACCTGACACATCTTTCTCTTGCCCAGAGCCCCGGAAGCACCAGGTCGCAGGTGAACTGGCGGCAGCTCCTGGCGTTTGCAGCTCATATTCCGATGCTCACGCACCTGAGCCTGGCTTACTGGCCCGAGCCGACGCTGACGCCCAATGCCAAGTTTGTCACAGTGGTCTCGCCCGTGGGCGAGAGACGGGTACAGTACGGCGGGACCGGTCCATACAGCCACTCGCTGGACGACGACTGGGCCGAGGCCATCCTCGTCGTCCGGAAGCTGAGCAAGGCCCTGTACCGCCTCGAGTACCTGGACCTGACGGGTTGTGCATCATGGACCCCGGCGCTGATGCACCGGGCGGACCACGACGCGGTGGATTGGGTGGGCGACTGGGGCAAGGTGACGACGCTGGTGCTCTGCTATGGCAGCGCGTGTGGTGATGGGTACGGCGGCGTGGCCTCGACAGAGCATCTGCCGGGCGAGGTGGCTAGGCAGGTGAATGCGGCTAGCAAGGCGCAGATTATTGAGCGCCACATCCAGCGGCAAAGGGCCGGGAGGGGCCGCTTTATCACGGTTGTGGGCGACAGACCTGGATGATGCTTGATTCTTGCTGCTTGCTGGGCTGTGGAATGTGCTGGTGTGATCACGTGACATCGCTCACAGCCTCGCTTATTCGCACCAAGTCCTGGCCGGTGATGGATGCTGGGTCCAGCATGAATACGGAATACGAAGGCCCTCTTTCTATGAATCATTAATGTCCGAGAAATGGACGAGACATTGAAGGGGCCGATCAGTACAGAACGTTCCTTGGGAATGCGGCAGGTACATTCCAGTCAGCTCAGTGTAGTTATTGCCCTGCCATCCGGGAACATTCGTTCTGTTATTTACGCTACGAAGAGTTCCTTGTGTGTAAGACTGACTAGCCATTCATAAACACCACCTTGCCACTTCCTTTGGCAACCTGGACCTTGACATCTGTTATATTCAGCTTTACTCTAGTCATAACTCTATTGCATATCGATCTTCTTGCCTCATTCATGTCCCTTTGATCTCTTGACTTGACCTTCTTGGACTATCTTTCCTGGGCCTACCTTGCTGATATTTCTTCGTCTCCTCATCTCCAACTAACCCACATTGGATCGTGGAGAAGTAAGAAGCCGACGGTAGTGAACACGATATACTAACCAATTGTCAACAGATTTCCTACGGATTAAGAAAAGACTGCCGCCGGATTTCAACTGCTGCTGACAATCCACTCACTCCCTTGCCTTCTTCTTGTCGAACCACAGAGGGAGGCTCCCTCTTGCGTGCGGCCATGTGGTTCATATCTCTCATCCCCATAGGTTTGTCCGTCATCGGGTTCATCATCACTATGCTAGGTCTCTTTGCAGGCAACACGCCCGGCTTCATGGAAGACTACCAGGTCATCATGGTACGTGCGATCCGCCCTTTCTGGCACTGCGAGACGCTGATCGTTGCTGCTGCAGCTGAACACGTCGGTGCTCGGCCGTAACTACGTCCCACAGCTGTACCTCGCCACGGCTGCGGCATCGCGCGCGCTACGCGAAAAGCGCGCTCCGAGCAGCAGCGACAGCGACTACGACGTCGTCAACGGGACAGCGGCGGCCGGCCTTCGCGCACGGGAGATGACACTGGCGGCGGCCGAGAACGAGATCGCCGGGCTGACGTACGCCGAGGCGGCCAACCGGATGACGGTGTTGCTGGGCATCCGCGAGTTCTACTCGTTGCACGTGATGAACGCATGCGAGGGCAGCTTCTCGCCCAACGTGACGGCGCCTAACAGCTGGCGCAACGTGACCAACTGCACGTCGCAGCTAGCGATCCCGCAGCTAAACCTCTCGGGCATCCTCGACGGCGAGCTGCAGGCCGGCTTCACCGGCGACAGCGGCTTGCTGGCCTTGGGCGCCTCCAGCAGCCTGGCCGCCGCGCTCAACCGCATCCCAACCATCGGCATGGCCATTGCCGTCTTCTACCTCGTCGGCGCCGGCGCCGCTGGCCTCGGCCTGCTGACGGCGGCCGTCGCCCTCGTCACGCTCGCCGCACACCCGCGCGAGACCCTGCTGGCCGGCCTGAGCTCCACGTCGGGCGCGGCTATGGCGCTGCTGATTGCTGCCGTCGTCGCCGTCGTCGCTGCCGGCTCCACCGTCGACTCCATCAACCGGCTGGGCAAAGACACCATCGGCATGGAGGCTTTCCGCGGCACCGCCTTCTGCAACCTCACCTGGGCTGCGTTTGTCTTCAATGGCCTCGCCGCCGTCTACTGGGCCTACCGCCTGCATCAGGACGCGCGGGCTGCCGCTGCCGCTGCCGCTGCCAAGAAGAAGACAGATGCCGCCGCTGCAGCCGAGCCGAAGCCCTGACGGACGAGGGAGAGGGCTTTGGATGGGCTGGTGTCATGGCGACTGGCTTGCGAATAGCTTGCTGTTTCTAAACATGCCTGTTTGTCTGTATTGTTGTTGTCTTAGCCTCTCGTTGATCGGTATCACATATTCGATGGCTGTAATGAAAAGACGTGTATGAGAAGTGTGAAGCCGTAGGCAGCTAAGCACGTCACAACCCCCATAGAGTCACGTGCAACGCAAAGCGACGGCCACACTACAATAAAATCCGGGTTAGCGCTTCCTGCACGCGTATCATTTATACACTTGTTTCTACGGAGTACTCCGTAACAGTCCCTACCTCTGTCCACTCTTGGGCACAGAGCTATTGCATCACAACCCAAAATCCTGATTTGGCTTCCTTGCCAACTTCGTCCTCGTCTGCTATTGGGTCTTGCCACCATTGTTGGGTGTCCAAATTGTCTTGCAAACCATCACGTGCAGTGCCCCGCATAGATAAGCGATGGCGCTAATCCCAATAGGAACGCTAAAGCTGTCATGGGAATAGCTTCAACTTCAGCCATGCATGCCAACCACTCCGAGGTGGGTGATCGTACGAAACCCTATCTGGACAGGCCCCGAGCGCAATGGGCAGGGGTCACCCGGCGGCGGTGTCAGGATGGAAGAGGGGCGCGGATGGAGGATAAGAGGAGCAAGGACAAGTTGCTCTGCCGTTGACCTCTCCTCGTGTCTTCGGCTCTCTTCTCTCCTCGTCCGTGCCATTGACCTCCCCCTCCTCCTCTCTCTGCCCCCGCTCTGCCAACAGAACAGGATGACGTCTGCTGACATGGACATGATGGGACCGGTGGTCTCGTCGACGGGCATGGCGCCGTCGCTGCTGCCGTTCCGCGACGACCCGACGGCGTCCAACCCGTTCCTCAACGAGCGGGACCTGGAGCAGGACGACACGGTCATGGAGGTGGGCGAGCGGGCGGTCAAGCGGGTCTGGGAGGGCTTCCTCGATTTTGCGCTGCAGGGCAACATCCTGGAGATCGCCTTTGGCCTGATCATCGCGGCGTCTTTTACGGCCATTGTCAACTCGTTTGTCAGCGACATTTTGCTGCCGCCGCTGTCGGTGATCCTGCCGCTCAACAAGAACCTGGACGAGAAGTTTGCCGTGCTGCAGCCGGGGCCCAACTACGCGGCCGAGGACGGCTACAACACGCTGCAGATTGCGCAGGACGACGGCGCCGTCGTCATGGCCTACGGGTGAGCCTCTCTCCCCCTGTCTGCCTCTCCCACTCCCACTCACGGCACAGCGTCTTTCTCAACCGCGCCATCAACTTTATGGGCGTAGGCATCTCGCTCTACGCCCTCGCCAGCCTGTACCAGTACTTCTCCCACGATCCCATCATCAAGCACACGATCAAGTGCAAATACTGCCGCAAACGCGTCAGCGAAAAGGTGAGACCCGTCTGCCACGCCTCTCTCGTTCCTTCGCCTGCTGACCCGTCCAGTCGCTCCGCTGTATCAACTGCACCAGCTGGCTGGACGGCCGCGAGGAGCGCCGGTCAGGCATGTGAGCGCCCGTGGAACCGAGCCTGCCACATCTGACCTCTCGTGTGCGCTCTTTGTCTTGCATCTGATCCTTTTGTCTCTGGTTTATCTCCGCATGGCCCGGCGACAGCATGTCTGTTTTGATCTTTGATTTTCCATCCGCAATGCAGCATCTTTGGCGATTGAGGCACACGTAGCATCAGCCCTTGTGCTTGTGCTTCTTGTTTTGGTGATAGCTTCACTGTAATCGTATATTCCAGCATCTTATCAGCCGAGCCTGTGCTTCAGGACACTTGGACGGCCCCTCAATAATAGTCTTGGCGAAGCCAACCTGATGAGCAGAAAATAAGTCTTGGCGCCTGCCCCCCTTTTTCTGCACCCCTTTCCGGTTCATCTTGGCCACCAACCGTTTACGTGGCAGGCCGAGTGGACTGCGCTTGGGATCGTGTCTCGCAATGACGGTGCGTGTGGTTCCTACTCTGGCGCCGGCTGCGGCCGTAGTGCCGCGGGTTCTGGTCACAGCTACGGCCACGGCTACAGTCTCGACACTGCCCGTCTTCGTCCCAGGCTTCGAGCCGGACCAGTGGTCGCTGCTACGCGGCAGCATCGTGGGAACGGCCACTGGCAGCGCGGCCGAGACGACGGTGACCGTCTTCTGCGACGATCAGTCGACGCTGTCCTGTCAGCTGGACAACGTCCTCCCCTTTGTCGTCACGGAGGGCCCCTCCAGTCTACACTACGCCGAGTCGTTGTCGGGATCACTGTAAGTACACAAGCGGGCGTTCCTTTTGTCTTTCCATCCCTCTGCGTCCTCTGACTCGCCAGAACTGTCGCCATCGACTGTCAGCTCGACAACACGACGGCCGCCACTTGCACGGTCTACTCGTCCTACGGCTCTGGACTCGGCCGAGCCAGCGCGTTTGAGACCGAATGGTGCAGCACGCTGACTTCACCCAACGTGCACTGGGGCGTGCTGACGCTCTCCGAGCCACCCGGGTCATCGGCGACGACATCGCCACCAACGTCATCGGCATCGTCGCGGCTGCATGTCGTGTCATGGGCAACGGTCGCTGTGCTGGCCACTTGTCTTGCTGTCCTCTGAGCGGCCTCCTCGTTGTGTCCTTGTTGTGTTGCAGCCAGCGGTGCCACTGTTTGAGAAGGCGAAGCCTGGTGAGAGCTCAATGAAGAACAGACCGTGGACGGTTTTAGGGCTCTCTTGACGTTTGGTGAACAAAGAACGACATCTGCTCCTTTTCGTGCTCGTGCTTTACTCTTTAATTTGTCTCGACCTAAGCCACGAGTCGGCTGAAACAGACGGGCGCATCCGCTAATAACACCCTGGCTTAGGGTGAAGAAGGAAAGAAATGGCATTGACAGTAACCCTTGTCGCGTCTGTTTATAGAATCGATTGGTTCCCACAGGACAAGTCTGTGAAGCGCGCGCCTCATTCGAATACGAGCGCCACTTTAGGCGTGCCGCAACTCACGAGAGACAAAAGAAGCAATGGATGGGGTCGGACGTGCCAAAGAGACAGCAGGGTGACAATGAAAGAAAACAAAACCAAAATAAGAAAGGCCGAGACTACAGGGCAAGAGATAGGGGGCCGTGTCCCCTGGACGGTGCCTGGAGCTAGGCCATAGACCGCTAAACGGCAGTGGGTGATGATTGGCTCAACCGGCCGGCAAAGATGAAACGAAACGTTTGTGGAGTACTCCGTAGGACGGAAGAGGAAAGAGGCAGCCAGAAGAAGAAGGCAAACGGCCGACCAACGTAGGATTTGGGGCGATCCTGCCGGCAACAGCCTAACAAAGGTCTTCTTTCTCCGATCGAGGAGTACGGAGTACAAGAATCGGACGTCGTCCTCTTCAGCTCTCCTGGCCAGCTTTGGCCGGTTGATGAGCTCTCTCGGTGTGCGATCTTCCTTTGTCGTTTGTCTTCTTTAAGTTCGAGGCTTCGCAGTCATTCGTTTGCAAGCTCGATTCTCTCGTTCTCTTCAAGTTCTATCTGCCCAGTGCATTCTTTTCGAGTTGTTCGAGCTGGCCTCCCGTTCCATTACACATTCCCTTCTCTCTTACCCAGAGCCCGGATCTTCTTCATCTATATATTGTGTTGGCCTGTCCTTGTGTTTGTTTGACTTGGCCGGCCAATCTCCTCACGCGCACACGCTCACACGTACCGTCTTCCTGTTGTCCCTCCACGATGCTGTCTGCACTTTTGTTCGCCGGGGTGGCCGCAGCTTCGCTGACGCTACCCAACACGCTCGACGTGGGCAATACAGGTGAGCATGCCCCCACGAGCCTGCGGGCGTGGCTCCCTTTTCCTCTGCTGACTCGGTATTTTCCTATGCTTAGCTTCCATCTTGGATGTCTCCAAGACACTGGCCTCTGGTGTCATGTCGTACTATAACGGCACGGCCGAGGTGAGTAGGACGGCCGCTTCTGAACTGCCACGACGTATCTGTGTCCGCTGACAGGAGACCGCCCTCTCACAGACGTATCAAGACCTGCCGACGCCCTACTACTGGTGGGAAAGCGGAGCGATGTTCGGGGCCATGCTAGACTACTCGCACTACACCAACGACAGCACGTACGACGACATGATCGCCACGGCCCTGATGGCGCAGGTGGGCCCGGACTACGACTTCATGCTGCCGAAGCACTACGGCGACGAGGGCAACGACGACCAGGCATTCTGGGGCTTTGCCGTGTTGGCGGCAGCCGAGCGCAACTTTGCGCAACCGGCGGGACTGACACCGACCGGCATGCCGAGCTGGCTGGACTTGGGGGTCAACATCTGGAACAGCATGGTGGTGCGGTGGAACACAACGCAGTGCGGTGGCGGGTTCAACTGGCAGATCTTTGCGAGCAACTCCAACGGGCTGCACTATCGCAACTCGGTCAGCAACGGCGGAGTCTTCCAGCTGTCTGCGCGGCTGGCAGCTCTGACGGGCAACCAGACGTACGCCGACTGGGCGGCGCGGATCTGGGACTGGTCGACGGCGATCGGGCTCATCGACGAGTACTACAACGTCTGGGACGGCGTCGACGCCAACGACAACTGCTCCAAGGTGAACACGCTCAGCTTCTCGTACGCGGCCGGCATCTACCTGCAGGGGGCGGCGGCCATGGCCAACCTGACGGGGTCGCTGACGGCGGGCACGAGCGAGGCCGACCACCAGCTCTGGTCGTCGCGGGCGGCCGGCCTGATGGCGGCCACGCAGGCGTCATTTTTCAACGGCGGACCGAGCGGCAACGTCACCGACGTCCTCTGGGAACATGCGTGCGAGGGCGTCAACACATGCGACACGGACATGAAGTCGTTCAAGGGCTACCTGTCGCGCTTCATGTCGGCCTCGGCCGTGCTGGTGCCGGTGCTGGCCCCGGCTGTGAACACGTACCTGCGCGCATCGGCAGCAGCAGCGGCCAAGGCCTGTTCGGGCACGGCTGACGGTGTGCCCACGCCGGCCGGCGCCACCTGCGGCCAGAAGTGGTATGTCGACGGCTTCGACGGCAGCGTTGGCCTGGGCCAGCAGATGAGCGCGCTCGAGACCGTGCAGGCGCTGCTGGCGACGTCCGGGACCGCCAAGGTGGCCGGCAGGGCACTCACGGCGTCGTCATCGGTGACGTCATCGACTCCGTCTGCGGCTGTCAGCACGGTGGCAACGTCGGCTGCTGGTGTCCGCGAGACGGGCGTCCGCTGTATGGGGCTCGTCCTTGTATTCAGCGTCTCGGCCTGGGTGTTGGCGTGATGGAACGAAGTCGTCGGGGTGTTATATAGGAGTCGGATATGTACGCAAATGCACAGGCACATGACACGGAGAGTAATATGGAATACTTGATTTGTATCTTATGATGACTCATCCTGTATGCTGACTCATCATCTACACTGCCTTGTCACGAACCTCAACCAGCGACTGTTCCAGGGCAGCGAGTAGCTTGGTCACCTCAGCCTCGGTGCCGACGGTGATTCGCAGACAGCCGAGACAGTCGTGTTCCTTGCCGCGGAAGCGCACGACGACGCCGCGCTGTTCAGCCAGCTTCTCGTACACGGCCAGGGCGGTGGCATTGTCGGGTCGGCCGGCGTTGTCGAGGATCTCATAGAGCAGAAAGTTGCTGTCGGTGCCGCCACGCAGGCGGCCGACGCCGGGGATGCGGGGAAGGGCGTCGAGGAGGCGGGCGCGCTGGGCGAGGAGGCGGGCGCGATTGGCACGCATGACAGCGAGACCAGGAGGGGCGAGGACGGTGCGAGCGAGGGCGCTGGTCGGACTGGCCACATTGTAGGGAGCCTTGAGGCTGTTGAGCAGGCGGGCGACGGCGGGATGGGCAAAGGCGGCGCCGAGACGAATGCCGGCCATGCCAAAGGCCTTGGAGAGGGTCTGGAGCACGACGAGGTTGGGCCAGTCGCACACCCACTCGGCCAGGCTGGCGGTGCGTTCGTCGGCGACAAAGTCGACATAGGCCTCGTCGAGCACGACAATGCCGTTCCACGTCGGGTGGCGTAACACAGCCTCGACGTCGGCCTTGGCCAGCCGGCCGCCAGTCGGGTTGCCGGGCGAGCAGAGATAGACAATCTTGACGTCGTAGTCGGGCGCGGCCACGGCGGCGGTCAGGGCGGCCGTCACGGCGGCGACATTGATGGCAAAGGCCGGCGCCGCCGTCAGGGGCACGCGCACCAGCCCGACGTCGTTCACCTGCGCCGACACGGCGTACATGCCGTAGGTCGGCGGACAGACGAGGATGCGGTCGTGGCCGGGCACGCAGAAGCAGCGCAGCAGCGCGTCAATGGCCTCATCGCTGCCCACGCCCACAAATAGGTGCGCCGCCGTCAGCGTCCCGGCCGTGTGCGCGTGCGTGTTGCGCAGCCGACACAGCAGCGCCTTCAGCTCCGCCTGGTGCGGGTCCGGATACCGGTGCAGCCCCAGCAGGTCGAAGCCGGCCGCCGTCGCCGACGCCGCCAGCCCGTCGTCGTCCGCCGCCGTCAGCGGTGGCCCGTAGGCGTTCTCGTTGGCGTCCAGCAACACATTCGTCCCGTCATCCTTGTAGTCGCTGGCCCGGTCAGAACGAGGGGGGCGGAGGAGGGAGGAGGAGGGAGGAGGAGGAAACACACTCTCGCGCACACCGGTACGGCTCCAGCGCCAGGATGTTGGGCCGCGCACATGTCTGCAGGTCGAACACCATGACGGCAGCTGGTCGTGCAACAGTTTCTCACGCGACGTTGTCTGGTCGGCTCACTGCACAATGGGCCCGTTCTTCCGGCGCTGGTAGATATACACGTAAACGCCGCCGCTCGATGACTCCTCTGCCTGCCGATAACGGGCCTTGCTGTTTTTTTCTAGCCGTTTTTCCGTCTTAGTCTCGTCGCCACACCCCTCGTGCCTCATGTTGGAAATACAACGACTCTGACTCTCTACAAAGAGGGATGGTTATATTATGTACGTATTTCAAAGTCTGTCATAACAGGCAGTCGCGACGTAGACAGCACACGTGACCTCCCACCAAGCACAACCATATATAGTCACGTGACGTAGCACGTGCGCCCACCAACTTTCCGACTGTCTCCCAGCTCTTGCTAATTCCTTCCCGTTTGCAGAAACAAACTCACCCTTCTCCACGACATAAACGTCAATAACCGTACCGGCATACGGAGTACTCCGTATGTCGTCTACTATGTACTCTGTATGGCAGCCTGGACCAACACTTTGCCAATCGTGCTCCACCAAGCGGGACATACCACGTACCCACCAAGTGGGGCAATAATCGGGGCCCAGCCTCTCGCTGCTCATTCGCTACTGCACTACAGGCAAGCGAAAAGGGGGGGCGACAAAAGCCCAAGCCAAAAGACAGGAGGGGGAAATAATAAACGAAAAAAAAAGCCGACAGAAACCAG
Organism: Grosmannia huntii; assembly: GCA_019925595.1. Classification (NCBI taxonomy): domain Eukaryota; kingdom Fungi; phylum Ascomycota; class Sordariomycetes; order Ophiostomatales; family Ophiostomataceae; genus Grosmannia; species Grosmannia huntii. The sequence continues at coordinate 381,194 of JADHKJ010000014.1, forward strand.
GATGGCAGACCAGGAAAATGCGACAGAAAAGGAGCGAGCAAAACACCCTTTTTGTGTTTTTTTTTCGCACGCATTCTCGACCACCACGCAGAAACGAGACCGCTCCCACCACCACCCCGGCCAGGCTTGGCAGCTGCTCTACTCCGGGCGACTAGGACCTCTGGACCTTTTGTCCTCTCTCGTCCACGTCGTACATACGACGTACGCCATCGCTGATCAGCTCTTCTTCCATTTGTCGCGTCTTTGCCACTGTACCGATCCAGGGGTTTCGCGCCGGCCCTTGCCTCGCTCTTTTTTTTTGCTTTTCCCCCCTTCTCTCGGTGTCCTATTTCTGTCTCTCCCTCTCTCTCCCCGTGGCTGCTGTGAGCCAGCCATTCCTCGGCCTCTTCCCGCCCCCCAAGAACACGACCAGTCTCAAAGTCCCCCCCCTCTCGTCGTCTGACCAGCCAGCGGTCGTCTGCCCGACCGTCTTCTTTGCCGGCCTCCTGCTGCAATACAACGCCTTTCATTTAATCTCCGTCCCCAGCTGCGGACCACCCCGGCAGTCGGCTTCTCTCCATCCATCCTCCTCTTCATCCACCCCCACTCACCCTCTGGCTAGCCTGTGTCTACTCGTTCTTCTCTCAGACGAGCGCCCGTACTCAGCCGCGGAACGCCTCTCGTCCCCTCTCCCTCTCCTTCACGTGCCGTGTCGGTCAGGGCCTCGTCATACCGTGGCCTAACCTAATATCCCCATCAACCTGCTCGCCACCCTATCAACGGACCAGACCGGCCACAATCACGCACGCTTCTCACTAACCCCACGATCTCCGTTTGCAGCTCCCTCTCCCACACACTTAAAGCTCTCGCTATACCAGAGTCCCCATTATCGTACACCCCCCTGGTAACACCCCCCAGTATTTCCCTTCTGGCTCGCCATCCAACCTTGTTTTCGTTCGGAGCGCCCTCCTCGCCCCGGCCCCGCATCTGCAGGACGCACACCACGAGCAAAGACCAACGTGGCCAACGCGGGAGAGAGTGTGTGTGCGTGTGCGTGTGTGTGCGTGTGTGTGAGAGCGGCGTGAAGCGATCGTCTTGGTGGGAGCGAGGCAGGTCTCATCTTTGCCTGCCGCAGTTTGGCCCCTCTCCCGTCCTCTAGACAGCCTCGCACCTTGGAAACCGTCTTCCCCAGCCCGTCCACCCTAAGCAGCCATGTACTCCACCCAGTACGGCTTCGGCAATGCTGCTGGCCAAGCCTTCAACACGCCTTCCCCTCAGCAGCAGATGCAGCAGCTTCCGCCACAACAACACCAGCAGCAGCAGCCTGTTTCCCACATGCCGCCTGGCTCCATGCCTGGACAGCAACAGATGATGTATGGCCCGCCATTTTCCATGGCTGCTGGACCAGGCCCCTATGGCGCCGTGGCTGGCGGCCCGAACATGATGGCCAACCCTGGGCCTGCAGGCATGATGCAAAATCCCGCTATGCCCCATATGGCTGCTAATGGACAAAGTAAGTTGATCTAGTTCTTTTCCAAGACACTGTCTTTGTTTCCGCTGCCCCTACTCTCCAATCCTTCCCTCTGCACTGTTCCTTCTCTTTCCTGTCCCGTTCTTTTTGTGGGTGTCACCTACATTCCATTGCGCTGCCCCTGATCTGCCTTGTGTTATTGTCCGAGAGCACATCTGGACAAGACGCAATTGGTTCTCTTCCCCAACAACCCACTTCGCGTCGCATTGTCCTCTGCATGTGAGAGACGTTCAGATCACCACGCGAACCAAAAAAAGTCCGCAAGTCGCTGTCCCTGCACTTCCCTGCACGCCAGACCCTATGAGGCTGCCATCCATTGGCCCCTCTTGGTGGCCAATCCCTGCGTCCACACCTCCGATCTCTCTCGTTCCCGCGCGACAAGGCTGACTTTCTTGACAATCCACAGTGGCCTACCAGACGCCATACTCCGGCTCGCCGTACGGAACTGGCATCCTGGCCAGTGCGGGGCAACAGATGCCAAACTTCAACATGATGGCTGGCGGACCAATGCAGGGCTTTCCCATGAACCCAAATGCCATCTCTCAGCAGCAGGCCATGATGCAACAACAGGTGCAGCAGCAGCAACAACAACAGCAGCAGCAGCAGCAGCAGCAACGGATGCCCCCTCCTCAGCAAGGTCCTGGCGGCATGATACTACCGCCACATCAGCGACAGTTCAATCCCATGCAGCAAAGCCCTGGCGGTCCCATGGCTGGAATGCACCTGTCCCAGCAGCAACAGATCCAGCAGCAGATCCAGCTGCAGCAGCATCAGCAACAACAGCATCAGCAGCACCAACTTCAGCAGCACCAGCAGCAACAACATCAGCTCCAGCTCCAGCAGCAGCAGCAGCAGCTGCAGCATCAGCAGCATCAGCAGCATCAACAACATCAGCAACATCAGCAACATCAGCAACAATTTCAGCAACAGCAGCAGCAACAACATCAGCAACAACAACATCAGCAGCAACAACATCAGCAGTTCCACCAACAGCCACCGCCACAACAGCAGCAGCACATCCCGCTCAACCAGCAGCAGCTCCAACACCAGCATCAAACACAGCAGCAAATGCACCTTATGCAGCAGCAGCCCCAACACCAGCCATCTCCGTACGGTGGTAGTCCTCAAGTCCTTCAAGGGATGGCTCAAAATATAACGCCCAATACACCAGGGCAGCACCACCTCAACAACTTGCCAGGCACACCGATCGGGCTCACCACCCCGCAGGCCGGCAACTTTCCTAACGGGTCAGGCCATGGTGTTGGCGGGCCGATGTCTAATGGTGTCGGAGCCCATGCGCAGGCTGTTGGGATGGGAGCGCCTTTGAGCCCCGGGACGGAGAGCCGTGAAAAGGAGCTGTTCACTGTCTTGCTGAGCATCAACCAGGAGTTGCTGTACGAGTCTGTGCAGCTGCGGAACACGCAGATCGCCATGAAGAAGGAGCACACGGCAGAGGTTGGCGTGGACGAGCCCTCAACCACAGAGTCTTCTGAACCGGTGTCCGAGGAAGAGAAGCTGGTGCGCACAGATTACATCCAGTACGTTGACTACTGTGCATTTCATTTCTTATCAGCTTTCCCACCAGCATCTACGCAGCCAAACTGAAAACACCGCTAATAAACAGATGCATGAAACGGATCCAGTCAAACCTGTCCTATCTTGCGAGCCTGGCTGACCGCAAGGTGACGGTGAACGCCGCAAGGGGCCCCGGTTTCCTGATGGCACCCGCTCTAAGCCTGGGCTTCAGGCTGCGGCCGCCCCCGTCTTCGACGCCGGATGCGATCGGCATGAGCGACGCGGACATCAACAGCGACCGCGAAGACCGGCTGCGCTACATCAAAGAACTGTACGCCAAGCTGCAGAGCTTCTACCCTGGTGTAGACTACACCAAGGAACCGGCTTTCGGGCCCCAGTCGAGCGGCGCACACAGCGCCCCTGGAGGGGCTGGAGTACCGGGACCGAACCCTGCCGCGATGGCTGCCTTCAACAACCGCGCTATGTCCCAAGGAGCACATCAGGCCAGCCCTGTGTCCCAACTTCATCGGACACCACAGATGGGTATGATGGTCGGCCCACCTGGACCTCCACAAGGCATCCCCATGGCTTGAGCAGCCATTCCGTTGTAGCGTAAACTTTCTTCGTCCTTGGACGCAGGGTTGCGTGCGGCAAAGAGGAGGGAGATAATGGTTCAGGTCATCGGCAACGCGACAGAAACTGGAGCACGGATTACTTGGAGATAGTTTTAGGCATACATTGTAAGTTGGTGTATATTGGGTTGAGGAAGAGGTTGGGAGATGCTGATTACGACTATTCTGGAAGAGCGGGGTTTCCAAAAGAGCGGCATAAGAATCATTATCCAACAGTGGAGAGCATGTCCACTTTTCCACCGGTCGCGTGTTACTCGCAGAGACGCGCCTATGAGTACGAGTACGGAGTACCTACGGAGTACTATTACTATTATTGTATCTTACGGAGTACGTCGTAAAGGAGACGGTAATATCAACCCTATAAACAGAGCAGGTGCGACTCTTTGTGACAAAACATGTAAGAGGTTGTATCTCCTGCCAATTTGGCACATTTTGCAGCTGCCTGTTCTCTTGTTCTCTTGTTCTTTCTCGTTTGCTGTCAAGTCCAACGCTAAGGTCGTCCACCGCCACTCGACTTTTGCTTCCACGAGTAAGGTATGCATGCTCTTATGTGCTCATAAGTTTGGCCCTCATGCTCCAACCCCCGAGTGGCTCCTAGCGATCGCGAAGTGGAAACGCTAGGCTGTGTCTGGCAACACATCCAGGGGTGCACTCGACTAGACACCTCTCCTGCGCTAGCCGTTGCAACATGCTGTTCTGGTCCTTCAACGTTTAATGAGACGATTACCCGTCCTGGCATGGCCCGTGGCACTCATTGGACCGTCAGGGGAGACAAGCATCACGAGCATCTACACTTTCATTTTCTCACCTTTCCGCTTGAGTCTTCGTTCAAGCTAACTTGCAATCTTTTCCCATCCCTGTCCGAGTCTTTCTTCTCCAGGGTTTCCACCGCATCGTTCCGCCAGACCAGGTATTCTTTCTTCGGATCGTTCACCGGGAATCTATCTTACCTGCGTAGTTTCTATTTATACTTATCTTTTTTTTCTTGTTCCTTTTGGGGGGGTATCCAAGCAAAGAGACAGTCAAAGCATTTCTGACACCGGAGTCCCGATCGTTCTCGTTTTATCCACATACAGAGGCACTTTCTCCCGTCTTCTACTCGGGAGCACCTTTTCGAAGCGACACTTGGCGGCAACTGCTTCACCGACATCTCAAGGACACGACAGCAGCCTCTCTCCCTTTGGTCCTCGATGTGCTTTGCTTCTGCTGGAATCGGCATTTGAGGGGCAAAGGTTCAGGGATGACTGTGAGTGTGTGAGCAGAAGAACACGCCATACACCGACGACAGACCTTTCCGGAGAACCTTTTTCTCCTTATTTCCATACACCCGACCGAGTGAATCTTAAGCGACTCGCTTCAGAATCTCCACGATGGAGTCCGACGGGAACGACAAACTCCAGCGTATATCAGTAACAGAGCATGAGCCGACCTCGCCTACGGTGGCAGAAGTGCCGACTGTAGAGCCAGAGCCAGCGTCTGTGCCAGATGTCTCGGACGCGCAAGATGGCACCTCACCAGAGCCAGCTGGCGCGGATGAGCCACTTATGTCCGAAGAACCGCAGGTCGAGGCAGAAACAGACAGCGACCCCGACACTGTCCCCGAGGACGATGCTGCAGCCCCAGAGGCCGGTGAAGAGGACACGAGACGTCTAGACGATCATGACTCTCTCGTCACTGTCCGCCTGTCCGAGCCGCCAGTGTTGACAATCGACACTAGTGCCGCCGAGCAGAGCGACGACGAGCCGAGTACTCCGGCCGCCACACCGAGCATTCGGACAGCCATGCCCACGCTGAGCGAGGCTGACGAGCTTGATGACAGCGTCGATCCCGATGTCGACTGGGAGCAGCTGCAGCGAACCGAAGACGAAGAGAGTAGTGGCAAAGGCACCGAGAATGTATGTGCTTTTCTTTTTCTTTTCTTTTTCTTTTTTTTCTTTTTTTGTGGAACATTTCGAGATATTTTCTGTCATTTCAGAAATTCGTGCCAACTGCTGACCTGCCTTGTAGACTGCAATGCTGCTTGCCCGCCTCGAGCAGGAAAACGCAAAGCTTGCAACTAACCCGAAGAGCGTCAAAGTGTACGGCCCCGATCCACAGCAACAACAAACACCTCGTCGTCCCCGGCCTCCCTCGATGGCCCAACTCCGCGAAATGGTCAATGGGCCGACGCCGCCTGCCCTCCGGTACTCCATGCTGCCCCCCCCCCCGCTGACAGACCTCGAGTTCTATGCCGCCCTTGTCCAGGACTATCACCAGACCGCCGCCCGGCTGCCCACGCTTCTAGCCAACAAGATCCGCAAGGGCATCCCGCCTCCGCTGCGTGGCGTCGTGTGGCAGGGTATGACAGATGCACGTGACGAAGAGCTTGGCAGCAGGTTCGACCGTTTTTGTGACGCCACGAGCCCCTACGAGGGCCTCATTGGCAAGGACCTCGGGCGCAGCTTTCCCGGCGTCGAGATGTTCCGTGACCCAGACGGCGACGGCCAGCGCATGCTGGGACGTGTGCTCAAGAGCTACAGCCTGCACGACCGACGCATCGGGTACTGTCAGGGCCTGGCATTCCTGGTCGGACCGCTGCTCATGCACATGCCCGACAGAGAATCGTTCTGCGTTCTCGTAAAGTGAGTTTCTTGTGCTTCAGTTAGGCCGACACGTTGCGCCGCTTGCAGTTTTCGTGACGGTCATTTGTTTCTTGGCGTCTTCCCAATTTCTTATACTTCCTTTTTGCTACAGACTGATGGAAAATTACGATCTTCGGAGCTCCTATACGCCTGACCTCGCCGGTCTACATGTCCGCATCTACCAATTTCGAGAGCTGTTGCGCGCAGTCTTGCCAGAATTGTCGGCCCATCTGGACGAGCTGCAGGTGGACCCAGCCGGTTACGTTTCACAATGGTTCTTGTCCTTCTTCGCGGTGACATGCCCCCTGCCCATGCTGTTTCGCATGTTCGACGTCGTCTTTGCCGAGGGCGCGGCCGAGACGATTATGCGCGTAGCGCTGTCCATCATGCAGAAGAACGAGGAGCGCCTGCTGGCCTGTGCCGAGCTCGAGGACGCGATCCAGCTCCTTCTCTCGCGCGGTCTCTGGGATTGCTACCACTACAACGCGGACGAGTTCGTACAGCATTTCCTGGGCTTGTCTAGCGTTGTCACTCGAGACCGGTTGGCTTTGCTGGAACAGGCCTACCGCAAAGCACAGATCACCAATACTAATCAAACCGGCAACGCCAATGTGGATCGCACGTCTGCCATTGCGACTGCAGCCTCTCGGTTCCTTGGCCGCCTCTGGGTGGCATCCTCGTCCTCATTTTCTCTGTCATCCCCCCCAACCGCCACATCTGCCACCTTCCCTTCATCTTTCCGCTCCTCCGGTGCATCGTCACCCAACACGTCCGACCCGTCCAGTTTGGCGTCTCCCTCCGCCTCCAACGGCCTCAGCTTAAGCGCGGCGCCCCTGCGCCCTCTTAGCATGCTGCGGCGGAGTACCTCCAAACAGAGCCTCGCCTCCACTGTGAATTCTATGGAGGCAGCATCCACGTCTGCCGCGACATCATCCACCTCCTCCACCGCCTCCTCATCATCCTCTGTCCTGAGCACCGCCTCCACCGAGGCGACGTCGATGTCGCGCGACTCAGCTACCTCGACGAAAGCGAACACGTCAAATGGTGCCAGAATTGTCAGCAGCATCCACGGCAAACAGCCCGACAGCGAGCGCTACCTCAACAGCCAGATCGAAGACCTCCTCACTGCTCTCAGCGACCTACAGCGCCAGCATGCCGTGTTGGTGGACCAGTTGCAGAACGACCGGGAGGATCGCGACGAAGACCGGAAAGCGGTGCGGACGCTACTTCACACTCTGCGCGAGAAAACAACGGCCCAGCGCCCTCCAGCCGAGAGCGGCGAGGAGGAAGAAGGCGGTGTGTCCGATGAGCAGGAGGGCGCGAAGGAGCCGACTCCGTCCAGCTCCAATTGCATCATATCACGCGAAGAGCTTACTGCCCTGCTGGAGCCGGTGGATGCCCGATTTCCGTCGGAGCCCGAGGACGGCCAGGCGCCAGCCCAGCAGACGAAAGCCCAGTTGCGCGATGAAGTGGCGCGTGCAAAGGAACAGCTCGCCCACGAGGTCGAAAAGGGCCGGGAGCACAACCGCCGAGAGTACGACCTGGAGCAAGAGGTGGCCACGGCGAAGGAGCAGCTGCGAGACAGTCACGCGCACGTACGAAGCCTTCACCAAGACAAGCAGCGGCTGGAACGGTTAATACACGACATGCGAACACGCGCTGCCTCCACATCCTCAGCAGGTGCGACAGCCGGGGCCACCAAGAATGAAAATGGCGCCGGTGATAGAACCAGTGGGGGTGCTGATGCGGCGGGCGAGTGGTTTGGGCGAGCCATAGGACCAACCACGTTCAGCGGACGGATTTCCAGTAGCGGTCTGCGCGAGTTCAAGCTCAGCCGCAGCAAGTCCACGCCATCACAGGCATCGGCTTCATACGCTCCAACGCTCCCCGTCAGCAACGGGGGCAACCATCGGGCATCGTCGCTCCTGGTCCGCAGCGAACGGGGCGAGTCCATGTTTGGATCGGCAAATGCCATGTCAAACAGAGGTAGCATAGAGCAGCAGCCGGACGCCCTGGTCTTGGAGCTTGTGCAAGCCAAGACGGCAGAGGCAGTCGCCCGGCAAGAAGCCGAGGAGAGCAGGCAAAAGTTCGACAACCTTCGCAAGGCCCTAGGACTTTCGCCAGCCGACATGGCGGTCATGCTGCAGCATGCGGGCAATCGAAACTCGTCCATTATGGCCTCTACGGCTGCCAACACGGCCGTGTTGGCAGCCATGAACATGCTCGGGCAGACAACCTTGCCAGTCGAGAGCGGCAACAGAAGCCCAACAACAGCGACGGCATCGGCCGCGAACGCGACACCGTCAGGATATGGCGGCTTCTTTGGCTGGAGACGCCAATAGGTGGAACAGGACCAGTTTCATCTCTACATTTTTCGCTTCACAATTTGCGTTTGGAAGATACCAGTGGGTTGGCATGGCAGGCATAGCAATGGCGTATATCGTCGTACAAAGTATTTATATACTGGAGAGAAGCGCGGAGCGGTGGAGTATCTGCGCCAATATGAAGTAGCGGTTTTGGATAGTTTGGATAGCCGTGAGCCGATTTAGATTTGTGAACATGAGACATTTACCACATAGTCAATCACATGCGAGAGAGAGAGCGTATGCAGCTTACAGGACCTGCAGGACGGTGTATGCAACTACCATGTATAAGCTCAGGCCTGCGTTCTCGGTCGGTCTTTTGCTCGCCCAGCAGCGCTCTGACTATGCTTGTATCCACCGTGGTTTCCGAGCGACGTACTCGTATGGGTCGGTCGCACCTGCAGCCAATCTATTTCCAGGCAATGGAGCACTGGCGCTGCACGGACACCGCACCGGGGCGGGACAGCGAGTCGGACGCTGCTCGTACAGACTAGGCCTCAGCCTACAGCGCAGCACTGCAGGTGACGACGCCTAGCACTGACATCACCTATTTTCGCGTGCCCCTTCTTTTCCACACTTTTTCCCTCGATCCTTCCCTAATCTCCCCACATCTTTTCCCTTCCTCCCTTTCGAGAGAAAAGTCGGAAAAACAAGACAAGACGCAAACACGCTCAGCATCTTCCTTGACCGTCCTCGTCCGTCGTGCTGCGCTCCATCGAGGTAAGCCATCCTTTTGATTCCATGGCGTGTTCCCTCTCCTTCTCCTGCCCTCGTCCCAATCACCACCACACCCCCTCCCTTCTTCCCTTCCCCCCCTCGACCGTACCGCGTGACCCTCTTCTATGCACGCATCTTGCCAGAAGCCATTCGTCGTCACACTGCCACGGGCCAAACTGCAAGCGACGGCTGAGCAGGAAGAGACGGCCAGGGTGGCAGGCAGCAGCTACTCGTCCCCGTGTCCTTTCCTTTTGCCCACCTGCAGATCTCGGACAATCTCCCCTATTTATTTCCGCTTAGGTCAATAAAATTGTGGCCACTTATCGTTGCATCATCGAGTTGTCCCCCTTCTCCAAACATCTCCCTGCTCTGTTTCCTCTTCATAATCTCCGGCTTCCACCTACAACACTTTTGCACCCTCTTAAACTGCCTGAAAACTGACAACGTGCTTGTGGATCAGACCCGACCAGGCCATCTCTCAACACAAAGTCCTCCACAAAGACCTTGTTCTCGGCTCGCGTGACACATCCCATTCCGTACACGACTTCTCTATACGTTACAAGATCATCGAAACGCAATGGCCAACACTGCCAGCCCTCCTGCCGCCAATGGCGGCTCCGCCAAGAGTAGTGAGGTGTGTTTGCGTGTCTCCTTGCCATGTTGTTGTTGCAGTAGCCTGTGTCTTGCTGGCACGACGTAACGACATGTGAAAACACTTGTGCTGACAGCTCTGTCTCTGATTGCAGTTCATCCCGGCATCGTTTCATACCCTAACTTGCTGTGCCATCTCCACATCGCTGTTGTCCTCGTGCTCCGGCCGGATCTGGACCTGGCTCCAGGCAGTGACGAGCTCGATAACAGACCGGTGATGCTGACCTATGCTCAGACCAGTATTCGGGGCCCTCGGATCCGCCCACCTATTTCCACTCATTTTTCTCGAACCTGCTATCGTGGGACAACCCTCGTAAGTTTTCTGCACCTGCTGCGAACAGAGACAGAACTAGGAAGGGCTGACCGGTCACAATAGGGTCGTCTGCTATCGCCTACACCTCGATCGTGACGTTCATTATCGCAGGTCGGTATCTCGATGTGGTCCGGTGGGCTTTCAAGTTGACGTGGATCGTGCTGGGTGTGGCCGTGGCTGCCGAGGTTGCCGGTAAGGCCGTGCTCAACAAGGGTCTTGCCAGCCAGCTCCGGCCTCGCCAGTACTACACCATCCCGCGCGAGACCTTTGAGGCTCTGCTCGGTGACATGCACGAGCTGCTCAACTTCTTCGTCATTGAGGCTCAGCGCATTGCTTTCGCCGAAAATGTTTACGCCACCGCTGCCGTACGTTTGTCCCCACTCGTTCAGATGAAAGAACCGCTTGCTAATGCATCGCCAGGCTTTTGTCGGCGCCCTGATTGCGTACTTCCTCGTCAAATTTGTGCCGTACTGGGGTCTTGCTCTGATCTTCAACACGGTGGTCTTCTTCGCCCCCCTTGCGTACAAGACCAACAAGGAGCTCATCGACGCGCAGCTGAAGCAGGCTTCCAACGTCGTCAACGCCCAGACTAGCCAGCTTCGCGAAACCGCCCACAAGCACACTGCCCACGCCGCTGATCTCACCAAGCAGTACCTGGGCGACTACACGTCCAAGGCTCAGCAGCTGCTGCGCGGCCGCTCTGCCACGTCTGCTGCGACTACCCCGACCACTCCTTCTTTCCCTACGGCTCCCAGCGCTGTCCCTTCGCAAAAGGTCAGCGAGGCCGACTTCCCTGTCGCACCCAAGGCAGCCATCCAGAAGCCGGCGGTTGACGAAGACTCGGAGGAAGAGTCGTCCGAGGAGGAAGAGGAGCCGCTCGTCTCCGCATAAAGCGACGGCAAATCATCTCAACCGCTATAGACTTTCTTACTGTCTCTCCGTCCGCTTTTCGGCAGTCGAGTTTGATTTGTTTTGGTGCCATTTTCCCAGGTTCCTATTCTCGGCTGGCCGTCTTTTTTTCCAGTTCACAAGCAAGAAACGACAACTACGAGCGAGGAAACAGCCAGTCCTTTCTTCTCCTTGATGGAAAGGGGGCAAGCTTCATGACAGACTACGACTACGACTATGGCACTTTATACTACATTTTCTAGGCGGTGAAGAACGAGGGGTGTCAGTTGACACAACGGACGACTTGGATTTGAGAGGGTAGTGTCTCATGGTAATTGCTTGTGGATGCAAGAGATTGTATGACTGGTGTGTGTGTCTTATTTTGTTGCGCGAATGGATGGACAAGAAGGAATATGATAATGTGCGCAGAAGAATGAATTTGTTCCAAGAGGGACTCTGCGCTTCTGCGTTCTACTCCATTTTCTTGCATCTCTGGCTTCTCCCAGAAGTATATATGTATACGCGCGCGTATATATATATAGGTGAAAGGTGTTCTTGGGGGAAGCTTCTGTTATCAAATGTTCCGATTTCCCTTCATACTGAGATGTTAGATCCCTGTTTGGGCTGTCCATGCTATGTCCTAAATTTATATACCGGTTTTCTATGACAAGTTTTCTTGCGGCGACTATGCCGTACGCCAGATGCATGTACACAGCCAATCATCGCCGCTTCATTGTCCTCTCCTTTGGCCACGTCGCCGACTCCAAAATCCAATCTCGACAAAATCAAGTTTATATAAGCCCAGCCAAAGGCTAGAAACCGAACGCCCAATTCCCATAATGCCAACCCCCTGAAAGTGAACCCTGCGGTTTTGCTGAAATACGCGCAGTCCAAGAAGCCATTCTGCGCGTACTATCTCTTTTCCAAGCACATCTAATTGAATTACTTTATCGTCCCTTTTCTCGTCCAACTCGCAACTCGCATCTGTTTTTTGTTTTTTTTCAGCAGGTTCGGTAGGGACCGTCACAGGCTACCGCTCAGCCATGGTAGGTGTTGTTCCGCTGAAGGATGGGTTCGTCTTGTCTGTTGTATCTCCCAAGTGTCTCGTCTTGTCTGTTGTATCTCCCAAGTGTCTCGTCATCTTCGTCATCGCTGTAGGAGGTGGCAACCTCTGTTGCGTCGTCTCCGTCCTCCCCGCTGTCGTCATCCTCTATCCGCTGGTACAGGAAGAACTGGATGAAGATGCCCATGTCCAGCAGCAGCGTGCCCAGACTGCCGGCCAGCCACGACAGGTTGACTAGCAGGTAGCGCCCGTATCGGCGCCGTGCCTCGGCGGGAGAGTGGTTCCCATGCTCCTCGTGTGCGAAGATGGACAGCACATATGTCAGATTGCCGAGGCACGCGAACAAGAAAAACAGCATGCTCACGCCCTCTGTCGACTGTCGCCGCCAGTTCAGCAGCAACTGCGGCAGCCGCGAGCCCAGATAGAGCACCGCACAGAAGTAGCCAAAGATCTGGCCCCAGACACTGAACACGAGTGGATCGTCGCCGCTGCCGTCCTCTCCCGACGGTGGCGGCTGGCTCTTCTTCTCCCCGGCACCGCCGCTCAAGTACCAGCCAGCCACACCGGCGGCGCAGACCAAGAGTATAGCCAAAAAGTGGAGGGCGGTGGCCTGGAGGCGAGACGTGGAGGGACGCGCGCTAGCCGGGGATGCGGAGGCACGAGGCACCGAGGCAGAGACGTGGTATTCGGACGAGCCAAGTTCGGGCACAAAAGGAACGGCAGGCGACAGAGCAGACCAGCTGGAGCCGCGGCGCTCGCGGTGGTCATGCCCTTGAGAATGGTGGTGATGGCGGTGGCTGTTGTCTTGGGACAAGAGGGCTGACCGTTCGGACAGGAGGCTGTCGTTGGCTGTCCCAGAAGCTGTTGTTCCAGTTGCGCGCTTCGTCTTGGTCCTCCGTGTCTTGGTCTTTGGCGGCACCACGTCGTCTCTCCATGTGAACCCGCGGTAGTAGAAGCACTGGCCGAGGAGCACGATGTCGGCAATCGTATAGTAGATGGCGAGGATGATCTTTGAGGCAGAAAGAGACCATCAGACAGGACTCGATGATCGAGCGGCTGGTAGGGGTCTTCTTACCATTGTCGGTAGCACTCCCTGCAAAACAGCTCCCAGTATATTGAAGACATCGCCTGCCAGCCAGACAATGATGAACTGAAGCGAAAGCCCGTCGGCACTTCCGCGACGAAAATTTTCGGTAATCTGTGGAGAGAAGACGACTACCCAGCAGGCAATGGATATGGACCTGACAAGTTAGAAGCTAGGAATTCAAGTCTGTGGACCGACGGCCATGCTACGTACCCGCAAATGCCAGATATCTCCTCCACGCCGAGGTTGAGCGGACCTGTCGGAGGAACCATCGCAGGTGAGGTTTGACGAGGCTGTGATCTAGACTGAACAAGCTGCCGTGCAATCAAGGGGCTTGTCTAGTTCTTATGATGAAGGTGTGCAGAAGGGAAAAGAGAACATCACGGGAAAACGGGAAAGGGGAAAGAAAGGGGTCGACACATTTGAGGGACAATGAAAACGCCATCTCCTTAGCTCAAGCAGTTGGCGATGACTTGTGACTGGCAGAAAGAAGCAGTTGCATGAGAAAAAAACTTCCCTAGCGAAAATAGTGGATTTAGGACCGGCCAAGTCCGAGGAGCTGTTCACCGCCTTCCTGTTACGTCATGTATTTTCGTCCCGTTTGCGGGGTATATTTTCTCATATTTACTACGGCACGATGCCGTCAGAGCGGAAGGCTAACATTGAAAAGCCGCTGTAGAGTCAACTCTGGTTGCTGCTCGTGCAAACTCCGGCAGCACACAAAAATGTAAATCCCGACACTCGGAACCATTTTCCGGCAGAAAAAAGGATGATATAGTCGACGCCAGGGCAGCGTCTCGTCGTCAGAGATTCACTGGTTTCAGATAGCATATCGTTTCTTTAGCCTGGTTCTGCTTTGTAATTGTCCCTTTGGACCTCCGATATATCACCGCCCGGAAATCCCACCCCGCATAGCGTAGGTCTCGGCTCTATTATAATAAACGTAGAGGAAACCGTTACGTTAAAGGGGTTGTGTCTGCAACTGCTTTGTTCATTTCGTTATAGCCAACAAGGTAGCCTGACCGGGAAGGGAAGGAGAAACAGAGAAAAAGGGGAAAAGGGGAAAAAGGAAAAAAGGAAGAAAAAAAGAAACCGACATTCTCCCTGGCAATGGCACTGCCGATTGCTGATCTTCCCGTGCTGCCCGCCGACGACTCGATGCTGACGCGCAGGTTCGGACGCGAGGTGGCCAATTACTTCTCCGGCAGCCCTCTCAACCGGGTCTCGTTCTTGCGGACAGACCATGCCTTTCTGCAGGCCGCCTTCGCCCACCCGGCCGCACGCTTTCTGCTGGTCGACAGCCTTGCTCCGCTCGTCCACAGCACCACGCCGCCTCGGCTCGCCTGGTCTGTCCAGACCGACATTGCATCCTTGACCGGCACTTTGCCGTTTGCAGAAACCGAGGAGGACGCCGTGAAGAAGTACAACTCGGCCCACGAACCGAATCCCATCATCCTCTTTCTCGGCATCGACGACAAGAACAAGTTTGCCGACCCTTTGGCCGCAGCGGCCATCCCCAGCTTCACCTACAGCACCTTCACGGGCAACCCATATTTTGCCATCGACGTCACGCCCCGTGGCGGACTCGCTGACCGGGCCACTACCGTGATCGAGGCCGCCAAGGCCAAGGACCTGACCTTTTTTACGAATACACGGAGCATGAGCCTCGTGGCCGAGGAAGGTAAGGAGCCCCGGAGAAATAAGTCAACAGCCAATGCTGCCGTGCTGACCAGCACTTGTGCCTCACAGCGGCTGTGTATGGCCAGGCACGGGCTCTCCTGGACTGGAATGCCCGCAACCCGTTCTGTGCGCAGTGCGGTCAGCCCACCCTGTCGGTCAACGCGGGCACGAAGCGCATCTGCCCTCCGACCGACCTGGCCGGCGTCGCGGACGGCCAGCCGGCCGTGGATCGCAAACCGTGCGCCGCACGCAAGGGCGTCTCCAACCTGAGCTTCCCGCGGACGGACCCGACCGTGATCATGGCCTGCGTCAGCGCCGACGGTAACCGCGTCCTGCTGGGCCGCAACAAGCGCTTCCCCAAGGCCTGGTACAGCACCCTGGCCGGCTTCCTGGAGCCGGGCGAGTCGGTCGAGGAGGCCGTCCGCCGTGAGGTCTGGGAAGAGAGCGGCGTCACCGTCGGCCGCGTCGTCATCCACAGCTCGCAGCCGTGGCCGTTCCCGGCCAACCTGATGATCGGCGCCGTCGCCATCGCCCAGCCTGGTAAGGGCGAAACCATCTTCTTGGGTCACGATCCCGAGCTCGAAGACGCCCGCTGGTTCTCCATGGACGAGGTCCGCAACGCGTTGCTGCACAACACCATGGGCCTGGACGACGCCATCAAAGCCGGCTACAAGGAAGGCGACCTGCTGCTGCCGCCACAAACGGCCATTGCCAACCAGCTGCTGGTGGCCGTCACTGAAGGCTTCGCAGATGCAAGCGGCTCCAAGATCTAAAGGCGGTCGAGTACGGCGTAGAACTGCTTCTCGATAGAGAGAGACAGATGCATACAGGGATCAGTCCTTTCTTGTAAATAGCATCATGGACAGACTCGAATCATGGCTACGGCCATTGTACGGCAGAAAAGCTCTCCACGTCTTGGAAGAAAAAAGAATCGAAAAGGCTGGCAGCCATAATACCGCACTAGTCCTGTTTCATGCTAGCGCTGTTATATGCCACCATAAATATCTGAATTTTTTCCCCTTCTCTGCGTTTTCTCTCTTTTCTCTTCTTTTTTTCACATCGGCGAGGATCTGCTCTACACCGTCATGTGAAGAGCGAGTCCTTGCTATTGTTCTAAGAAGGCTCCACAAACGTGGCTTGCTGAGGGTTATTGCATCTCTTCCATGGGTTTCCCTCCGTTCCCGGCCTCCTCTAACAATGTGGCCACCTCTTCCCTTTATACATTGCCATGGACGACGTCACAGGTCCTTGACGGTGGGGTGGTTACGACATTCTACTTCGACGCGTAATACTTTGTTAGCGATAGATTGATGCAAGACCAAACGGTTTGCTGTAGTCCATATATAAGGTCATTATGACCACGTATCTGAAAGCTGCCGCAGCTACGACATATGGATACTACCAGGGCCACAAGACTCTAGTCGGCGGCGTGCGTATTACATTACGATGGACTTTTGACCAACTGTGAGAGAGAAATCGGTTGGTTATATTGATACCATCTGCAATCCGCTATTCGCTGTGATCTATGTGCAGATATGTGGTCTTGTCGAAAGACCTCCATATTCCTTTCTCCCCCGCAAAAAAAACCTTCTCAAGAGACGACGAAGCGTCTAGTACAGACGGCGGGGCGGCGACATGGAAGCCTTGATGGTCAGACTTCCGACGTTCTGCCAGCCCTTCTTCAGCAGCGAGACGAGGTAGTTGATGGCCAGCATGATGTTGGCAACCAGCTGCTCCTGGGTCATGCCGACGTTGCCGACAGCGACACCCATGCACAAAACCTTCTTCAGCTGGAACTTGATCGTCGACTTGACCTCGATGATCTTGGCCGACAGGTCATCGGCGTGCGAGACGGGCGTAGGGAACTTGCCAGCCTTGGACAGACCAGGGCCGAGGATACGCGGGATCTGCTTGATCAGGGTCTCGGAGGCGATGAACGCGTCGTACTTGCGCGCCAGCTTCTTGACCAGCTTCTTGTTCTTGTTCAGCTTCTTCAGGTCGTCAGAAGACATGGCGTCGACACCGCCGTGCTTGGCACGGTCGATATCGTGCTGGTCACCGAGAATGCTGCGAGGCTTTCGTTAGCGGGCACCCATACCACCCCGTTTCGCCCAGGGTTGCCTACCAGATCGCCATGTTAGGGCGCGGCACAGACGGCAGGCGGACGGTACCAGAGAAACGCTTGTCACGCTGGGGGTCGTAGTTCTTCAGGCCGATCTGGAGCTCGACCGTCTCGAGGAAGTTCCTCTTCTTGGTCTCGAGAGAGTACTCGAGAACCTCGGCAACATTGCCACTGGAAACACTGTCAGTACCGCCCCTCTCGTACAGACCCTCCGTACCAGCCGCAGGCCAAGGTTGTATCAAGAACGAGGCCGGCCGTCAAGACGAGGATGGAGGATCGGGGTTAGGAAAAGCATACCGCACTCCGGCGACGGTGATTCTGCAGAAGAATACGGTTAGCCGCTTGCTCAACAGGCATAAGCATAAAAAAGTCTCGTCGTTATCTTACTTAGACATCCTGACCGTCTTCCAGTAGAATAACTGATTCTAATGGTGAGGATTGGTTTGCGTGATGAATTGGAGAATGAAGTTCGAAAATTATCTAGGCCAGGTCGAGAAAAAGTTTCGGCGCTATCTATCGCAACACTTGAAAAATTCTTCGAATTTGTGTGGGAGAATACCCTAGAGGGGCATATAACACGTGATATCGTATAGTCACGTGCATGCTACTCATCAGACGACAAGTCCTTCAGGATGTTGTCATGGTGCTCTCAGGTGCCTTTCCCTGGATAAAGTAATTATTTTCCGAGTGGGATACGAGCTCTACCCTAAGAACCCCCTCTATTTAGATTCCACTTAGGACCAGACAACGGGTGGTATACACTTCTTCTCTCTAAATGCATGTGATATGGCCCAGAACTTTATTAATATCTAAACGTACAACTCGCTTGTTGGGTTATACAGTTTAGATCAAGAAATTGAGATTATCAACGCCAGATGGGCCTATCCAGCAATTGCATATACACCCTCCAAAGCTGTAATGTCAAAATTCACAATGACCTCCAAATCCGTGCCGTCCAATCCTCATACCGTTACCTCAATTACTTCGGCACCTTTACCTTCTTGTTCTTCCTGGCCCAAATCAATCGTGACCGGAGTGCTAATGTCAAGGGTGACATCCGATTCGGGTTGCGCCAGCTCCACAACTTCCGTCATTTGTTCCTGGGCTGCTACAGGCTCCGCTTCTTCTTGGGCCACTTCTTCGGCCACGTCTGCTTCCCGGATTGGTTCTGGGGCTGGCTCCGAGACTGGTTCTGGGGTGGCCGCGTGAGCTGCTTCCTCCGGCTGTACTTGGTTGGCAACCTCAGGTACATCTGTAGTGTTCACGGACTCGATGAAAGACGTCTCTTCAGCAGGTGACACTTCCTCAACAGGCAATGGCTTTTCAACAGGAGCCGCTTCCTCAACAGGCGATGGCTTTTCAACAGGAGCCACTTCCTCAACAGGCGATGGCTTTTCAACAGGAGACGCTTCTTCGACAGGCCATGTCTTTTCGGCGGGCGATGCCTTCTCGCTAGAAGTCGCTCCGGATCTAGTTGACTTGGGTGTAACTGAAGTAGAACCTGCAGGGGTGGGTGTAGAGGGCGGAGGCGTCGATGCAAGTTTCTTCGTATGCAGAGCACTTTCTGGTCTCATTGATACAGGACTATGACCACCGTGGGAAGTCCGCGAAACGGGACTTGCCGAGGGCTTCCGGGGAGGCGACGTATGGGGAACGACGGACTTGTCTGCAGTCTTGGAAGCTGAAGACTGAGTTGGCCTCATCATGCGGGCCAAAAAGCTCTCATCGACATCTTTTTCCTTCTTAAGGACAGGGTGGTCACGAGCTGGCTGTTTCGGAGGGGGGCCGATACTGGACCTCGAACGGCCGACGGTCGAGTTTTGTCTCCGGAGGCCCCGATGCGTTGTCTTTGTGGCCGTCGTAGCGACGGTCGCTATGCTTGCTCTGCTGGAAGCCCTAGCCGAAGGCTGATGAGTGCTGTCATAATTGCCGGCTTGTCTTGACTGTGTCTGACGAGTCACGTTGGCCTTTGTGGCCGAGGCTGCTGTGTGTGTCACGAGTCCAGCGGGAAGCTGCACAGGACGGGTGGGCGACCTCGGTTTCGGCTTGACCAAAGTAGCACTCTTAGGAGAGAGTGTACGGACAGACGCTGGCTTCTTTGAGGACGATGAAGCCGTGGACCTGCTTGTTGAAGAGGATGTTGATTTTGGCGAGACCGTTGTCTTCTCTGATGAGACCGTCGTCTTTCTCTCCGGAGTTCTGGAATGCTTAGGTGCCAGAGACTTGGAGGGGCTGGTAGGTGTCTTCAAAGGAGCAGCCACAGCCCTCTTCTCCGGCTTTGAGTGTGCCGTAGAGATTGCTATAGGCACACTCTTGCTAGCTTTAGCTTTGACGGGGGATGTGGCAGCCGTGGCGGCTGGCTTGGACGCATCCTTGCCTTTGGTACCACTGACCGTCTTGGTCTTCGCAGCAGTGGTGGGCGTCGCCACTGTAGGCTGTTTTGAAGAAGCACCAGCATGCTTTGCAACATTGGTGCCAGACGGGGTCTTGACATCCTTGACAGTCGGGGCTGTCTTCACAGAGGCCAGTTCGCTCTGTACCTTACCCGTGGCTTTTCCAGGGGATCTGCTCCTGTTCGCTTTTCTTTCTGTTTTCTCACGGGACAATTTTGGCGCTACAGGCTTTGACGTAGTTGAAGGAGGAATAGTAGCCGGAGCCGAAGCGGGTACTGAAGCCATGACCTGAGAAGGGGCAGACACTATTGCTGGTACCGGCGTGTCTGTGGCTGATTTGGGTGAAGGTGTTCTCAGAGGGAAAGGCTTTATTGGCTCATCTGGTGTTTGGACGTTTGCTCGCCAGATGGCGACTGCTGGTTTTGCATGTGTTTCGACACTCTCTCCGGCAGTAGTGCTGGTTGCATCTGTCTGAGAAAGGACGGTTTCCCCCTCACTCTCGCCGCTGACCTTGCGGGCCTGTGAGGCGTCGGAATCTGAACTGTTGTCTCGTTGCAGACCCACTCGGCCACCCTTTTCAACTGTAATGAAACTGGTACGCACTCGGGAGAGTGGTCCGGGAGGATCTGAAGCTAGACCGGGAAAAGGAAGTTAGCACTAGCTATGAGACACAGAGAAGGGTAAAAACGCACCCTGAGGTTGAAGGGCTGGGACCCGCCCACGGTCTGGTGGACTTGTCTCCCCCTTATTCTCAAACATCGCCCGAAGGTTTCTGACTTGACTCATCGTGGTATTTGGCCGTCGACTCGTCGGCAGAAGGGGACAAGGCAGGCCGCTGGTGATGAAAACAAGGAGCGCAAGTGGCGGCGGCCACCAGCCGGCGCGGGTGACTGCTTTGGTCTTCGGAGAAAGGAGTCGTACGGGCCTGACTCAAGTTGGAGGATCGAACGAGCGAGAGCTCAGGTCGCAACTGACGACGGAGAAAGCACCGGAGTGTGTCGTAGCTTGTGGCGGCCGGCTCTTGTATTCCCACCTGGCTGCCTTCCCGTCTAGAGTTCGAATAGAAGCCCACGGAGTTCCGAAGAGCAACGGACGTCGCAGGCTCAGCAGAGAGGAAGGGAGCTAGGCTGCCAGAAAGGGGAAGAAATGTGGGTATAATTCAGTAGAAAGGACAAAGCAGAAGAAGAAAAAGATAGCAAAGATGCAGCAGATGCGATAGATGCAGTAGATGCAATAGATGAAAAAATGAGGAGAGAGATTCTGGCTTGTGAGTGCTTCCGGATGACCTGTTGTTTATGTGTTGGAGATTGTGTTTGTCAAACGAGCTGCCTAGGCAGAGGAAATGCTTGGTGGAGGCCTGGGCTGGTGCTTGTGAATGTGGCTCCAGAATTAAAATTATTGGGGCCAGGTGCCTCTTCAGTCACGCGTTTCAGGAGAGCTATGTCAGTAATAACGCTCCGTTTAGGCAAAGAAGAGTGCTAGAAAGGTTGCGGATCAATACGGATGAGGGAAAACGGTGTAATTTAGCATGGCGGGCATCGTGCAACAATTTGCGCGGCGGGCCCGAGAGGTGGCAGGCAGAAGCCATCGCATAAAACGGCCGCGAGGAGGGGGAGTGATGCACGCCGCGTTTCGCGTTGCTCTGGCCAGATGGCCGTTCATGCATTTGCGACGGGCGACGGGCGCGATTGCCACCTTTAGCCCCTGAAGGTCTCCCACGTCTTCCATAACGGGTAAGAGCGACAGGCAAACCCTAGCCAACCATGTGGCAGGACCGACAGCCATGACTTCGGTTGGGCGCACCCACCGCTCGGAAAAGATTCCTCGGGGGTGGGAGAAACACGAACAGAAGCAAGTACAGGGGTGTTTGTGCAGTATACGGTGTACATAGTAGTGCACACTGGTGCATGCGAGAGACCTTCTCATCGTATCGTGAACAGCAGCGGGCTCAGCAATTTCGCCGCTTTGTCGGAAGTGACACCTTCCCCGTATTACTTCGTAAAATGAGAAATAGGGGTAACCATTAAGAAGGAACCATCCGCATAGACCCTTTCCCGAAGAAGGCAAGAGCCCCACTCGGCGCGAGACAAGAAAGACGAAGAAGGAAGAAGAAAAAAGGTGCCTGGAGGACAATCGAGATCGTCAACTGAAGAGGTACTGACCGCCAAGGCAGAAAGGAGCAGCATCAGTGGCTACAAATGAAATAAGCGGAAATGCCTTGTCCACAAAGTGGGAAGTGCCAAAGGCGCTAAGCAACGCATTCCGCCTTCCGATGGTCGGCGGGTTGAGCTGCGCGGGTACCCCGCCATTGGCTGAGCAGAATTGCACTTTTCATGCTGGCCGCAATGCGAGGCGAAAGTCTCCGAAAAAGGATTGCTCTACGCAAAACTGACTGTTTCCCCTCGAGCCATTGAACCGCAACCATGGCAGCCAGAAGAACGCTGAGAATCGGTGAGCATGGCTGAGTGGCACACCATGGCTGTCCCGTCTGCTGACAGGCCGTTCCGCAGGCCTCATCCCCGGTGACGGCATTGGCAGGGAGGTGATTCCGGCCGGCCGGCGCATCCTGGAAGCGCTGCCGGCCAGCCTCGGGCTCAAGTTCTCGTTTGTCGACCTGGAGGCCGGCTTTGAGACCTTCCAGAAGACGGGCGCGGCGCTGCCCGACCAGACGGTGGAGATCCTGAAGCAGGAGTGCGACGGAGCGCTGTTTGGCGCTGTCTCGTCGCCGACTACGGCCGTCAAGGGCTACTCGTCGCCGATTGTGGCCCTGCGTAAGAAGCTGGACCTGTACGCCAATGTGCGGCCGGTCAAGACGGCGGTGGGCGAGCGGGGGGTGAAGCCGATCGACATGGTCATTGTGCGCGAGAACACCGAGGACCTGTACGTGAAGGAGGAGCGGACGTTTGAGGACCCCCACGGCCGCGGAAAGGTGGCTGAGGCGATCAAGCGCATCTCGGAGCACGCGTCGTACCGGATCGCCGCCATGGCCGGCGAGATTGCGCTGCGGCGCCAGAAGATCCGCGAGGCCGGCGTGCCCAGCATCCACAGCCGGCCGGCCGTGACGATCACGCACAAGTCCAACGTCCTCTCGCAAACGGACGGCCTCTTCCGCTCGGTGGCGCGCCAGGCCTTGGCGGCACAGAAGTTTGTCGACGGCGGCGTCGGCATCGAGGAGCAGATTGTCGACTCCATGGTCTACAAGCTCTTCCGGCAGCCCGAGTACTACGACGTCATCGTGGCGCCCAACCTGTACGGCGACATCCTGTCCGACGGTGCGGCCGCCCTCGTCGGCTCGCTTGGCCTCGTGCCCAGTGCCAACGTCGGTGAGGGCTTTGCCATCGGCGAGCCCTGTCACGGCAGCGCGCCCGACATCCAGGGCAGGAACATTGCCAACCCGATCGCGACGCTGCGCAGCACCGCCCTGATGCTCGAGTTCCTCAACGAGGAGGCTGCGGCTGCCAAGATCTACGCTGCTGTGGACGCCAACCTGGTCGAGGGCAAGTTGCTGAGCCCTGACCTGGGCGGCTCGGCCACGACGGACGAGGTCGTCGAGGATGTCTTGCGTAGACTCTAGATTTCCCGCCGGGACCTCATCTTGGCGTCGGGTAGACTAAATAAAGGGACAATAAAAGTATCTGTTTATATTTGGCTTACTTCATAGGACCTACGTGTGACTAATCTTAAGAGAACGATGGAAACTAAGCACAATGTTGAGCACATCATCTATGTGATGACTAATCATTGCAGACTATACTATTGAACTTGGCCCAAGCGGCTTTTATGTAATTCGTATAACTATGGCATAAAAGTTTGGATATATCGAACGGCCTGACCAGGCTCTCCCCCGGCGAAAAGCCGTGTCAAAAATCAAGACTTGTGGTCTATACTTGTTTATTGTTCGCTGATTGGTATAATACGAGGATGAGAATCAAATGACAACACACTTCACCGGCAAGCCGCAGGGGCCCTCGGTGCTCTTCTTCATCTCCGACGGTGTCGGTGCTGCAGCCGCCTTTGCCGCCGCCGCATCGTAACCTGAAGCCGCGCTTGCACCTGCACCAGCCTTTGCCGCCGCCGGTGCCGAAGCTGATGAGCTCTTGCCTACACGACATACCACGTCTTAGCCGTCTCTTCGTTCACCTCGAGCACGAGTGCTTGCCGTCGCGGGCATGCCGTCATCGATCTCGTTCTTCAATTCAATCACGCACCGGTCGACTTGGCAACGGTCTTGTAGAAAGACTCGCCCTGCGTCGTCGCGATCTCGAGCTCCAGCGCCGAAGGCTGCCGGCTGCCGTCGGCACCAGCAAAGGTGCCTGCACCCCAGGGCGAGCCGCCGTGGATCTCGGTCATGTTGGCCAGCTGGCCAAACGCCGTGCTGTAGCCGAGCGGCACGTAGATGATGCCGTGGTGGGTGAGCGTGCTGATCGTGCTCAGAGCAGTGACCTCCTGGCCACCGCCAACGGTTCCCGTGCTGATGAACACGCCAGCATACTTGCCAGCGTAGCCACCGGTGGCCCAGATGCCGCCAGTCTTGTCCCAAAAAGTCTACCGGGGGGTGTGAGAAAGGTACGCTTCAGACACAATGTTGTCGGCCGATAGCCTCGCCATGGGGGTGGATTCTCACCTTCCACTGGGCAGGGAAGTTGCCGAAACGAGTGGGGATACCAAACAGGAAACCGTCGTACTCCTTCAGCGTGTCAGGGTCGGAGAGGATCTTGATGTCGGTCGGCTGGCCAGGAGCGTGCAGCTTCGCAAGCACATCGGCGGGGAGGGTCTCCTCGATCCTTCAAACACAAGAGTGAGCAAGTGAGATGCATGGATGGGGGAGGGATGGCTTCTACTCACTGGAACAGATCGGCAGAGCCGCCAGCCTTCTCAATGCCAGCCTTCTCAGCCTCCGCCAACTTGCGGATATGGCCGTACATAGAGTACTTGGCATGTCAGCTAGCTGCCTGCTTTCTGCAAGACACGGACGAATACTCACAAAGACGATAGCGATCTTGGCCATGGTGACGGTTGCGTTGTATGAAATATGGGAGATTGGCTGAGAAGTATGTTGACAAAAGGTAGTAGGTGGGGGGACTCTAACAGACGAAGGAGGGGACGTTATATACAACACGCCCACCGGTCCCTGTTAAGGCAGCAGGTCCTAGCGGCCCGATTTTCGGTCGATACATAGGATCTCTCCTCGTACAGAACGCTCGTAATCATTAATCAGGCATGGATAGGGAAGGGAGTGGCGTTAATAAGCCCCCAACCGCATTACTATCCCACCAAGTGTGGGGCGGCCCCGTTTCCTTCCTGCCGTGGCTGTTTTGTCCAGTCGTTTATATCGTCTATACAGGAAAGACCGTTGCTTCAGGGACAAGGTCCCAAAAGCTGGACGATCGCGAGTTGGCGCCTAAGACCTGCAGTGCCATGTATGGATTTCATGCGAGTACTTCGGAGCACTGCGGATCCGCTGATAAGTCGTATTCAAACTGACCGCTTCTGCCGCTGTTTCTACTGCTGTTTCTAATGTGATGTTGCCTCTTCAGCTCTCGCTGCCTCTAGCTTTAGTCTGAGGCGAGTCTGTCTATTGAGAAAATACAGTTTAGGGAAAAAAGAACAACCCTGGCAGCTTTGGGGAAAGATCGAATCGCCAAAGGGCGCAAAAGCACCACTTCACTTTCGAGCTTGTAGACCGCCCCACCTATGAATCAGCAATGACTCCATCTCGATAAGCTGTTGGACCCCTCCAGACCTGACAGCCGGACTGACTGCCCGGCAACCCCCCCACATTCGTTATTAGTGTCTTTGTCGTTCCTGACAAAAAACTGTGGAGAATATTGTAAGCATACTGTCAGCGGTTGTGCGATTGGAGCCAGGTTTATGGTTAGATTTCACCCTCGCCTCGTTACGTGTTTGCTTGGAAATCAGACACAGCCGCTCTGGTACATAGTACCAGAACGGTACTGTGAATTCGGCCTAAATTGTGGTCGTTGTTAGCCAAAGTCGGACGGTTTTCGACCGAATTAGACCGTGTAGGCGCCCGAGGTGTTTCCATACATAGTAGTAGCTCTTGACTGGTATACTGTCTGTCTCTGCCGAGGGTCCTATGGAACCAATTCAAACCATCCTGGGCGCCAGTGTACAAAGAAGTCGTCTCCAAAGGCCGTACATAAGATAGGCTTTCGCACCGGCTGCACACGCAAGCCGAGTCTATACGTTACCTTGCCGTTTCAAGAAAGTTCCAGACCCTGCAGCCGGCTAGCCAGTACCTCCAGGTCCATCGAAATGTGCTCCAGCTCGACTGTCTCGGCCATTGCGGCCACCTTGCGGCCACCGTCGTCCAGTTCCCGTCGCAGTCGTATCGCCGCCTGCACCAGCGGCTCCACGTATCGCTGCTCTATGGCCGGCCCCATCCCCGGTGGCACCACCGTGGCCCGGAACCGCTTCGACTGGAACAGAAAGTACGCAAAATTGGCTGCCTGCAACAAAAACGGCGAGTTCTGAATCCAGTATTCTAGCAGCACAGCTCGTGCATCGTCTTCTGGAGTAGTCGCCGTCACGTCCTGGTGCAGCGCCTGTAGGTCTGGGAAGATGGCGTACTGCAGCTGTTCGACCGCTTCTGTGCTGGCAAATGGAGTACTTGATGCTGCTGCTGCTGCTGCTGCCGCCTTCTGGGCTCCAACTCCGGTGCCATTGCCTGCCGCAACGATCTCCTCCCGAAGCCATGTCACCGCGCACGCCTTGAGCGAGGCAAACATGCAATTCTCCAGCAGATCCTGCAGGATCTTCAGACGATCCTCCGGGTCTGGATCGGCATGCAACACCGCGCCTGCCAACGACGTGGCCGCATTGCGCACCGGAAGCGACGGGTGGAACATGGAGCAGAGCGTCAGCAGATGGTGGTAAGGCATGAAAGATGTTGGCACAGGCGCTTCGGCGCTGGCGGGCGACTCTGAGTACAGCCCGCCGTGTTCCAACCACATGCCAATGGTCACAATGGCCTCGACGGTTCCTGGTGATCGCCCAACCTCGGATGCTGCGCCGTCTTCAAGATGCGTCTTCAGGATCGCATAATGGTCTGGGAATATGTGCATCAGGGGCACCGGGGCATCCGCTTCAAACACCTCTGCCGAAAACACCCAGTATGCCAAAAGGCAAATTGTGCCACCCGTTGACAAGGGTATACCGTCAGGGCCTCCAGGACTGATGCCAGTAGCAGCGATATTCGATGCTGCCAGAGGATTACGTCGCACTGGCCTCTTGCTCACGCTTTGCACAAATGCATCCGAGTATTTGAGGCCGAGGTCCAGGGCAAGAGCCTAGATATAATGTCAGCGGGCACTTTGACGTGTCGAGAGGAGCAAGGTCTCGCCTCCTGGGCCAGGAAAAGCCACCGTGCAAACTCACCACAAGCTTCCCAACCGTAGAGTCCCGAGACACTAGATCCGGGTCTTCGCGGAATTTCTGCAGGGCTGTTGGACGGCCCGGCACAATCTTATTCGGATAGTAGTGTTCGAATAACCGTGGTGCCCAGGCTATCTCATTGGCGTTGACGTAGGCCTCGAGTATACATGTCAAGAACGACTGAAGCAGCCGTTGCTGCACAGCGCCCTCTGCCGGGTCCACAAGGTCCTCAGCCTCTGGATCGGGTATAGCCACGGCTGACTCGTCTGTCTGGTCCGTGTTGCTGGCCACCTGGCCGATGGTGCTGGTTTGCCGCTCCAACACACCCGGTGCTGGTGTGTTTTTGTCCGTGCTCGTGCTCGTGCCTTTGCTTGCGTTCGAAGATGCGGATCCTCCGGCTGCCAGATCCAGCGTCATCAGATGCGACTGTGACCGACGCAGTGGCGGCAAGGGACGTTTCTTTGCAGAGAGGGATCGAACTAGACCGAGAACGGCCGTCGTCATGGCCAGCCGATCGGGGCGGTAGGCAGCTAGGATGGTCCGCAGTGTCGTCTCGAGGAAACGAGATGGGTATTTCGTCTTGATCCGCCGATGAAGGACGCTCAACATTCCCAACAGCACAACAAAAGTCCGGGTGGTCGTATCGGCTGTCTGTGGATCTTCCTCCTCCCCCTCTTCGACATGTGCGAGTTCTTCTTCTCCGTCTTCTTCTTCTCCCCCCTCCCCGCCGCCCCTCCCGTCTTCGTCTTCGTTAGGTCCGCGAAGTCGGCTCGCCTTGAGCCCCTCCAACACTTCCAGCACCTTCAAGATCACCTCCCTCGGGTTGCCTAGCCGGGCGACATCGTCAAGGCAAACCTCAGACCCCGGAAGCAGCGGCACTAGCGTTTCCACCAAGTCCCAGCCGATTTCCTGCGTCAGCTGGACATCTTTTAGGATCTCGTGTAATGTGGGCAACACGTCGGGTGACATATTCTCTTGGATGAGAGTTAGATACGTGAACCGGTCGGTGACTGGCGGTCGCGCCTCGATGAGAGCATCTATGGCTGCTGAGCTTGTGGATGCAGCAGAAGCTGCCGTTATGCTCGATTCTGTCATTGTGCTCAGAGGGATCGAAGTATGTAGGCGTGGTAAATGTATGAAGAAGAGATAAAGTGACGGCATTAAGAAGCCAGTCTTCTTGCCTAATACTTGCAACAGAGCCCCGCTCAGAAACGGCGCTTCGGTCGACCAGCCCCGCTAAAGTACGTAGCTAGCTCCCCACTCCGCCCACTAATAATCAGGTCCAGGCCAACACAGTATTTCGTGGTCTGCGTGGTGCAAATAGCACAGTTTGCATAACTGCTGAAAAACGTGGGGTGATCCTCATGGCAGAACATTCACATCGATAGAGACAAGGTAGCCTGGCGTATTGCGTGCAGTATCCTTTGCATCCTGATCGCTCTTCAGTTGTTGCGTTGGTGAAGCTGTTTAGAGACTCAGCTAGCGGGATTGACAATTAAATAGCCATATAACAGGTTCAAAGCACGACAAGACGGTCTCCTGAAGGCGGTAAAGGCACGATAAGGGTCGAAAGATTAAGCGAATTTGTGCAAGATATGAGAGCAGAATATATGTTTTCCTTTTTGGGCCACTGAAGAACTGCGAGCAGGTTCCGTTGTAGCAACAGGGCATTCCCGTACGATTACTCCGTACATAGTACAGTATATTGAAGATCCTTATACTGGCCAGCTATGTACTCCGTATGATCGGCGAATAATCCGAGAAATTTAGATTAACCCTAAAGTTTCATAAATAAGTTCTACGAACAGTGCTTTCCAAGACCAAGACCTGTGGCTATCCGAATCTCAGGAACAGAATAGTTCCGGGCCGTACTCCGTACAAGCCGGCGCTCTGTGGAAGTATACACAGCATTTACTCAGTATTGCTGTTTCAGACCATAGACAGCTTTGTTCAAGTAGCGATAGTGATTTTTTAGCAAAGCTATACTTTAAAGAATCAGAGTAAGGGGAGAAAACAGCAACCGGCGTCATTTACCAACCCATACAAAAAAAATTGCTATCTCTGCATGAGATCTGGTAATAGTCTACCTTTGAAGTAGCACTTTATATTGTTTTTGCAGTCGCCTCTCTGCAAACACGTACTGGCTGATCAGGTCAGAGTAGACAAATAATCACCGGAGTAGCATTCGTATGTTGGCTATACAAGATCAACACGTATACTTAATTGGATTTGTTTTCACTGTAATTTCAAACAAAATATGGAAATTCATTTTGAATCACTCTCTGTACGGGGTATTTACCAACAATACTACATGTTCCCTGCGGACTTTTTTCAGATATATAGATAAATACTGTGTTCAAATCATCTAATCTGATAAGCATCCATGCCTCTTCCATCCTGTAAACTAAAATTTCCATCGCCTAGATCACATGGCGAGACGAATATGCTGTTCCATACCAAATTTCCTTTTTCGTATCTACCTCATGACTGTGGCCGAGGAAGCCAAGAATTGGTAGCGACCTTTTCGCTCAATCCACGTAGCGACAGAGGGCTGTACGGACCTTATGACCACTCTCTGTCCGCGTGATGGACGGTCTGAGACAATGAAGTACAAGGCGTCCTGTCCTCCATCACACAATGTTTCCCTTCATTCTCCCTGCTGTTTCATTTGTCCAGACAGCTCCGGTTTGAGAAGAGCGGGTGGGCAGTGTGCTCGCTAGAGCAGCGAAATGAGATTCTACTCGGTTCGAGTTCCCTTCTCCGTAATGACGACCCTTTTTTAAAGGGATAAAATGGCACGAGTTGGTTTTTGTAAATTGAAGGCATAGTCTCAAAAGCCTTCCGCCTGCGGGAGCCACAAAAACCAACGTAGCTATATTGCTAATATCTTGCATAAATTAAAGTACTTCGCGTATGAATCGGAAGGCCAGCAAAAAATGCCTAACAGAGCTCTCTCGAGGCATCAATAAATTGATCGATACAAAGCACTATTGAAGAAAGCATGACCCGTCTCATGCTACCTAAATAAGCAAAACAGAATTGAAGTCACTATAAGCTATATAAGTCATCTAGAAGAGCAAATCAAAAGGCCGCCCTAGCCGTCAAAGTATTCTCAAGAAAGAAAACGGGGATACTCGAACTTGAAACAATCAAAAACCCAGTACAAGAACAAGATGCATCGAAAGCTACCCGCTCACTTCCCGTAATCTGTTTGAGAAGAGGCGGTCAGTAACAATAAGCATCTTGTATTTCGGTGGAGCAACCAAAGCTGATATCCCCAAACATTGGAGGATTGGGCCTCGGGTGTCACGATGGCACCCGACACAAAGCATATATGATGCAACTGTATAGCTGAGTGCAATGAGGAAAATAGGGACGAATGCCGCACTTGCGGAGATGCAAGGGCGACTGAAACGGAAAGTTTAAGTGCCGGGGCGCAATAGAAGCAGTCCCGGTTGGGGCGTTTGGGTAAGAAAAAAAATCGTAAATGGGGTGTGAGGTTTGGAGAAAGGAAAATTGTAAATGAGAAATGATGCTTTCTTGACACAACAATCAGGTATCCATCATGACGTTGTCAGATCTCCCTGCCCATGCATAATGCAAGTAATTGCATACGGATCCCCCCCTTTTTAAAAAAAAACATTGTCCCGATTGAGTCTGTTGGAAAAAAATGCCGAACTCACATGGGTCAATGGGAGCGGGCTTTTGAACATTGGGTTCACCATTCTTAGTACTGAGGGGGGTAGGCATTGTGTTTCCAATAGTAGCCGACATGGAGGGTTCTCTCGGTTCTCGTTTGTATCAGGTGTCGATAACGCAACCGAGCACAACAGAAGCGAATATTCGAAATACAGAGCTAAAACCGAGAGCAGTCGTGATCTGATGATTGCTTGTAGTGTTGCTCTTTCTGTCGTTAGCTTATCTCCTCGTTTCGATCTATGATAAGGAAGAAAAATGATTGCACAGCAAAAACAGAGGCTGAGAGGTACTAAAAGTAGGAGTTTTTGGGAAGCTCTCTAGAAGTATCGTCAACTAACACATAGGTGATTTTCTAAAAATAAAGAGCAATAAAAACGAGAAGTTTCTGTTCTGGATAGAAAAAGCTCAAGGAAATCACTCACAATATTTAATAGTCCTGTTCTGGCAGTGTAAAGAAGTCCGCGCCTCAATGTTAGGTCAAGATCAAAGGTTGGGCAGATGGTAGCGTTTTTATATCTCTGCTCGATGTGCCAAGGAAAGGCGTATCGGGCAACCTGTTTTATTCTTTATTCTGCTTCCCACACTTCTATCGCCCTCCATAACCGGAGACAGTAGGCGAAGCCGGAGGAAGGAAAAAGCAATATTTACTACATATCCGTCCTGCCTCATCATTTCTCGTACACAAAAAATGGTTGCCGCTCCTTTTCGGAGTAGCATGGGTTGTGCTTTGAAGCAAATGATTGGGTAAATAAGAGCTAAAACATTTACCAGCATGATCATAATCTTCATCCTTCCTGAAAACAGGAGAGTACAACATGGAGCTACGAGGGTGATATCAGTGTCAGCTTTCGGATTTTCTTGCCATTGTGTGCGCATTTGATCATTGATGACGGTGCTGATAATGAGACTTTCAAGACACTACGCGAGTAACCGGCTATAGAAGCTATATGGTACAGAAGGAGAGGGAGGTGGGCCGTTCATGAACTCTGACAGTTTCATATGCCTCCCAAGATCACCGGAGGTTTCCATTACATTTTTAAGCATCATAACCGGGGCGTCTTTATTTTACAAGCATCTATGAGTCGCCTCAGTTTACTGCACTATCAAAGAAGGATAGGCGACAGAGCAATTCCAAGCGGTTTTAGAGCATGAGATCAAGAAGCCTGGTGCCGAGAAGTAGCAGTGTGCTTTTTCTAAAAGCTACAAGGGACATAAAGAGCATGGTAACCCCTTTTTTCTTCATGAAAATACATAGGAACATTCGAAAGACCCCCCCCCCCCCCATATAAATGGCAATTCCAAACACACGGGCGCCTCGATAACTGCACGTAGTAGCCTATTGAACTGTAACAGAGTGAGCTGAGCACAAACCCGTAATCGGCGCCACGGCCCGAGAGAAGAAGCAGCCTTACCTTAAACTTGCCATCGACCCTTCGTCCAGGGGCCAGTGTTGCATCACACTTCTTCTCCTACGTCCGGAATCCAACCGGGTGGCTTCATGTATCTAGCAACAGCCCGACTTTCAGTGTAATCTTAGGGGAAACGGTGTGAAACTGGACAACGTCATCTTGCCACAAATGATAAGACAAAATAAAGACAGGACAGTGTTGAACGACAGCCGGGGATGGCTTCCCGGGATAACACACAGGCAGTGTGCCTTACAGACATGCGTCATCGAAATAACCAGTCTAGAAAAAAATGCAATCAACCGTTCGCCTGACCGGTTCGCCTGGCTGGGTCGCCTTTTCACCCTATCTTTCTCCATCCCTTTCGCATGCACATACGTCAGGTCTGCTCGTCTTTCACATTCCTTTTGGTCCTCCTTGTTCAACCTTTATTTTTTCAGCTTTCAAATGTCCCCGAAAAAGGTTTCATAAGTGCTGCGAGGTAACTGTGTGGCACATAAAGGTGAGCAGGTGCGTACAAAAGCATTTTTTTCTATTTCTTTTTCCGGCAGAGGCTAACACGTGCAGATTTG
Organism: Grosmannia huntii; assembly: GCA_019925595.1. Taxonomy (NCBI): domain Eukaryota; kingdom Fungi; phylum Ascomycota; class Sordariomycetes; order Ophiostomatales; family Ophiostomataceae; genus Grosmannia; species Grosmannia huntii. The sequence continues at coordinate 413,818 of JADHKJ010000014.1, forward strand.
ATACGACATCCGTATGTACTCCGTATGTCCTCCGTACTGTTGAAACAGCATACACCGGAATCCAGTTACCAAAACTAGCTCTGCAAAATGAGGCCCGCGCAGCATCTTACGTATCCGCCTCTTCGCCGAGATCGCCCTGATTTACAGAGATGCGAGCTACATTGTACGCCCCATCGAATCCAACATGACTCACAGGTCACAGGTGACGCGCAAGTGCGAATTAAAGAAAATGATACGGCTAAGGTAGGATATCTGTTCTTGTTGGGGCAAATACAGGCGCGGCAAGCTGCAACAATGAGGTAATCATAGAAGTAACAGATGCATGTAGGAAGACCGCCTAATCCCCGCCCTGCCAGTAGGAAACTGTGCAAGGTTGGTTGGGTAAAACCCAAAAGAAAGGAGCGAATACGTCCGGTTCATCTGGCACATAATTATGACCGATAGAAAGTAGGTTGAGTCAAAATCGGTTGATTGATCGTGCGAAATAAGTGTAAAGAAGAAAAGAAGGAATGTAAACAAAAAAAGCAGGCAAAATTTCAATCTCATGGAGAAGCGCCACACGTGACTAAGGCGGGGATTCAAGTCACGTGGGTGACAACGAGAGTAATAAATACGCGAGTGAAAATATTTTACGTCTCTATCGAAGGCTTACTTCTCTTTCCTGCAATAATTTCACATTGCCTCAAGCAATATTTGCTGTTACATGGACACTGCTCGCAGACGTGCAACCATTATGGGGGCGGCTTTTCTGAAAACAAGCAGGAGCTTCAGTATCGATGACAAGATACACAGAAGTTTTGTCACCGCATTGCTGCTTCACAGGTAAGAGTGAGACTGACGCCAGTAGACTAGTCATATCAAGCTGTATCTCCTTCGCATCGTCTTTCTTTTTTTCGTTTTCTTTTTTTCTCGTTCAGCGTCTTTGCGCACGATCGTCCTGCTACTCAGCATTACTTGCACCCACGAATATGCCTACCGCTGCATGCATTCAATGTGCAGTTCGGTCAACTTATATTATCGTTCAATGTGGAAGAAAAACCAAAGGGTCTAGACAACCCGTCCAATCCACCCTGCTGGCGTCGATTCAAGTGCGTCAATGGGACTAAATAGGACAAACATCTCGCCCATATACAATCTAGCATGATATGAACACGACGCCTTGTCCCTCGTGAACAGAGCCGCATGAAGAGTTGAAGGAGCCGATGCGTAGATGGAGATTACGGAGTACGATGGGCAGAACAAGCAGCAGGCCGCTCGTTCATCAATGCCAGACGCAAAGCGCACCAATGTGACATCTCACCATTTTAAGCGAAACCTGGCGTTACCTTCCTGTTGGACAAAAGTGGACGCCATAAATTAAGCTCAAATGGGGCTCCCACGCAGGCTGTTGGTTGCAGACAGTCTCGAGTAGTTTATTAACGCACTTCCCGAATGGCCCAGAGAGTTTCCCGTAGTTATCTTTTGCGCGGTATGAATTTCTCGCAAAGCACGTGTTCTCCAGCTTATAGAGGCCTGACCGTTCCATACGACGTACTTCCACAGCACAGCCACCGGCGACTGGAGGAGCACCGACAGAGATACGTCGGTCGCCCGAATAGGAAAGGACCGTGGCAGAGTCGCGGCCAAGGCCCCTTCCCTGTCAGACGGAAGTTGGGCACACTCCCCTTCCCCAACTTCCTTCCTCTTCCCACGATCCGTAACTTTCGGATTGCACTTCCAAACATATCTTACTCGCACCATCCACTTCTGCGTATGAGCACATTGCCCGCGTTCAGTTGTTGGCTTCACCATCATCTGTGCAACCTGCTTTTAGCTTGACAGATAGGCACAACCGCTGTCAGTCACCACAACTGTGACGTTTCTCAAAGCTAAACCAAAGAGCCTCACCTTTTGGGCGCACAGCAACCCGTTTTGACAACTCATAGCTCCTTACCTCCCACGAGCACATATGTGAGGTCGGCAAGTGACCAAGTTAAGCGTTGCAGTGACCTGCCTGCGGGCTTGAAAGGAAACGGGGAGGAGTATAAATAGCCCCGGCGGTGCTTCTTTCTTCATTCTCGTCGTCGCAGATTCTTTCAGCAACATAATTCCAGCACTCTTCGCAAAAGCCTTTGCCTTCAATAAACCAACACAAACCAGAGGCGCACTGTTTGCCTGTCGGCATTTAGCACGACACCCTCCGCATGGCAGCCCACGTCTCCCCCGCCAACTCGTCGTTGGGGGACTTTGACTTTCTCCCATCCGACGATGAATCTTGGGCTTTTATGAGCACGCCAGTCACTGGCTCTCTTTCGGACGCGTCTATTGCTTTCCAGCCGAGCCCGGCTAGCCACAGTCTGGCGTCGTATGGCGTTGTCGCTCAGCACCATAGATACCGGGGGCCAAGCCCAAGTCTCAGCAGCTTGAGCATGAGTCCTGGTCCCTTTCAGATGGTGCCAAATTCATCGCCACCCCCTCCGACATCTGCGCCATCACCGGTCCTCCTCTCGGCTCATGGCCAACGACAACCGACTTCATACCCGGTACAGTACACTGACTCAATGACTGCCTCATTGAACGCCACCGGCCTTTTAACCGACAATGAGCTCCCCATGTCGCCATCGGACGTCTCAGTTAATACAAGCGTGCTTTTGTCTTCGCCAAGTACATACCTCCTAGGTCAGCAATATGCCTGTAAGTTCATTCCTTGACATATTTTCCTACCATGTCTAACCTTTCCTCCTTCGCAGCACTGAGACCAGATCCCTATTCTGAAGCTCTACAGGCCTCTGGGCTGGGAAATGACTTTTCAAGGATTGGACACGAAAATATGCAACATCAAGCCCGGCTACAAGCCCAGGGTCAGCAGCAGGCAGCCGGGCTCGACATCCCCTTCCAAATGCAGTCCCCTGCCAATGTCGACCCTTGGAACCCGATGGATATATCCGAACAGTACGATTCCCCGATGTTCACGATGGACGATTATGGTTCGCCATCCCCGCAAGGCGCATTTGCCTCTATAAGTCTCGCCTCTGTTCAAGAGGCCAATCTGCGGTCTGCGCACAACTTCATGCTGGAATCCATCGCTAGCACGTACGAGCAACAACAGTCTCAAAACCAGCCACTTTTCCAGTTTGAGCAATTCCAAATGCAGCAGTTTCTCCAGCAACAACGGTCGCCCATGCGGCAGCCGGCACCCGCAGCCGCTCATACACCAACTGTTACCAAGGCTATGCCATCGGCTGGCTCCTTCACCAAGTCAGCCCCCTCAAAGCTTGCCACGGGCAACAGGGACAAAGTAAAGGGTACAGGGTCCCGGGTTGAGAAGAGAAAGGCCACGAATAGCTCCTCTGCCGCCGAGAAGTTTCAAGCCGCCACAAATGCTAGCACTGGCAACAGCGTCAGTAGCGAAGACAAATTCATCATTGTCACTCCCACGACTATCAGTTCACATGCTAGCAGCGGCAGCAAACAAAATTTATTTGACCACCTCGAGGCTTTCAGTGCCACCCAGAAGGGCCGTAAAGGTCCTTTGGCTGACGAAGTTAAAGAAGGAGCGCTGCAAGTCCGCCGCCTGGGAGCATGCTTCTGCTGCCATGCTAGAAAAGTCCGCTGCGACGCAAACCGCCCGTGCAAGAACTGCACAAGGCTTGCAACGGCTGTTCCTCAGGTTGTTTGCTGGCGCTTTGATGATTTCCTTGTGGAGCTGTTCCCGGCCATAATTCGCTCCCACTTCCGCAAGGACGAGATGGCGGCGTACATGTCCACCCACATTGCTGCTTTCGCTCAGCCGTGCACTGTTTTGCTGTCTTGTGGGCTGGCCTTCAAGAGCACGTTGGAGATCCGTGGCGCCAGGTTTTTCACTGCCAAATCGCGCGAAATACTACACCATGTGCGGTTGACCTTGTCCGGCAACCAGAGCCACCTAGATTCTTTCATGGCTGCGCCTATTGCCCTTGACCTATCTGAAACCTCTGGCACCAGCGCCTCGTCGCAGCAGGAGAAGATCAAGAGGAATTTGCGTGTGTACATCGATAACCTAATCAAGGAAGACTCCTATGTCGAACAGCTCACAGCCAATCTTCGGCAGACTGATTTGCCCAAGAAGATTCTGACTATTGTCCGAAAGTACTATTTTGAAACAAATGTGAGTGTTGACTGCATCGCTCCTCGACGTTCAAGACTAACAGATGGCACAGTCCCTCATCGTCAAACAAGCTCTCGTCATATACACGATGCATTACGTGATGTCACATCACATCAGCCTCACGGAAAAGACCATTCGCGATCTCGCACCCTCAGGCATGGTACCACAGGACGACATATTTGTGACCCCGCGTGTGCTCAATCGGCAGGTCAAGGCCGTTCTCGATGAACTAATGCAGGAAGAGGTCGATAAGCTGTTCAAGATGTTTACGCGGGATCTGAAGCCAAAATCGCGCAGCTCTTGGGCCCCGTGCTTGGCCGCGTTCCTGGTCTTCTGTCTCTTCATGGAGGCTGTGGGCCTTGCTCTAGACCATTTTTCCCTTGCTCATAATGAATCCGACATACAGAGCGAGCGCGCCATGCAACCCAAATTCGCCCGTTCCGAGGCCGTCAAGCTCGGCCGGGCTATCGAAAACCTGCCCTTCCGCCAGTTTGCTCACCAATTCCACTACATATACCAGACAGGGTCAACCGCACAGGGCGGCTCCACGACTACTACCACCACGTCTACGTCAGGCTCTTCACCGGCATATTCCAGCAGCCAGTCTTCTTCGTCTTCATCTACGGCGTCATCTGCTGTGAAACCTGCTTTCAACCCTCTTGATGACGATAGGCTTCTCGCTTCGGGCGATCTGGATAGCCCAGCAGTGGAAATGGTTTCCAGCCTGCGTGCGTTGTTGTCTGGAGATTCTTGTGAGTCCCAAATTCATCTGCCCATACAAGTTTTTGTTCGCTCTACTCACATGCGCACAGGGAGTGAACTGGACTTTTTGGGAGGAGACTACGACTTGGACACCATAGAACCACATCCGTACCCGCGGGATGTGGCTTTCGACTATACCGGACGATTGTGCTCGGCATTTTTGCTATCTTTCAAGGGACCTAATAAGATATTCCAATCATCTTGAAGGTTGGCTTCTTTCCCCGTCTATGGTCAACCTGGACGGTTGTCGACACTACGTGTTTTGGAGTGATGATATTATGCGCGGATACGTTTTTTCACGAAAAAAAGAGGTGGGGTGGCCTAAATTTTAGCAAGGCCTTGTTGGGGCGTTGTGCGTAACATATGCAAGCCAGAACTCTGTTGTATTCCTACAAGACAAACTTTTGCTTTGCATGTGTTGCGGTGATGTTTTGAGCGTCATACATTTCGTAAATGTGAAGGCGCAAGCCTATTCGAAGAGCAAGCAAGAATGGTGTTCTTAGCCGGAGTAAATGGCCTAAGAATATCGCGTTGGTCCTACTGTTAACCATGTTCCTCTCCAGGAGTCTCACTGATAAGCCCCATATGCTCCTTCCTTCTTGCTGATGACGCAACAATGTCGGCTTCCAGCCCAAATGTCTAAATGCTGGATTTATGTTCCTGATGCTGGTCAAGAGTAAAGAACATAAAAAGAAACGATCTAGCCCACCGTGACAGTCATGTGTATATATGTTTCTTACAAGTCAAGCAAAGATAATCAAACGAGCAGAAAAGCACAGGAATATAAGATAGCCTCCCAAAGAAACTGAAACTGTTCAGAACCTAGTTCCAAGATATCGCAAAGCAACGCGCGCGTAAACCCACAAGCGGGAGAAGAGTGGAAGGTATAAGAATAAACAATCAAGGCTGTTGTTGCTTGGCGTCAAGGAATCCTCAGGTGTACCGCCCATTTATGTCAGGTGAAGGCTGTGATCTCGCAAGCATTGTAGCAATATGGACTTCTAATCCCGAGTCCCAGAACATCCGTGTACAAGTATAAAATCTGTGTGTTCCGCTGCCATGAGAACTGGCGACGGCAAAAAGGAAGTCATCCGACATAAAACGTAGTGATTCGATATATAGTTCGTTCCGGGCATGCATTTTGGGCTGTTCCATAAAGAGACTGGCTCGTTGAACAGGGCGGGCATCTTATGAAGAATGTCAAAATGGTCTGAAGGCGTTTGGTCGTAAAAAAAGGAAAAAAAAGAAAACGAACGGGCGAAAGGGAAGAAAAAGAAAGTATGGCTGAAGCAACTGGACAAAAAGAAAGACAGCGACCAGAGGTACGATCACAAGCCGCGGAACCGTGTCGCGGCAGCACTCCGCTCTTGTATCTGCTTTTCCGTGTTAATGTACAGACGGTCCAGAAAGTCCATGGCCGGAGCATCCTTGAGTATTTTGGCGACCTGAATGCCAGCAGAAATCAGCTGCAGAATGTTCCGGTCGTCCTTGAGCGGACGGGACTGGTGGCGGGCGGCATGCCGCATCTCCAGCGAGTTCTCCAGGATGGTGACAAACTGCTTAATCTGGTTGTTGTACAGCACGCGAGCAGGAATGCGCCGCTTGGTGGCCAGACGCTTCAGCAGCTGCACCCATTCAGTCCATTCCCGGTCCTGTGGGCGCGACACCCGCCGCATGTCCTGTGTCAGCGGGATAGGAAACTGGTATCGAGCGACAAAGTCAAAGGCACACGTCGATAGCCGGTCGTTGACCTGTGAGAGCACAGCGTCCTGCTCCTCGACATGCAGATGTGTCGGGAGGTGTGGCAGCTCCCGTTCTTGTTGGGCAATGTACTGGGGTGCTGGCCGTGGCAGCAGCTGGTGTGGGCCGTCGAACTCGTCACGGTTTCCACCGCGTCTCGGCGGCCGGCTCCGGCCGCCTTCATTCAGGCCAGCGGCAAAGCTTCCATTGCCGCTGTAGGCCTCGTGGCACGAGCCCAGCTGCATGGCCGACATGGGGGGTGGAGACTTGTCGTAGTTGCCGTCCATGGAGAGATCGGAGATGCTTGGCGACTCCGTCATGGTATCGTCACCCGAGCCGTTCGGGGAGAAGCTGGACTGGCGGCGCCGGGGGTGTGATGGGCGATCCATGTTGTCGTCGGTGGCCATCGGCATGATGCTGGCGAGGACCTCACGGGCCCGAGCATCGTCCTCCAACCTGTAATTACCACGGCCATTGGAGATGCCGACACCGCCATTTGGTGCGCCGGCGTTGCTATTGCTGCTGTTGTTGCTGATGCTGTTGTTATTATTGTTGTTGTTGCTGTTGCTGTTGATGTTGTTGTAGGATGGAAGGGTAGAGCCAATGGCTCCATAGCTGGGTGTACTCTGGTACGATGTCTGTTGCCAGCCGTAGCTTGGAGGGGGGGAATAAGGGTACTGCTGGTCGGACCGAGGAATGTGCTGAAAAGAGTTTGTGGCTACAGAAAGGCCATTGGGTGTTGATGAGAAGCCGAAAGGGGATGCAGCCGAGCCGGTTCGAGACACGTGCACACTTGAGAGCAAGAGATGTTATTGTTTGACACTTGGGGTAAGGTACGGGAGGGACGACAGGGGGAGCCCCTCAAGCTGGGTAGACTGATGGGGCCGATGGGACGTGTGGGAATGGCTTCCCAGCGATGTCACCTTACCTTGGTGGCCGATAAGGATCACGGACATTGTCATATCCGCTGTTCTGGTACCCATCGTTGTATCCGTTAGGCGGACTATTTGCAAGTTAGCCGGGTGTGACTGTGCTGGCCGTGCAATGGTGCCCGATATCTGGCTGGTCAGCCTCTAGGGAATCCAAAGGGTTTGTTGTCCGCACCTTCGAGTGGTAGGCCAGTGTGTGCCGTAGGCACTCTGGACCCGGTAGTTGATGTCTGCCTCGAGCATCTTGGCTTCCGAAACGGAAGTGGAAGTGGAAGAAGAGACCGTTCAGGGAAGAGTCTTTGGGGACGGCAGAGGCCAAACGTGGCCGGGAAAATGCTTAGGGAAAGGGCTTCAATTTGAGGCAAAATCGCTTCCTTCCGGTGGATGCTTGTTGACGAGCAGGGATGCAGCCAAGACCGAGCCTGATTTAAATTCACGCTACCAAATTCTGGAAATCAAAAAGAGGAACTCGCAGCCAAAGCAAGGACGCGGACGGGAAGATGGCTCTGTTCCAAGGTGGATCGGTGGTGGTGGCGACCCGAGAGAGAACCTTGGATAGCGAACAGACAGCCGTCCCGATGGTAAGAGTGACAACACAAGGAGAGCATGCCAGCAGGCGGATGCGACTCGTGAGAACGTATGTGGAAGTGAGAATGGTCTAACGGCATATAGACAGTCTTCCGAGAAGACCACTGGTTTCCTGCTGCTGCTGTTCGACGTCAAAGTCTTCTTGGATCAGGGCCTGATGGACCGATGGAGAACAAGCTTTTTAGGGCCACCTGTCACTTTTCTGTTCTGGGCCTTTTCACATCTGTCCTCTCCGGTCTAAGGAAGGTAGCCGGGGAAAGGTTGGGGAAGATGGTGGACTTGAGCCGTGGGAGCGGAAAGAGGAGGAGCCGCCCCTTTAAGCAGCAGCTGATGCAACTGTGGGAGGCTTGCATGGCGAGTAATTGACGCTTTTCGCCATTCAGACGCGGACACCTTGCGTTGCCCGCTCCTTGTCCAACCAACGAAAGCTACAGAAGCAACGCTGTCAGGAGGCAGTATTGCCAGTGCTATGAGACGAAGTCACCGCTGTTGTCCATGGCTCGTGTAGCCACCGGCGGTGGACAGGGTCTTAGCAGTTGGGCGATTCCTTTTAAGCTGGAGACGGCCTTCCCACCCAACCGATGGAGCAACAGCATAGCAGTTGGCGAAAAACTCCGCTTTTAGACTGCCTCCTTGGGCACCTAGGGCCGAAGCCGAACAGAAGCAACAGATGCCCCTTCCCCAAGAGGGCCACAGAGACTGCGAGACCGTCGTGTGCAGGGAGCACGGAAGGTTCGGTTGCAGTGAGAGGAAACGCGCACATGACGTGTCCGGCCCCGACTTTGACCTCCGCAGCCGTAAGGCAACGTTGCCAGATTCTGTAGGCCCTGCTCGCTCACGTCACCGCATTATGGCTGTCGGGCTCTGAGGGACCGCTTTTTCGAGGCCGGGTTGGGCACCAACATGAAGCTGACACCACGTCCTTCGGCGTTTCTAGAATGACAACACGATGGGGAAAGGGATGTTGGGCGCTGGCGAGTCTGTCTTGTTAGCACTGGCTATTCGGACTGAACAGAGAATAAGGGGATGCCACGTGCCATCCGTTGCTGCCCAACGCCCCTCTCTGCTATCCTGGATAGTCGACAGGACTGATTACTGACTGGGCATGTCCCCATTCCGGGACGTGGTCGATGCCAGTGCTCGCTGATTCGACGAAGGCCGTTTACCGCATTCTGAAACTCTGCGCTCCGAACTTCCCTTTTCGAAGTTGCTGTGCTGGCCTTTGTCGGAATAAGGACATATGATAAGGAGTGCTCCTCGTATTCCACGTCACTTCAGCTTGTTATCGTCATGCTTTGGGTTGGACCGCCTTCAATATCCATCTCTTCCCTGTAGATGGACGAAACAGGCAAGGCAGAAGTGGGGATTGTGACCCTATCGACGTGTTCAGATGGAGGCAATGCCTAATCGAGAACCGGCAAGACAGCAATTTGCCTCATTTTGCAGGGTATCGATTTCTGGAGCGAATGACAAGTCCCGTTCGCGACACCATACGGTGAGGCCTGTTTGCGCGAGAGGAAAATTGGCTGGAGAGAAGTGTAGAAAGCTGGCGCTGCGCCCGCTCGTCTCGCTTTTCCGCTCTTCCCCATCTTGTTGCTTCTTCTTTCCATCTCGAGATACAAAAGCTCGACGGCTTGCGAGGTGAAGACCAAGTGGTCTGGGGGCCAACTGCTGAGTCATCGAGCATGGGGGAAGGTGCACTATGTGCATGCCATTGGGAGAAAATAGCAAGAATTTTTACGGCCAAAACGCATTTCTGTTAGCCTCGACAGCCGCCCGTCTTTCTTGGGGCGACCTCTTCATGTCGCCTCAAACGGTCTCGGCGAGGTCAGGAGGCTGTACCTGCAGGCGACAGCCCACACGACGACAGCACCATTGCGACGAATTACGATGGTTGGGTAGACCGACAGCATCTCAACCACATGCTATGGATAGAGAAATATATCTGCGTTTCCCAACTCCGGGCCAACGTGCCCAACGCATGCCCGTTTATGCCCGGTTTAATTCATAGTCCCCAGGCCTGGCTGGGTTGGAAATACGAGGCGTGTCTAAAACAGAAGGGGCGGATGAAGACAAAATATGAGGTATTTCCCCTGTCGAGGACAAAGAACGGAAATTGCGCTATCTCCCACTGACTTCATCGACCTGTGAAGGTCCCAGGTTGAATGAGCATCGTTCAAAGAGAACTTGCGACGTCGCCAAACTTTTGGAACCACGGCGGCAACCTTGTCCTTTTGCCACTGCTGAACACATAACACGGCATTCGAGAACACACTTGCAACCCGCTTGTATCGCATGAGGCGTCCTATTTGACACGGCTGTCGAAATATTCGCTTGCCGGCGTGGCTATTCCTCCCTGGAGAGCGACCGCCTCTTCACATATTTGAGCACATGAAAGAGCCACCTGGTCCTTTATCAAAGTGAGCTGACAAGAGAAAGATCCGGGAGAAAACCGTGGCCTCCAGCATCCGGCACATCCATTGTTCGCCACCCTCGGAAACAAGCAAAAAAAATGGTGTAAGCAGTACACGTTTTTGCATCAAAGCAGGGCGAACAGCTTACGGGGTCGGGTGGACAAGCATGGAATTCCTCTTTTGGTGTTCCGAATCACATCTGGAGCCGTCGTGCAGGAAAAAAATGCACGTTGACACGCCTCATGTTGGCATCACTTGCAGATAAGCAGCTCGTGGGACGAGTTTGTGACTGCATACGAGACGACTTGTGTGCTGGCAATGCCAAGCAGAGACGCCACGCCAGACAGTTTTCGGCCGCATTGCGCCATTGGCCGAGGAAAGCCCTGATGGTGTCGGACTGGACGCCCTTGCCAGTAACACGCCTCCGTTGACCCGTGGTCAGACAGCAGGTGGGAAGCCACATTACCGCCATACAAATCAGGCAAAACGGAAGGCGCACAGAAAGTCGGGCAACAGAAGGCGCCTCTGGGCTCCCGGGTTTCAACGATGCCGTGTGAGATGGTGTTCTGCTCCGGCATTGCCAAGGTCTGTGACCAGTCGAAGAGACCTACGGGACTGCAGAACTGGCCGCAGCATGATTAGAAAGGCGCACTGTTCGACAACGCATCGTGGTGGGGCATGTGCTGTGTTTCTGCCATGGCCACAGGAGAGCCTACGATTAGGACACCAGCCAGTCAATTGTCGCCAACACATCGTTGCATCAACGACAACCCCTCTTTGCAGCCCGTGCTATGTGTGAGTACGGGTAGGACGGCTTCCCTGATTTGGCAATTCATGCATGGGCCACCCCGTCACGGATAGAGTTTTTCCTTATCTGTTTCTTCTCTTTTTCTTGTCCGGTCTGGGAGCATTCCTGCTGGTGGAAGAAATCCGTGCCAGGGGTAGGTCAATATGGAATCGGCATCCTGCCTCTCTTCCACGAACCAACCGCCCAAGCCAGACCTCAATACGGACGAAGATACAGAGCACAGCGATGCCTATGGAGCACGGAGAACTCCGTAGTAAAAACACCTACCAAGAAGTGAAAAGACCGGGAGGGGTAGCCGGAACAAGTAAACCGAAAAAGAGCAGGGAAAGACAGCGATAAGAGCATTGGCAGATATGTGCTATTCTCGAAACAATAGGTGATTGGCGACGCGCCTTTTTCACACGGACCTATCGCCTGCATGGATGAGCTGGCAGTGCAATTTTTTTCAGAAAAGCAGCACAACCAGACGTTTGATAGGACGGGATGGTGCAAAGCAGGATCCACTTGCAGAGTAAAGAAAAGAGGAAGCTTGGCAATGGCCGTAGCATCGTGGCCAGCTTACTGTGGGGCGCCGGACTGGAAGCCTATGGGCGAGCCAGGGAGCAACGAGCGGCTCTCATTGCCCCCGGGCTTTCTCCTCTTGTGCCAGCTCACCCATCCATAATCACGCATACGAGATATGCGGCCACTGTGATGGCCGAGTGCAGAATGGAACGAGGCGTCTCAGGCAGACAACGACAGCCAGTGGAAGAGAGTGCTGGTAAGAGTGACGGAGGCGGAGCCGCAACCACAAGTCAGAAAGTACACATAGGAAACCGTCTGTGCCATATTGATTGGACGGCAGACGGAAAGCGTCATACATGTGCACAGGATGGACACGACAGACACCGACAAGCGGTGTGTTCTGGGGTTGTCGACTTTGCATGCGCACCCCCTGCTCGATCCAACCCATGTCCCCCCTTTCCTGTTTGTTACTCACCTCATTTCGTCTCTCTCTGACTCCATCAGGTTTATAAACCCCCCCTTTGCCCGTGGTCCATCGCAATAATTTTCCTTCTCTTTCTGCCCAACTCATGCCCAAAGTATCCACAGTCCCATATTTTCTATTATCTCGACCAACATCCTCTCTCCTACAACCCCTTGTCTTTATATATCCCCGCTCCGACTTGCAACCTGGTCTCCAGGTCTCTTCTTCTCCTTCTGCACTGTTCCAGGATTTTTGTCTTTTGCTGTGAACAGACACAGACGTGATTCGTATTGTCCTTGGACGTGCGCTCTCTTCCGTGTTACAAAGCAAGCAATAGGCCCAGAAACCCACAATACAAGGGAATACCTGCTGTCAGCCGACAGTAGAAGACTCAAAGAAAACCAGAGTTCATTCCAGGACAATGCCAGGATACAAAATTGAGATGAGCGACTCAGCAACAACGAGGTACATAGTATTTCATTTTCATTTTGGGAGGTCAATTTGCATTTCAGTACTTGGTTTCAGACGTTTTCTTTCTGGCGAGGCCAAAAGCTTGTCTCGACAACATGGATTTCCTATACTTGGACCGGCCCTTTTTCTGGACTTCCTGGAATGATTCTGCTTTTCAGACGAATTATGGGCACAACAGCACCCGTCCTGAGAAATGATCGTTTGCTCTTCAGCCGAACCTGCCCAGGTGGTGAGGCTTTAGTGGCGCGATATAATATTTGACTCAAGATCAAGGTAAAGTAGGATATGATATTTACCCATTGGACCAACAGCAAAGGATACGAAACAAACTCTGGAACTAGACATGTATCGAGGAAGTCTGATACGGTTGCGATCCATTGGATACTGGACTGCGGATTGGATCTTAAACTTGCTGCTGCTTTCTACCCAGCTGGGAGCTCTGACAAACACGCGTCACTTGGAAAGCGTTTTTCTGCCCTTCCCTGTTTTCTGGCTCGTTGTCACCAATCGTTGATATCAATATTTGTATTACTGGACCCTGAATTTTGAATTTGCTTCATGCCCGAGCACATACGCCAAAACCTACGTCATTCACAGGAACTTCGCCATTCATACAAGGGAACAAGGGAGCTCTTTGCGGATCTGGAGTGATTTACTTCGGCTACCTGGCCATTTGGACTGTTTTTGTATTTGTTTTCTTTTGCAACACAGGACGACATCGTGGCTGTATAGCGATTGCTTTCTTCTGGACGGCAACAGAGTCAGTGAGGACCTCGTGGAGAGAAGATAAGCACGGCAAACATGAGACAATCTAGGAACAACTCGACACAGAACAGAGGATTGGAAACACAGTACACAGACACAGAACAAACAGACCCGACTATGCAAGAACCCAGTATTGCAGGGAAAAAAGCAAAAAAAAAGCCCACAGCTGAATCAGCCAGTTGTGGGACAGAACCACGACGGTTTGTTTACACCCTACAGATGCCGCGTGTGATGTCGCGATGCTAACGGTCGTTCAGGGACAAAGTTGTACTCGTCTGGACATTGTTTCTTGATGGCGTTTTTGATTTGGTGCATCGTTTCTTTTTGTCGTTTCATTTGTCAACGTACATGCATGGCAGAACATGTTGGAAAGACTTCTACCGCAAACAGAGCCGGACAGCAGAAGTGGTCAACAGAACACTGACTTAATTTTTTTTTTTGTTATTGCAGTTCTTTCTCTTCATCCTCGGGAATGCTCTATCTTGGATCCCAGCCGGGAACTTCCAACATGAACGGTGGCTCATGGGATGCCACCATTGAAGGATCACAGAACTTCGCGAGCTACTCCGACCAAGGAGACATGCCGCAGGACCCGGAGGAAAACACGTACCAGGTGAACAGCATGGAAGACTACCAGAACAAATGGAGCCTGGTCGGAACTCCGGCCATGCAGCGAACGGTGTCCCGGAGCTCTGCTGGGAGCTACAAGAACCGGACCGTTCGGGCGTCGGCGCGGAGGACTCGCCCGGGCATCCAGACGGACCTCTCGCAGGGAGCGCCAACGTCTGCGTTTGACGCGTCCGTCTCTGCTTCCATGTCTGCCGCCGGCTACGGTATGGCGGATGCGTTCTCGGCCAACAGCACGATGGCGACGGCGATGGCTGCGGTGCCGTCGGCGGCCCAGAACTACTTTCCGGATGCATCGATGGGAGCGAGCAACCAGATGCTGCAGCAACAGTACTTCTCGTCGCTGTACCCGCCCAGCCTGGAGCCGACATACAGCCCCGGCGGCCTGACCTACGCCAGCGACCTTGGAACGGGTCTGGAGCCGCCGGTGCAGCAGCACGTGGACCCAGCCTGCACGCAGATGCACTTTGAGGCCAGCGTGCTCAGCTCGCCGCTGACGATCGAGTCGCGCAGCTCGCGGCGGTCTTCGCTCGACATGGCTCCGGAAGACATCTGGTCGTACCGGCAGGCATCGTCGTCCCCGGCCGAGAGCCACGACTCGGCCATATCGTCTTTTGGGCCGCTGCCCGGATCGGAGGAGCCCATGCACAGCGCCATGGCTAACGACTTTGGCGGGTCGGCGACGATGCGCCAGCGGTCCAGCAGCGAGAGCGATACAGTCCGGGACCACCCACTGTACAAGGAGGCGATTGCGGACGAGGAGGGTCTGTACCACTGCCCGTGGGAGAGCGAGTCGAACTGCAACCACAAGCCGGAGAAGCTCAAGTGCAACTACGAGTAGGTTTTGACGGTTTTTTCGAGTCAATTTGGCGCTAATGAGTCTGCAGCAAATTCGTCGACTCGCACCTGAAGCCGTACCGCTGCAAGAACCAGATGTGCGAGAACACGCGGTTCTCGTCGACGGCCTGTTTGCTGCGCCACGAGCGCGAGGCCCACGCGATGCACGGACACGGCGACAAGCCCTACCGCTGCACGTACGAGGGCTGCGAGCGCTCGACCCTGGGCAACGGCTTTCCGCGTCAGTGGAACCTGAAGGACCACATGCGCCGGGTGCACCACGATGACAGCCCGCAGACAGCGGCAGCAGCCACGCTGCCGTCGCCACCGCGGACGTCGAGCAGCAGCCACTCGCTGAGCAAGAATCGCAAGCGCAAGAAGGACAGCCTGTCGGGCCACGGGACGTCGGGCGGCCTGTCGTCGCGCAAGTCGTCGTCGCGCAGCAGCAAGGGCCAGCTCAACACGGCCGTCGAGGTCGACAGCGGCCGGTCGCAGGCGCAGCTGCAGGCGGCCGCCGCCAAGGCGCAGCTGGACCAGTCCTTCAAGATGTGGCAGGAGCACACGGCAACGCTGCGCGACATTGTCGGTAACTTCAGCCAGCCGTATGCGCTGCAGACGTTCCAGCAGCTGCAGGATGCCCGCACGCACCTGTCCTTCCTCGAGCAGATCCACCACGCCATGGCTCAGTCGCAGAGCCCGGCCGATCTGGGCATCTACGGCCACGCGCAGCAGATGGGCTGAACGACGGGATGCGCCCTGTTTTTATCTTTTGGTGAGTGCTGCCGAGCAGCACAGCAGGCCGTGGACAGTATGCTGACAAGACGCAGTCATCGCCTGTGCGGATCAGTTTTCTTTTACTGTTTGGCCGGCTTTTCTGGATTTTTCCACACAGCACCCAGCTGTTGTCTTTCTCTTTTATTTCATTTTTCGGGCCTCTGTTTGGGCCAACGCGTCCCAAGCAAGAGATGAGCAGGAAAAGAAAGCGAAGGAGGGGTCAAGTGCCCAATGAAGATGGGCAAGGTTGGCTGAGACCTGGACGACGGAACAACAAGACGGCTGTGCCGTGCTTTGTTGCACTCCGCGCTATCCCTATGGCAGCTGTCGTTGGCGGCATGCCTGGAGGGTCATAGATACATGGAGGATTGTCTGCTCTGAGACGAAGCAGCGTCCGTTCCGGCGGCAAGTCGCGCCGAGAAGAGGTGGAGAAGGGGGGAAAGGTGCCCCAGCGAAGAAGAGTTTTTACTGTTGTTTTATTTTGTGTGCACGATGCCATGGATGTCACGGATGCGGATGTCACGAATCTCACTACCACGCCGACGCGAATATTTCCTTTGTCTTCTCTCTCCGAGAGTTTCCTTTGTCTTATCTTCTTTTCATGTTGCAGACTTGTCCTCATGTTTGTCGAGTATTTAGAAATCGGTTTCCTACGCATGATTACGTAAGCATGAGTGAAGATGTATTGGTCTTTTTGTCTAACGTGTCCAAAGGAGCCCAGACTATTTGGTCCGCTTGGCCTCCAGCTCCTTCTCGTACTTGGCCACGAGTTCTTTTCTGTAAAAGGTCAGTAAAGAAGCATCAAGGCATACAAACAATACATACTGCAGATGGGGAGGTGCCGGGGCGTAGTGGGAGAACTCCATGGAAAACTCGCCCTTGCCCTGGGTGGCGGCACGCAAGTCTGTGCTGAAGCCGAACATGGCGTTGAGAGAGCAGTCGGCGACGAGGGTGAAGTCGTCGGGGCCGATTTCGGTGTCGACGACGGTGCCGCGCTTGTTGATGAGCATGAGCAGGTTGCCCTGGAACTCGTTGGGGGCGGTGATGGTGGTGCGCATGAGCGGTTCGAGGACCTGGCCGCCGGCAGCAGCAAAAGCCTGGCGGAAGGCGAGCTGGGTGGCGAGGCTGAAGGCATAGTCGGAAGAATCGGTCACGTGAGTGGCGCCATCATTAACGACCAGACGAGAGCCAATGACGCGATGGCCGAGGAGGGGTCCCTTGGCGCAGGCGATCTCGAAGCCCTTGCCACAGGCAGAGAGGAACTTGTCGGGGATGTTGCCGCCGGTGACGCGCTGTTCGAAGCGGTTGGCCTCGAGGGCAGCGCTGTCGGGCGGTGCCGCGGGATCAATGTTGGGCTCGATGAAGCCCATGACGCGAGCAAAGTCGCCGGGGCCGCCAGACTGGCGCTTGAGGAGGTAGTCAAAGTCGGCGCGACGGGCAATGGTCTCACGGTAGGCGACACGGGGCTGGCCGACGTCGCAGTCGACGCGATACTCACGACGCAGGCGCTCGACGTAGATTTCGAGATGCAGTTCGCCCATGCCGCTGATAATGGTCTCCTCGGACTCTTCGTCGACGTGCAGGCGAAAGGTGGGGTCCTCGCGTTGGAAGCGGTTCATGGCCTTGCTAAAGGCGTCGGCATCGCTGCTGCGTTTGGGCCGGATGGAGAGCGACATGACGGCATCGGGCACAAACATGCTCGTCATGGTGTAGGGCAGATGGCCGTCGGTAAAGGTGTCGCCCGAGGCGCATTCGACGCCAAAGACGGCGCAGATCTCGCCGGCCCCGACGACGGCCACGTCCTCCATCTCGTTGGAGTGCATGCGCACGATGCGCGGGATCCGGACCTTGCGGCCGGTGCGCGAGTTGTAGAGATAGGTGCCCTTTTTGAGGGTGCCCTGGTAGACGCGCACGTACGTCAGCTGGCCGTACGGGTTCTCCTCCAGCTTAAAGGCCAGGCCGACAAACGGGAGCGAGTTGTACGGCATCAGTGGCACGCTCTTCTCGTCCTGGGCCCGGTCCAGCGCCGTGTTGGCCACTTCGCCCGGGTGGGGCAGGTAGTCGCACACTGCGTCCAGCATCGGCTGCACGGCCTTGTCGCCTAGGGCGGTGCCCATCAGCACTGGCGTGAAGCGTAGTCCAATCGTTGCTCGCCGGATGGCCGCCTTGATTTGTGCCGTCGTCGGTTCCTGCTCGTCCAAAAAGAGCTCGGCCATCTCGTCGTCCACGTCGGCCAGCGTCTCGATCAGCACCTGGCGCTTCGCCTGGGCCAGCGCCTGCAGCTCGGCCGGGATCTCGTCTGTGATTTTGAGGTTCACGCCCCGCTGTCCCTGGTTGCGGATCGCCCGCATCTGCACCAGGTCCACGACGCCCTCAAACTCCTTTTCCGTCCCGATGGGGATCTGTAGCGCGGCGGCCGCTATCTTTAACTTGCTGTTGATGCCCTCCACTGCCTTCCATGGGTTCGCCCCCATGCGGTCCATCTTGTTGACAAAGCTGATCCGCGGCACGTTGTACCGCTTCATCTGTCGGTCCACTGTGATCGTCTGGCTCTGTACTCCGCTGACTGCACACAGGATCATCACCGCCCCGTCCAACACCCGCAGTGCTCGTTCCACCTCGATCGTAAAGTCAATGTGTCCCGGCGTGTCGATCAGGTTCACGTGGAACGTCTCCTCCGTCCCGTCGTCTGCCTTTTTTACCCAGTCGCAAAAAGTCGCCGCCGACTGGATCGTGATCCCTCGCTCCCGCTCCAGCTCCATCGAGTCCATCTTGGCCCCGACCGCGTCGCGTCCGCGCACTTCGTGGATTGCCTTGATCCGGCCCGTGTAGAACAGCACCCGCTCCGTCACCGTCGTCTTGCCGCTGTCAATGTGTGCTGCGATCCCAATGTTCCGCACGCGCGACAGCCGCTTCGCCTCCGCCGGGTCCATGCTGGCTGCCACCGATTCCGCCGTCCGGTTCGCTGCTGCATCCTGCGCTGCCTGTAACGCTGCCTCTGCCGCGCTGACCGCCCGCAGCCGACAACTCCCGCTGAGCCATTGCCGTCGAGGCTGCCCAAACGAACTGCACCCAATGCTCCGCTGTCGTGTCGAGGCAAAACAGACCCGCCGCGCCAGCAGCATCGACGACGCTGTCGAAGAAGCCCCCGCTCGACTGCCGTGGCGGCCGACCAGCGAAACTGCCCTGCGTGCGCTGCTCATCGTCCGTATGTGACTTGCAAAGACGTTGGGGGAAAAGTTCAATCGCCGAAAAAATTTAGAGCCTTTCCACGCTTGTACTCCCCCACACAAATGGCTAGCAGGCTACATTGGCCTTCAGCGTCCAATCACAGCGCTTCGCATCGCAAACAGTGTCTGGTATCGTACGACAAACAAATGTCTATTCTGTATTTCACTCCTATCTAGATGAATGCAAATGCTCCTGTGCTGTCCCTCGCCTCTCGCCGTCATAATGCCGTCCCATGCATGCAACCGAATATTCCAAAAATGCCACAGCAGAAATCAAAGGGAAATGCGAGTATATATAGCCCGGCCGTCCAGGGGTATCATGCGCCGTCTCAGCGGTACTGAGATATATACTGCTGGCCCACGGCCTGGTCACGTGCCACTACAGCACCAGCAGACCGCCGGCCAGAAACATGGCCGTGCCCGTGAGAGCAACATGCAGCGCATCCCACGCCAACAGCGCCGAGGCACCGCTGCTCTTTGACGAGCTGCTGCTGCCCGACGACGAAAAGCCCGACGAGGCTGCAAAGTCTGGCGTCGTGTACGAGGTCGCGCTGGTCACCTGGTCTTGGTGTGGCGCCGACGTCGCTGATGGGATCGCCGCGCCCGAGCTGGCAAACGTGACAATGTTGGAGGTCGTCGCGTTGAACTTGGTCGGTGCAATCCCAATCTGGTTGTTGACCAGGTCGTACACCACGTACGCCGACCGCAGAAACGTGTCGCCCAGCAGATACGGGTCGCCCGTCATGTTTTGGATCCCAAACTCGCACGCCGTCTCGCCTTTGTACTCGCCCGACGTGAAGGTGGCCGAGCCGATGCCCAAGACCAGCTCGTCCATCGTGACGTTGATCACAGGACCGCCTGGCCCGGCAAAGCCAAACGACAGCACCCCGTCGCCCTCGGCCTTGCTGCAGGGAATCACCGCCGCGCCGACATCGCTGCTGTACACCGCCCCAACCTCGGTCCAGATCTGCGCTGCCAGGTCGTTGGGCACGTACGAGAGCGTCGTGCCCGAGTCCAGCACCACGCTGATCGGGAACTCGCGCGATGTCAGCACGTCCGTGCCACTCGAGCTCGATGCATTGACCGACGTCAGCGCCACGTTGAACGACGTGAACGTCTCCGACGACGAGTCCTTGTAGATGTCGATGCTCGTCAGCTCGCCCTCGTATTTCTCCGTGTCAATCCCGCCAAAGAGGATGTTGCCAGTGCTGGCATCTGGGCACGAGTCAGCATCGCCGTCCGGCTGCTTGGCAGCACGCAAGAAAACACGTACCGAGGTCGTTGAGCCACAGACTGTACGCCCTAGACTTGATGATGCCCGAGGTGACGAGGGCCACCGGCAGGTTGTCGTACTCGGCCGAGTACGAGTCTTCTGTTCCCACAATCGCCTCGTTTGACGCATATCCCACGCCGACCAGCCCAAACGAGATGTCCGTCGTCAAGCCCAGGCCCATGGTGAGATTGGATATCGTGCTGCTGCCGATGACGAACACGTCGGTGAAGTAGTCGCCCACCGACTCGCTGCCGTCTACATATTGTATGCTAAAATCCGAGTTCTTGAGACTGAACGTCGACGAGGAAGAGGAGTCGACTGTTGGTTAGTATAATCTGACTATGAAAAAAAAGAGAGCAAAAAAAAACAAAGACGTACATGAGCCAAGAGTGCAGCCACTGCTCGTACTTTTGCCGCTTGTTGAACAGACAGACGCATTGCTTGCCGGCACCCACGTATCACTGCTGCCCGTGTCGAGCTGCAATGTGACCGTTTGGGCCGGCGTGCCGACCTGGCACTTGGCAAAGTAGC
The DNA here is from genome assembly GCA_019925595.1 of Grosmannia huntii. NCBI lineage: Eukaryota > Fungi > Ascomycota > Sordariomycetes > Ophiostomatales > Ophiostomataceae > Grosmannia > Grosmannia huntii. Next base: position 434,660 of record JADHKJ010000014.1, read on the forward strand.
CACCCGAAGAGACGTTATTGCTGATGACCGTCTGGTCCGCGTTGTCAAGGGACCGCCGAATCGCCCGCGGATGTGGCTGACGCTTGCCAATGTCCCACTGCACAACGCCATCGGGATTCGCAGCGTTGACGGTTGCAGCCAGGACGGCGCCCGCTGCCACAGAAAGGCCCTTCATTGTCGAGGGCAGGGGGGGAGGGGGAGAGGGAAGACGATGTAAACGATGTAGAAGGCGATAACAGACGAAGAACGTTGCAGTTGTCTGCGAGGGTATATGAATAAATGGCGTAGATCGAAAGAGAAAATAGAAAAGAGATAACGGCCCGATATGGAAAGGAGGCTGGAGCACTGAATATGAGGAACAGCAGACAGCACAAATAGCCAGGTCGCCAAGCCACTGGGGTCAGCTGGGAAGGATTCGAGGGGCGTGCGAATGACGACAAGAGGGAGGCACAGCAACGTCAGAAACGATGGATGACACCGGAAGAGAGAGAGTGTGTGTGAGAGTGTGAGAGTGTGAGAGGTGCGAGGTGTGAGCTGCTGGTACTGGGGCCGCGCGCGTGTTCGTGAAATAAGATACTGCCATCCTGCCATGCCTCCTTCATAGCCGGTGACGACGACAGCGGAGTCCTGACGACGTTCCTCGCCGTTTTGCATTGTGTCTGGTAGGGCTCCGGCACTTGGCGTCGGAGTACAGTGCGCCAGGGCGCCAACAGGCGGCCGCACAGGAGGCCTTTCACAAAACGGCACTGTGGATTCGTATGCATGGGGTGGCCGCAGCCGGCCTGCACGTTGCTGATTGGTCGCCGCCACCGTTCGACAGCCGCGCTTGCGTACACCAACGCCCAGAACTTCCGACGTACGCGTGCCCTTTGCCGGAAGGGGAAGCAGCTGCAAGCTAGGCTCGCCTCCTCTCCTTCCACGTATGCACATGGCTTGGCCGCCACTCGGACGCCACTGATCGCCCCACTGCAGCTCATAGCCGCAACAGGCAAGCCAACGCCAGCCGTTGTGAGCGTTCATAATAATAGCTCTCGCCGCCCTGAAACTCCAATCCGGATGGCTGTGTTTCACGCTGCCGCCGGCCTTTTAATCGTGCCCATTCGTGCCGTCTCGCGCATGTCTGACGGTGCAGATGGACTCGTTGTGCTGGTAGATGTCGTTCAGCAGCTCGTGTACGAATACGGCTTCCACTGCGAATACACGACAATACGAGCAATTCGTATTGGCAATGGTCGTCTCGCTGTCACTGCTCTTACCTCTCCACACAATGGGTCATTACTTAGCCGAAGTCCCTTTCCAGCCAGATGCACCACTGCCCAACATTGTCTGTGCTCACTCCGCACCCATATGGTCCACCAGGTAGCCGTCCAGCCTCGCCAGTCCAGCCTCCAGCACGGCCGTCTCGCACACATACCCAATGCGCACATAGCCCCGAAAGTCCAGACCACCGCCAAAGCAGCGCGACCCGGGCACGAGCAGCACCTTGGTGGCCTCGAGCACGTCGATGCAGAACCGGTCGTCGTTGACCGGCTGGCCGGCCCTGGCAAACCGCACAAAGGCCGTCGTGCCCGCCGTCGGTCGCAGCCACGAGCACACGCCTCTGGCCTGCCACCGCGCCACAAACGCTGCCAGCAGCCGGATGTTGGTCTGCGCCAGCCGGATGTTGCGCCGCAGCAACGGGACGCGCACCGCGTCCGACAGCGCAAACCGCGCCACGCCGTCGTCCAGCTGCGACACGCTGATCGTCGTGTAGTCACGCGCCGCCAGCACCGCCTGCACGATCGCCCGGTCTCGCGACGCCACCCAGCCGATCCGCAGCCCGGCCAGCGCAAACGCCTTGGACATGGAGCCCGTCGCCACCGTGCGGTCGTAGCCCAGCGTCAGGATGCTGGGCGGCGCTGTCGTCGCCTCGTCGTGGTAGAGCGGGAGGTACACCTCGTCCGACAATACGAAAAGGCCGCGAGCCCGAGCGAACGCGACGATCTGCTCGAGCACCGGCCGCGGGATTGGCACGCCTAGCGGGTTGTTCGGGTTGTTGATCACGATCATCTGCCGGCGTCAGCAACGGCAGCAACGGAAACAACAGGGCGGTTGCCTGCGCCGAAACACACCTTAGTGTTGGGCTGCACCAACCCATCCAGCTCGTCCGGGTCCGGCACATGGCCCTTCTCAGCCCGGAGTGGCCACAGTGAGACGTCCGCGCCCAGGCTGGCCGGCACCCCGTATAGCTGCTGGTACGTCGGGTAGACGCAGATGACGTGGTCGCCTGGGCCCGTGAGCGCGTAAAAGAGCAGGTGGTTGGCCGCAATGGCCCCTTGCGTGATCACCACGCTGTCCGCCGCCAGCGCCGGCACCGCTGCGTCCTTGCCGCTGTCGAGCACCGCCGCCACGCGCTGCCGCAACGGCACTGACCCGCGGATGGCGCCGTACGTCATCTTCGTCGCTGCCAGTGCCGTCAGAGGGCTCTCTACCCCTGCAGCGGACCCCGGCCCGTCCTTCGCCAGCCGTACCAGGTCCTCGACCGACACCGACGCCGCGCAGGTCTCGGCAATGTTGATCGCCCCCGGTGTCGTCTCATGCGTGTCCATCCATTGCTCCACCTCGAACGGCTCGATTCTGACCATTTTCGTTGTAGAGTGTGCGTGTTCGAGTACAGGACGCCCACGATTCCGTTATCTGTAAAACTCATAGTAAGCGAGCAAGCTCGATAAATAGGCGGCCCACAGACGACGCCCTGCCGGGGACATCGACGCCGCCCTGCCGATGACACAATCGTCATCTCGGCAGCGTGATGCAACAGCTGTCAGCCAGCTGTCGAGCAAACATGCAGTGCAGCCAGTCGCTCCTGCCACGTGGGCCGTATGCCACATTGTCACACTGTTCTGTCGCATGACTTTCAGGGAAGGTGCAGAGGCCGACGGGCCTAGCGCTCAATGGACGCCATAGCAGTGTCGTACTAGCAGCAGTACATCGGATCACACACAACACTGCAGCCAGCACAGGTACCGGGGATAGCAGCCCGGAGCTCAGGCTATGCTCCGCAGCTGATAAGGCGCTATTGCTCACTACGCGGACCAATCTCCTCCCCGTCGCACCTGGCGATGATAACCCCCCAAATAGGGTCCTCCATAATACCTTTTACCTCCCGCGTAATCCAGCTGTCACGCATTTTCAAGGCATCCCCTTCCGAGCTCTTTTCCCTTCCTGTCCCTTCTCCCGGTGGAAGGACACCGTTCTTTCTCTCTCTCTTCTGTGGCCATTTCGGCCTGCTCCTCACCGGCAGCTGGTTGCTGTGGATATTGCCTTTGCATAACAATCCGACCACGACGAGCTGCGGCGCAGTTGTGCATCTTTTCGCATACGTGTGGCGTGTAGTCTGCTTTGCCGTCCACCGACGCTTTTTCCATCCAGCCACCCCAGCTGCGGGAACCCAGCATCCTGCCAATCCGACTTCCGTCCTCGCGACCCGGCAAACAGAACGATGGCTTCGGGGCGATTCAGCGCCCTCGCTGTCGGCGTCGTCGCTGCTTCAATGGCAGGCCTCGTGGCGGCTGGCTCCAACTTCACGTCCCTCGATGCGATGCAAGCACAAATGTCTCTCATGAGCGGCATTCCTAAAGATTGCCCGCCCTGGTATGTCAAGACCGGTCGATCGATCTCGGACTTGTGGTTTCAGTCTTGCTAATCACAGCTCGTGTCCAGCTTCAACTGTCTCACGCCCTCTTCCACCTGTGGGCAATATGCCGAGTGCAACAGCTACGACGGAACATGTGTCTGCCCTCCCGGATGGGCTGGTACGGACTGCCTGAAGCCACGTCAGTACTCTCCGACCACCGGCCTACCGCTACAACTGCCGGTCCGTCTAACTAATCCCTGCTGCTCATAGTATGCGGCTCTCTGGCTGGCGGACACGACCGTCCGATGCGTGACGAAGGCTCTGCCTGTGAATGCGACGAGGGCTGGACAGGCATCAACTGCAACGTATGCACCCAAGATCTGGCTTGCAACGCCTTGATGGAGACAAAGGAAGGCGGCGTATGCTACCAGAAGGGCGATGTCATCAAGAGCAACTACCAGATGTGCGACGTCACCAACCGGCAGATTCTGGGGATGCTGGGCGGCAAGATACCACAAGTCACCTTCACCTGTGACCGCAATAGCTCCGAGTGTGATTTCCAATGTACGTCATGCCATTCCTTTCCTCCGGTTGTGTGTCCTAACACCCACAGTCTGGGTCGATCAGGCCGAGTCTTTCTTCTGCCACTTGACCGACTGCGATTCGGACGCCCAGTTTGACGACTCTTCCAACAACACCCAATACCGCTGCAAGACTGTCGACTGCAGCTGTGTAAAGGATCGGATGCTCTGTGGCAAGGATGGCTCCGTCGATCTCACCGATTACCTGAAGGAGGAAATCAAGGGCCCGGCTTCCTTTGAGTGCACCCAGAAAGCCCGAGGCTCCAACGACTGCTCGTTCGAGGAACCGCACATGAATGAACTCATCAGCAGCATCTTTGGGGATCCCAACATCTACCTCACCTGCCGCTCGGGCGAGTGTCTCTACAACACCGAAGTTCCCGGGTACAAGAAGCCGGTTCCAAAGATCAACACGCCTCTTATCGCTGCCGTCATTGCTGCCACTTCGCTGTTCCTCGTCGCCGCCATTCTGGTGACCTGGTACATGTCCCATCGCCAGTTCAAGTACGGGCCTATCAACCTCGACGACTCGGACGATGAGTCCATCAAGCTCATGACCGACCACAGGCCTGCGTCGCTGTACTTTGAAAATGTTTCCTATGTCCTCAACGGAAAGCTCATCCTGGACGACGTCAGTGGTCTGGCTCGTCCTGGTGAAGTGATGGCCATCATGGGTGCTTCGGGTGCCGGCAAAACGACGTTCCTGGACATTCTTGCCCGCAAGAACAAACGCGGCGATGTCTCGGGCGACTTTTACGTCAACGGCGAAAAGGTCGACGACAACGACTTCAAACACGTCGTCGGCTTTGTCGACCAGGAGGACACCATGCTGCCAACACTGACGGTCCACGAAACCATTCTCAACAGCGCCCTGTTGCGTCTCCCGCGCGATATGGGCCGTTCTGCCAAGGAACAGCGTGTTTTCGAGGTGGAGAAGCAGTTGGGAATCTACCACATCCGTGACTCACTCATCGGTTCCGAGGAGGGCCGTGGCCGTGGCATCTCGGGTGGTGAGAAGCGCCGGGTCGGCATCGCCTGCGAGCTTGTCACAAGCCCGTCCATCCTCTTCCTGGACGAGCCTACCAGTGGCCTCGATGCCTACAATGCCTACAACGTTATCGAGTGCCTGGTGACCCTGGCCAAGAACTACAAGCGCACCGTCATCTTCACCATCCACCAGCCGCGTTCGAACATCACCGCCCTCTTCGACCGTCTCATGCTCCTTGCCCAGGGTCGAACCGTGTACTCCGGGCCCTTTGCGCAGTGCCAGGACTATTTTGATGACATTGGTTACTCGTGTCCTCCGGGCTTCAACATCTCCGACTACCTGGTCGATCTCACGATGCACGCAATCAACCCCGAGCCGTTCAGCGACGACGATGGTGTGGGTGGTCTGACCGTGAAGATTACAGGCTCTGACACGGGTAGCGAACGCGCGAGCAGCACGCGCGCGGTCAAGTCCATTGCCAGCGTGTCAGGTGCAAGTCTAGGTGCCGACGAGAGCGCAAACGCAAGCCTGGCCAACATCGAGGCCACATCGTCGGCGGTTCGCCATAAGGGCAAGCACCGGGACTCTGTCCGCCTCCGCCAGGAGCGAGAGCTGTTTACCCGTCGCAAGAACACGGTCGATACGGTGGCCTCGTCGGAGGCTGGCGACGACGCGGCAGACGGCTTCAAACTTCGCCTCCAACCACCCCATATCGTCCCACCTCAGATCCTGGATGACCCCGACGACCCGCTGCCGGGTTCGTTTGGTGGCAGCGACTTCGACGGGCTTGTAAAGTCCTTTGCTCAGTCCGGCATTGCTAGCAGCACCCACGATGAAATGCACCTCGCCATTGCCGACGCCCTGGCGGCCAACGGGCTCAACGCGGACGTTGTTGCAAACAACAGTGGCAATGGCACTGGTTCTTCCTCTCCCGGCAGAGCAAGGACACACCTGAGCGTTGTCGGCAGAGGCTACGCGAGAGTGGGCTTGCTCCGCCAGTTTATGATTCTGTCGCAGCGGACGTGGAAGAACCTGTACCGCAACCCGATGCTGATGCTTACACACTACGCCATCTCCATCCTGCTCGGCGTGCTGTCTGGCTTCCTCTTCTATGGTCTGACCGTCGACATTCCCGGTTTCCAGAACCGGCTGGGTCTCTTCTTCTTTGTGCTGGCTCTGTTCGGCTTCAGCACCCTGACAAGTCTGAGCACCTTCTCGAGCGAGCGGCTGTTGTTTGTGCGAGAGCGGGCCAATGGCTATTACTCACCGATTACGTACTTTGCCTCCAAGGTGCTGTTCGACATCATCCCGCTGCGCATTCTGCCGCCGATCTTGATGGGCTCCATCATCTACCCCATGACGGGTCTCGTGCCAGACGTGCCGCACTTTTCCGTCTTCATCCTGGTGCTTGTGCTCTTCAATCTCGCTGCGTCTGGAATCTGCCTTTTTATCGGCATTGTGTGCAAGGACAGTGGCGTGGCCAACCTGATTGGCAGTCTGGTGATGCTGTTTAGCCTGCTATTTGCCGGCCTGCTGCTGAACCACGACAAGATCCCAGCGTCCGCCGTGTGGCTGCAGTACCTGTCCATCTTCCACTTTGCTTTCGAGTCGCTCATCGTCAACGAGGTACGCTTCCTAACGCTGGTCGACCGCAAATATGGACTGGATATCACTGTGCCGGGCGCGGCTATTCTCAGCTCCTTTGGCTTCAACAACTCATCACTCTGGAACGACATCACCAGCCTCGGCGTCTTCGCCGTGGTCTTTATCGTCCTGGCTTATGGTGCTATGCACATTTTGCTGGTTGAGAAGCGGTAATAGACTTGTATAGTGCCTCTTCGCAAAGCGAGCACCTTGTTTTCACAGCGTCACTACCACTTTGGGGTACGCTTTCATGTATCCTGCATCCAGGCGTTTAGGATTTCTTTTTGCCTGCACCCGGTCCTGTCATGTTACTCATCTCGCCTGTCATATTGGATTTTGACATATTGAATAAAGAAACAAAAACACGCATCAATCGTGGTTGGCTCTTGGGCCAGCCGGTATAATTATAGTTATGAAATGGTATGAATAAACAGTCCTCTGTAGAGCGCATGTGGTAGTAAGATGTGTTTTTTTGTATTGAAGCTAATATACAGGACATTCTCCATATGCCCATTCACGTCCTTCAGACATGAAGTCTAGACGGGCATCTTGCCGCCAGTCAGCGCCTCCGCCACCAACTTTTGACGTTTTGTCGTACGATCGACCTCCGTCCGCTTGGAGTCATAAAGCTTCGTCTCTGTCCGCGTTATGCCGCTCATCATGTCCTGCACCGTCGACGGCTTGCCGACGACGTCCCAGATGTTCTCCGCATTGACCGTGCCGTAGCTGTAGCCTTCTTCCTTGAAGTAGTCGGGCCGGAAGAGCTCATCCACCTTGCGCCCGAGTTCTTCCTCGTCGACGATGAACTTGCCGGCCGCCTGGTAGAGTTCCATCAGGGCGTCACGGCGCCCCTCGCGCTTGAACTGCGCAATCGCGGCCGTGCGCGCGGCCGACTCAGCTTGCCGCTCGTGGCGATGAGGGTCACGAAGGACGGCCGTCATCTTGGACGTGGCCTCACGCACGGACGAGCGCGTGAGCACGTCATCCTGGTGGTCTGGCTTGAGCAGTGCTGCCCGCCGGTTGCGGTTGGCCACATTGGCAGCCCGCATCCGTTCGCGCTGCTGGCGCTGCTGCTGGCGCTCCCACAAGCCAGACAGACCGGCCTCGAGGCTCTCTCGCCGGCTGTCAGCCAGACGTCGGCGCCAGGCTTCGCGCTCGTTCCGGGGCGGCTCGCCGCGCTCCTCGGCCTGCGATCGCGGCGTCGCAGCAGCCGTCCAGGCGGCCGCATCGGACTTCTTCAGCTGCGACTCCCCGTCGACGCTGTCTCTGAGGTGGAAGATGTCCCGGGGGACCGGCAGGTGACCCCGTTGCTGCGGCCGGCGGATCTCCTCCGACTGTGGCGGCGTGGGAACGTTAATGTAGCGCGGTGATTCGGGTGGTATCCGGGGAGGCTCGGCATCCGGACTGCTGCTGCCGCTGGCCACAGAGGCCGTCTTGTCGGTGGCCCGATGATGCGACGACGCAAAGCTCCGGGCAGCTGCAGAAGACCGGCCGATCAGCGAGAGGGACGCATTGCCGGCGCAGCACCGGGCCTGGCCCAGCACGCTGCTGGGCCGTATCGTCAGCCTAGTAGGCATTGTGTAGATCCACAGGAGCGTCGTAAATCTGGTAGTCGTTAAAACGCCCAGACAGCCGCCGTGGTGGTGCATAGGGAAAATTGCTCGGCTGCACGAAGCAGAGAAATTCATGACGGATCATCGTATGGCCGTTCCGTCATCACAGTGTGGGGCGAGCCTATCTCGTAAGTGTGAGTTTTTTCAGGCTCCACTGTTTTCCTATCGCTGATAAAAAAAAAAGTCAACCGCGCATCTCCCATCTTTTTTTTTCCCTTCCTCTTCGTTTATATACCCCCGTCTTTTTCATCCCAAAACAAGACGGTCAAGGCCGCACACCATGGGAACACAGAAGAAAGAAGCCACTCGTCGGGTCCGTGAGGGCATGGTGAGAGATGGCAACATCCGAGTGAAGGGCGAGAACTTTTACCGCTCAGCCAGTAAGCTGCCCCCCTCTCGCAACGTGGACGAGCAAAGCGAATGCTAATACGATCCAGAAAAGGTGAAGCAGCTCAATGTCTACAAGGAAGGTCGCGCCCAGCGTGATGCCGACGGCAACATCACCAAGGCTGCCGTCTTCCAGAGCCGGGATGTGCCCACAGCCGTGATCGAACCCAACCGGAAATGGTTCCAGAACTCGCGCGTCATCAGCCAGGAGAGTCTGTCGGCCTTCCGGACGGCCATGGCCGAGCAGGCCAAGGACCCCAACCGGTTCCTGCTCAAGACGGCCAAGCTGCCCATGTCGCTGATCGAAGACGAGACCTCGTTGGCCAAGAGCCGTCCGGCCCTGGTCGAGTCGTTTGCTGATGTCTTTGGCACCAAGGCCACCCGCAAGCGGGTCACCATGAAGAACTTTAGCTCTCTCGACGACCTGGCCGACACCGCCAAGCGGAGCATCTCATCATACCATGACCGCCGCACGAACATGGCCCAGAACGGACTGACCGCCGCTGGGGCGGGCGAGATCGAGGACGTCGACGGAGCCGACTTTGCACCGCCTGAAGTTGGCGAGGCCGAGGAAGAAGACGTCGGCTCCTCGACCCGGATGGAGCCCATCTTCTCCAAGGGCCAGAGCAGGCGGATTTGGAACGAGCTGTACCGTACCATTGATTCGTCAGACGTCGTCATCCACGTCCTGGATGCCCGGGATCCGATTGGCACTACATGTCGAAGCATCGAAGACTACCTTCGCAAGGAGGCCCCTCATGTTCGTGCCCAGCTTTCCACGGGCCGCTTGCCATACTCTGAAACTAACCATTGCATTCTAGAAACACCTGATCTACGTCCTGAACAAAGTGAGCAACGCTGCATTGGACTCACAGACTCGACGAATTACTAACCGGACTGTAGTGTGACTTGGTTCCCTCGGCCGTTGCTGTAAGATTCACTGTCCTTCTATTATTCTGATTTTCCGTCCCGTCTTTCCCGTCCCTTCGGCCATTCGTATATGGCACCCCAATGATTAAGTCAGGGGACCTACCGCATGCATATTTTTTGCAGCAGATCATGGAAGGTCATCCGTTACGGCATTGGGAGATGGAAATTGAGCCCTCGCAGCATTTGGCCTTTACATGACCATTGTGTTGTTGATAGCTTCCGTCTTGGAAGTCTATCGGAGAGCGAAAGTTTACATCGCTTTTGAGTTGAAACCCGCCGTGTCCATTCTGGATGCCTACTGGTGGAATTTCTTAGTAGTGATGCAGACATTGCAATTCTTTTTCGCTCATGAGGTGTTGCATTCAAGCTATTTCAAGAACAATTCGCTAACTTGCAACAGGCACGTTGGGTTCGGACTCTTCAGAAGACGGTACCGACTTGTGCATTCCGCGCATCGGTGTCTAACCCCTTCGGCAAAGGGTCTTTGATCTCTCTGCTAAGGCAGTTCTCGTCGCTGCACGCAGACAGAAAACAAATCAGTGTCGGCCTGGTGGGCTATCCCAATGTCGGGAAAAGCTCTGTACTGAACGCTTTGTTGGGGAGAAAAGCGTGCACCGTTGCTCCTATTCCGGGAGAAACCAAAGTTTGGCAGTTTGTTCGACTGGTACGTTGCCCAACTGGTCATCAATAGCACCCGTCCGTCGCTAACAAGCTGTGCTACAGATGAAGAGAATATATCTGATTGACTGCCCCGGCATTGTCCCGCCAGATCAGAATGCTTCAGCAGAGGATATTCTTCTGCGCGGAGCAGTCCGCACAGAGAAAAGTAAGCAATGACTGAAAATCGTTACTCTCAATCATCCATCTAACGGGTTTCCACAGTTTACAACCCAGCACAGTACATCGGAGCCGTACTAAGGCGGACAAAGAAGCACCATCTTGCACGCTCATATGAGATGACTGACTGGGTGGACGATGTCGACTTCTTGGAACAACTGTCAAGAAAGCGTGGTCGGCTACTGGCCGGCGGAGAGGCCGACCTCGACGGCATGGCGATCATCGTGTTGAACGACTTTCTGAGAGGCAAGATCCCATGGTTCTCGGCACCAGAGCTGTCCCCGGAAGAGGTCCAGCAGAAAGGTGTCGACGGCCGCTCTGGACGTTTTGGAGAGATGAAACAGAAGCGCAAGCGGGAAGACTTGGAGAGCGAGACAGCTACTTCTATGGGACCTGCGTCTCCCACCAGTGCTGCTGATACCAGCAAGGTGGAGGAGAAGGACGAAGAGTCTGACGGTTTTGGCAGCGACAGTGCGCCGAGCTACCTTTCGGACTCTGATGACGACGATAAGGATGACAAACATGACGATGACATGATATCGTTGGGAAGCCTGAGTGATGAGGAAGAAGAAGACGATGCTGGTGGCGATGCCGACGATGCTAAAGGCGTCAGTGTTGAAGAGGCTGTCAAGGCTGGAATATCGGCCAACGTCAACAAGGCAAAGTCAAAACAAGGCGCAAAATTTAAACGCCAACGCCGGTAAAATGGAAATAGAAAGGCAAGCAGCACAGGAGCTGTGGACAAAAAAATTGCAAAATTAATAAAGCAAGCTTAGGCGAACAAAAGCCTTTTGTCAAGACCACCCAAATCGTTTCGACTATTTGAGACTATGCATTTTATGCAAATATGGGTCAACGTGTATGCCGCTATTTCGTACTCGCAGGTTTCCAGGCCACGGGACCCAGGCCACGTCCGTTTCTTGCATGCATTACCCTTGGGGGAAATAGCAGGGCCCCAGCACGAGGGCTGCGCATACAATATTGAGCAGGGCCTTGATGCATCAGGATATGTAGGCCCGTTTTGAGCGGGCCGCAGCCGCGTCAGATAAACTAATAGCATGGCCGGAACGTGGAGACATTATGGGAACCTCGTCTAAAAACGAACCCGTCAACAATAACAACAAAGTTGGGTCCCTTTTAGTACATCTTGATTGTGTCAATGGGCCATGGCTACGTTGATATCACATGACTGAACACGCTTACGCCAGAGCTTCGGGTCCGTAATATAGCTATCAAGTGAAATATGGCCAATTAAATGCATACAATATACCCCACTTTCGATGCTGAGAGTCGCGCTTTGCGGAATTTCAAAGTTCATTTCATAAATTCAACATTTGTACACCCTTCATCTAAAGACATAGCAATCATCTGGCTCCCGCCCTTGGAGTCTGCGTCGGTCCCCAGATTTATCTCCCCTGTTATCTTAATCCTCACTCAGACCCATTTACTGCCCCTTCCTGGCTGCAACCCGCCGTTGACAAGGCGCATTTCGATGTTGAGAAGTGCGAACCCGAAGTGCGAATAGAAAGCGACACCCAGTTGCCCTGCGATGACGTGATTCGTCGTTCTATCATTTCCCGAGAGAAGAAATTGAGGAGGAGGAGAGAGACTCTCTGGGGACATCAGAGCCAAACTACGATCACGCGGTCAGATACCAAGATGTCGGCACCAGAGAGTGGCCAGCGAGAGTTTTCCTCGTTGAACGAGGATGACTGGAAGCGCAGGGCAAACGAAGATGAGGAGGCTATCATGCAGATTTTGAGCGGCAGCCAGCAGGGTGCCGAGGGTGGTAGCCTTCCGGCCGATCTTTTGAATATAAAGTTCAGCCAGGAGGGCAAAGCACACGATGCCGAAGACTTCGAAGACATCAGCGACGACGATCTACCCGAAGAGGAAGAAGCGACGCACAACATATCTGGAGACTTGCCTGGCTTGACCGACGATACGGGTGCGAGCAATGACACTGACGATCTGTTCGGCGACCAACTTTCGCCCACCCACGATGGTGGCTTCCGGCTATCTCCAGTACCGGGCAAAGAACTGAGCGACTTCGAGGCAGCATTTGATGCTACCGTCGACAAAGCTTTCCGCGGCGATGACAACAACAACGGCACCACGGCCACTGGTTTGGAACCGTCCGCTACGGACGATCCATTTACTGTGACAGATAGGGATCGTGCTCTCAACTTCCCCGAAGACTACGGACACGACACGAACCAAGATCCGAATATCCCCCCCGCTGCCGAAAATCTCATCGACCTGGTGGGACTGGCCTTTCCGTCGTTTGAAAAAGGCAAGATCCTCAACTTCAACGAACAACTTGCACCAAAACCTCTATATCTCTCTGAGAAGAAACCAACGAAGCCGCCGAAACCCCTCATTCCTGCTAAGCTCAGTATTGAGTTTGAGGCGGACCAAGAAAAGTTGTTTCGCATTCCAGGGACTGCTCAAGCAAGTGTGCAGCATCGAATCCAAGACGCCGCCGCGAAAGGCTTCGTGTCATTACTCCAACCCGAGCCCAAAGATGCCGATAATGGCAACATTTTCTTTGACTCATTTGGCGAGGGCGATGAAGACTCGCCCGTCGGTGGCTTCCAGCTGAAAGATTTTTCCATCATCTGCGCCGACTGGGACGACATTGCTGGGCCTCTGACCCCCCCGGCAGAGGACGACGAGGCTGCAGTCGGTCCTGTGCCAGGGAAGAGAAAGCTTGGGAAGGTGACGGAACAGAAGGAACATGACGAGTGGGAACGCGAAATTCTCGGATCCATGCCGACTGTGAAAAAGCGCAAGATTATCATCGAGCGCGGCCTGCCTGCTATCGCTCGCTATGTGGCGCCATCCTTTGACGCGTTTGAAGAAGCCACCGCGCGAGCTGCCAAGCGCGTGTATTTGGACATGTCTGACCACAGGCTGCTTCTTGATGATACCGACGCTGGACGCGCTGCCAAGCGGGCGAAGACGTCGACTCCCGGCGAAAAGCGGCTGCCGAACGGCCGCCTGGGACGCAGTCTTGCGGCCCGGTTCAACTATTCGAACGACCAAGCCTACGAGCAGCTAAAAGAGAACCATCAACACCGTGTACGGGCGCAGCTTAGCAACATCCAAGTGGAGCACAGTATTCCTGCCCTCAAGCTGCTGTGGCCTTACTACGCCATCACACGTTATGGCCCGGAGCCGCACGATTACCATCGCCCACAGCTCAAGGTCGCTAAGGGCATCGGCTTTCCCGTTCGGGTCTCCAAGCTGCACAAGGTGGCAAAGCGGGAATGGAAGTTCAAGAAGATCCAGGAGATATTTGCCCAGTCCAAGAGCCTGACGCTCGGCGACAACTCGACCGCTGTTCTGTTCGAATATTGCGAGGAGATCCCAACGGTCATGTCCAACTTTGGCATGGGAAACAAGATCATCAACTACTATCGGCGCAAGTCCAAGGTTGACGAAGAACGCCCACCAAAACCGGACCTGGGCGAACTGTCGTTCCTTTTGCCAGAAGACAAATCGCCATTTTCCAATTTCGGCTCTGTCGACCCCGGCGAGACGGTCCCTACCCTGCACAACCCTATGTTTCACGCGCCTATCTTCAAGCACAAGGCGCGGTCGACGGATTTCTTGTTTGGCCGAACACACACGAGCCAAGACGGAACGTCGTACTATCTGCGCAAGATTGATCATCTTTTCGTGGTCGGCCAGACGTTCCCCCTTGCCGAGGTGCCAGGTCCACACTCGAGAAAGGTCACAGCCCTCAGCAAGAACCGGCTGAAGATGGTGGCCTATCGAATGATCTCCAAGAATGGATCAGTCTCGTTGTCGGACATCACATCGCATGTCAAAGATTCGAATGACGCGCAAAACCGACAGAAGCTCAAAGAGTTCCTCCACTATGACAAAGAGTCGAAGACATGGGGTCTGAAGCCGAACGACACACTGATGGATCTGGCGACAATCAATAGTATGATCAAGCCTGACGATGTTTGCCTGCACGACGCAATGCAAGTAGGCCAGAACGAGCTGGCACAAAACGGGTACCAGCTCGACGACAACGCCGCGCTCGATGACATTGACGATGAGAATGACAAGGAAAATATGGCCATGAGCATGGTACCGTGGAAGACGACCAAGTCGTTCATCGACGCCTGTGCAGGCAAGGCTATGCTCCAACTACATGGCGCGGGCGATCCAACAGGAAAGGGCCTCGGCTTCAGTTTTATTCGGACATCCATGAAAGGAGGTTTTATGGGGGCCATACAGGGTCCTGCGGCTACATCTGCTGACGCTATGGAGCGCGAGCGAAAGGCCAATAACGGACACATGTACAACGTGAAAAAGCAAGACGCGCTCTACAATGAGGCCATCCGCAAGATCTGGACATCCCAGCAGACCACGCTGGAAGACGAGACACCGCATGACGATGAGGATGTCCAACCACAGGACGACGAAGACGACCGGTTTATCCCGGCCAAGGAGCCCGTTGCTACGCCGGTACCTCATCACCACGATGATGGGGTCAGCCAGATGAGTCGGCCCAGCATGTCAAACGCCCCAGAAAAAAGGAAGCTGCGCATCACGCGGATGTACCGCGATGAGAAGACGGGCCAAACGTACTCTAAGACAGAGATTGTCCATGACCCTGGTGTCATCTCTCAATACATGAGACAGCGGGCTTCCATTGACATGGAAAAGATTGAGTATGTAGCCAACCTCCCAGGACCCCCTATATCTCCCTTGCAGGCAATAGCTAACCAATTGGCAGTCCCTACTCGGTAAAACCTACCGGTAACGTTGACTACGACCGTGTCCTAATGCAACGGTATGTGATTGATATAAGTTTTGTGCATGTGCAAGATGCGAGGACTGACATGTCATTTCTGTTTGCAGACTCGAGACCGAGGAAGCTCGTCTACACCGGAACAAGGAGCGCCGGCATGCTCGAGAAAAGCAAAAGGCTCTTCAGCAACAGATTCACGATGGGGACCCCGACTCGCCAGCGCCGTCGGTCGAGCGTGGAGGCACTACGACCCGAAAGTGTGCTAATTGCGGACTGCAGGGCCATATCAAGACGAACAAAAAGTATGTGCACCCCCTTTTTCGGCTACTACCCATCTTCCGGCCATTTCCACTAACGATGAATAGACTCTGTCCAATGCTCAACGGAACATGGAAGGCCGAAAAGGGCGCAGAAGAGGGTGCGTTTGGTGTTTACAACGCACAAGACGGGATGAGTGGTCCTGCTTAAGCCTGTGGTCTGAGGAAGACTGCCAGACTTTGGCTGCTATTGGCCATATTCCCTTTTAATCGTTATTTCTTGATCTACATTACTATTTGTTATATTGGCACAATTCCAACCGGGCGAATGAGGACACGGTGGGCTTGGGCGGTCTTTTCACCTGTGACAAA
This sequence comes from Grosmannia huntii, assembly GCA_019925595.1. Taxonomy (NCBI): domain Eukaryota; kingdom Fungi; phylum Ascomycota; class Sordariomycetes; order Ophiostomatales; family Ophiostomataceae; genus Grosmannia; species Grosmannia huntii. The sequence goes on from JADHKJ010000014.1 coordinate 450,653, forward strand.
CAAAAGCTGGTCACGGAGGCGTTGTATTGGAGCATGGGAATTGGGAGCATGGCAGTGGTGCCATTTTTATGTTATTATGTTATTATGTTATTATTATTTTACTCTGGATTGGCTCACTGCAACACTGGAGGAAAAATGGGAGAAGTGCAGACGGGCACGAATGCTTTGACTCTGCTGTTCGTCTGCTTCGGTACAAGACAAGTAAGTCGTGTTTGGGTTGGGGGACATCCATCTACACTTTTGAGAAAGAGCCTCATGCTGTGTATCTTACGTCCTGCAAGGCACTGCCCCCATGTTCTAGGTTCCGCAGCGCTGTTCATGGGTGCTATTAATATGAGCGTTGTGCCATCTCTTGTTGGGGGGAAACAAGTAGACGGCTGGGAGTCGTCAAGACATGGCACGTTTCCAAAATGCAAAGAGTACGTGGCACATCGTCAGAAGAGGAAGCACGCGGTTTGCCCACTTGCTGATAAGCGCATCTCAAAGATATGATTGGCCGGCTGTTACAGTGGGCAGGTGGGCCTCTTCGGCTGCTCGTCACTTCTAATTTTAGAACTATTGTAGTAAGATACGGCTCTTCGGAGTACGGAAAGGGCTTCGGCAATCACAAGTCGGTTTTCTGTGTTTCCATTGGATATTCTACTCCTATTGTCCGAGCTCACATCTCGTTTGCAGGATCCATTACAAAGGCCACGAGAAGGGAGAGAATGGAATGTACAAGGCTAAACATGGACGGAACATTATGCAAATATGAGAATGGAGCCGGCTGTTATGTCTCGGGCCGGAAGATGAGACGCTCCATACTGGATATAGCTTGGCACAGTGCGGCGTAATACATGCATATTCGATCCTCACCAGCCACAGAACACAGCACGGCAAAGCCTCGGGCAAGTGGCCAATCAGCGAGGTGTGATCGTTCAGCTTATTCTTTCCTGTTCCAGCGGTAAGATACAGCAGGCCAGTAATGGTGGCTGTACGTCGTACAGGGAAGCTTAGCTGCAGAGGTGTGTCTAGGGCATTGGGTTGTCATCAAATTAAAACGGATGTCTTGAGAACAGTACGGAGTATACTGTATCTTACATGAATGTTAGGAAGGGTTAAGCTTGGCCGTGACAAGCCATCAATGTGTTTCCATCTGACATTGCATGGAAAATGGCAGAACACAGCCATCTAGCCAATAGGAGACTCGACTCCCAGATGATAGATCAACCTCCAGTAGTCTTGTCAGAACCTAGCCACTCAGATGAGAAGTGCTGCACCGGCGCCTCCTACGCACGAGCACAGCTTGAGCTTTGTTGCCGCACAGACCAGATCTACCGATAGAGACAGCTCACGACGTACTCTGTACAGCAGTCCGGCCCCTCTTCCGGAAGAGTGACGTCTGCAGGCTCGTCGACAGGTTTGCGTTTGTGGGCTATCTATGATGTCTAGCAGCCGCAGCTATTCCCCATACGATGCGCTCTCGTACGCACTCGCACAAGCACGGTCCCTTGCTGATCGACTGATCCCAGCATGGATGGTGTACGAGTACTTGGTGCTGGTGGTGTGGAAAGAAGAACAGTGGAGGGCAGAATTCCACGTGTGGCCGATTGAAAATACAGTCGCAGTTAGTTGTATGCAGCTGCCGCCTGCACAGCCCTGCTCCTGCCCCACTCGCAGTGCACGAGTATCTTACTCCGTCCTCTCCTGGCCGTAATAGTCCGTTGTTCGTATCTGGATGTCCCCCCCGCAAGCAGCAGCAGGAGCAGCCGGCGGCTAAGGAGCGACACCATCCAGTTGTTCCTTCCTCGCCTGTGCGCCAATTGGCTCCCTTTTCTTTCGCTCGCTCCTCGTTCCTCTCACCTTTTTCGTCCACCTCCCACCGTCCTTTTCTTACCCATTCTTCATCGCCAGCTAGGACGCCAAAAGTTATTTTTAGGAACTTTTGCCTTTCAGCCCCATCGCCCTGCACGACAGCCATCCGGGCTTGATCGATCAACGGCGCGCGCATTGAGACGCTGCGGGCAGACACCCGTCGCACACCTGCTGAGCTGGAAGTCCGCTGCACGAGAGAACGCCGGGACGGCAGGCAAAGGCAGGCAGAGGCAAGCAGAGGCAAGCAGACACAGAAAGCATCGAAGCAGGTGCAGATAGGCAAGGGATCGACGCCGCCAACGTCGACGCAGAAGGACACACACGTTTGCGCCCTGTTTTTTCTGCCCTGACGTCGTTTTTCCTTCCTTCATCACTCACCCACACCAGAGGCAAACCCACCTAAAACGGTCCCTATTATTTGTCCCGAGCCAAATATCGTCTCATCGCCTCCCCTTTTCTCTTTAAACCCTCCCTTTTCATCTCCTCCCCCCCCACTTCGCAGCTGGCTCTTGTCGCTCCCGCCCAAGCCTGTCGCCGTCGCGTCTTCGTATCACTCTAGTGTTTCACATCGCCAACGGGTCATTTTGTGTTTTATTACTCGGACGTGTGCTCTGTATTGTTCCCGTCTTGTTTTTCTTCTTTCCCCCCCGCCACCTGGGCAGCTCTTGTTCTTCGCGACCTAAAAAAAGAAACACCAGCACGGCGCCTGGCCGAGGAGCGAACCAAGAAAGAAGAGAAATACAACGCTCTGATCCTGCTCCCAGCAATCTGGCACCAGCGCCAGCCGATCCCGGCAGCCTCCGTGCGACGGACTCGAAATTTGCGCGTCAGGCTCGATCCCATTACTGCGAGAGCAGGCGCGCCCACCATGGGTCGGAGAAAGATCGAGATCAAAGCGATCAAGGATGACCGGAACCGCTCCGTGTAAGTTTGGCTGTGCTGGCGGCAGGAAACGGCGGAAGGCTTGCTGACACGCTACAGCACGTTCCTGAAGCGCAAGGGTGGTCTGTTCAAGAAGGCACATGAGCTGTCTGTGCTCTGCTCCGTCGATGTCGCCGTGTTCATCTTTGGCAGCAACAAGAAGCTGTACGAGTACTCGTCCGGCGACATGCGCGATCTGATCGCACGGTACACATACCACGGCGGGCCAAACGAGCACAAGGGCCCCTCGGACTTCAACGGTGGCGTGGACGACGGCTCGGACGACGAGGTTGACGGCTCCCCACCGACGCAGCCGGATGGGATGGATCCGCACCTGATGCCGCAGCACTACCCGGGCCAGCCGCCTCAGTTTGCCCACCTCCGTCACCACACGCCGTCGGCCTCACCACCCATCCCAAGCGGGGTCACGTTTGCGTCCCACGCGTCGGCGACACAGCCACGCGGCCACACGCCGCAACCGACGCAGGGGATCTCCCGGCCGGGGTCCCGCAACGACGTGCGCCGTGTCTCGCAAGGCCCGCCACAGGGACACCCGGGCAACGGATATGCCTACATTCCGCACCCAGTCATCTACAACCCGCAGGGACAGCAGAATGCACCCCAGCCCAATGTGCAACATGTTGGGCCGTCGTACCCGTACGCGCCTCAACCGCAACAGAATCACGGGCCGCCTTCTCATCCACACATCTCGTACGTGGACGACCGGCCTGCTTCTCTTCCGCCCAGCTTTCCCCAGAACCCGCACGCGCCAGGATCGTCTCTGCCACTACCGCCTCAGCCACCCCAACGACACTCGGTCTCTCCGCCGCAAGCACACACGCAGCGGCTGTCTCATCCGACCCCGCGGGCGTCGCCTCGGCCGGCACAATCGCTGCCACCACCACCGTCAAACCAAGGCCAGGCGCAGATGAGGCATCTGTCGCAGAGTCCGCCCGAGTTCCAGCACCCACAGCCACAGTCGCAACCACAACCACAACCGCAGATCCAAGAGCCCCAGCCACCTACGCCAGTGGAGCCCAAGTCTGATCCTGTATCGGAGTGGCCAGAGGTGAAGAAGCTGCCGCAGCGCAAGCAGTACAGCATATTCACGCCCATTGACGAGAGCCGGTCCATCCTGTCGCAGCACCTGGCTGCGTTCCACAGTGACTCAGTCAAGACGGAGCCGCAACTCGAATCGCCGCCCAGCAACAGGAATGGCGGCAACGAATACAACAACGCAGTCAACCGAGCGCAGTCTGTCGACCCGGGCAATGCGAATCGAGGAAACAAGGCACCGACACAGGCAGCGAAGAACGCAGACGGCAGCCCGGGACAGCTGCCCGAGCCAAAGGGACGAGTTTCGGTCTCCTCGGTGCCGGAAACAGTATTCACGCCGCCCTCACGACAGAACAGCCTCCGGTCAGGCCCATTGCGACCGAGGCTGCGGGTTGAGATCCCGCCGGACGGTTCGGAGGACAGCGGTGGAACAGGCACGGGAGGATCGGCGTCGTCGCCGCGCAACGGAAGCGATACGGGGCCGTCTGGGAGTCGACGCAACGGCGACCATGCCCATGGCGGGATGGTGCTGCCGCCACCGTCGCCGTCGGCGTCGTCTCTGCTGTCAGCCGGGGCTACGGGGCCGCCGAACCCGTTTGCACGGCCACCTCCTCACCAGGGCAACAATGGGGGGATGCATATCGACACACCGGGATCAGCGCTTCCGTCTCGGTTTCTCAACAACGAGCTGCTTCCGAGCCCGAACAGCTTCTATCCGGACTGGGGCTTTGGGCGGAACGGCGACAGTGCGACACTGCCCAGCCCGCTGAATTTTGCGACGCCGGTCGTGGGGACAGGGCCGAGCTTCCTTCGAGACGACCATGTTCCGGCGACCAACAAGAGGAAGAGCCCGGAAATCGGGGCGAATGCACCGTCGTCTGACTCTCTGGAGCACAACGAGGCCAAGAGAGTCAAGGTCGACTCGTAGTCTATGAGCATCATTGCTGGGCCTTTACCATTTACTTTTACCTTTTACCTTTTACCTTTTATTTGTTTTTGTTTTTCTTCTCGTCTTCCTCGCCTCTTCTCCTCGCCTCTTCTGCTTCTCCTCTTCTCTTCTTCACTTCTTCTTTCTTCAAAGATACCATACCGTCTTCAATACCCAACCACATACTTTTTACTTTCGTGGGCTTCTTCATAGGGGCTGGCTCTACAACTTGGCTATTTTTCAGGGTTTATTATTGGATTTCTACGGCTTGAGTCTTGGTTAATGCCATTTTCTACTTGTTGGCGCGACTAAAAGGCGTTTTTGAATTTGTCTCCTAGGCTTGTATGTGGCGCTTTAGACAGTAGTAACTGTAAAAAGAACTGGGTTCCAACAGTTGGAGACTGCCCAGAAGGGCAGGCACGTGAGGACAGAGTGAAGGTTGCAGATGCCTGATTGAGAAGTGCACTGTTTCCTATTTGGGAGTCGACAGACATAAATATTGCGCGAGTGAAGTTATTGTGCTTTTGGCGACGGTTGAGACAACGGCAAAAAGCGGCGAAAGCAAGACGGAAAACGGAGTTCCTATCGAGCCCTGACGGGCCTATCGCACGCTACCCCTCTATCGTGCTTGGCTGGGCGTATATAATTAGGAGGCGGACGGCACCAGGAGGCAGAGCTGGCGACAGCAAAGCAGACGTCAGCAGCGAGAACGAGACAATGGATCCACAAACACTGATCGGAAAGCATCTGGAGGACGGGGCGGTGCCGACGCCGTCGGTGGTGCTGGACCGGGCAGCGGTGGCGCGCAACTGCGAGCAGATGCTGCAGTCGTGCGCCGCGCTGGGGCTTGGCTGGCGAGCGCACGTGAAGACGCACAAGACAACGGAGCTGACGCGGCTGCAGGTGGGCGAAACGGGGCCGGTGCAGATTGTGGTGTCGACGCTGCTGGAGGCGGAGCGGGTGCTGCCGCTGATGCGCGAGTACCAGGCAGGGGGACGGCTGGTGAACGTGCTGTACGGTTTTCCGCTGTACAGCTCAGCGGTGGCGCGTCTGGCCGTGATCGGGCGAGCGCTGGGGGCCGGCAGCGTGTCGGTGATTGTGGACCACCCGGGACAGGTGGCGGTGGCACGGCAACTGGCGGACGCGGCGGGCGTGACGGCAGTGCAGGTGTTTGTTAAGATCGACATGGGGTCCTCACGAGCGGGCGTGGTGCCGGGATCGACGAGCTGTACGGCTCTGCTGCAGAGTCTTTTGACGGAGCACAACAAGCACGACACGACAGCGGGCCGGGTGGTCTTCCACGGGCTATACTGCCACGCAGGCCACTCGTACGATGCGCGACAGCCATGGGCATCGATGCGGCAGCTGGTGGCCGAATTTGGCGCGCTGGCCACGGCAGCTGAGGCTGTGGGTGAGGCCGCGACAGCGCTCTCGCTGGCGAAGCCGTCGCTGACGCTGTCAGTGGGCGCGTCCCCGACCGTGGCCACACTGCAGCACCCGGGTCTAGGCGGGGGGGCCCTGCCACGGGGTCATGCCGGCAGCGGCGGCACGGCAGAGGACGAGGCCCAGGCAGCGGACCTGCGGGCCACCTTGGACCGGCTGCAGCACGACGGTCTCCGGCTCGAGGCCCACGCCGGCGTCTATCCGACACGCGACCTGCAGCAGTTGGCCACCCACAGCTGGGCCGGTGCGGGCGCCACGGACGAGCTGGCTGATCTGGCCATGACTGTGCTGGCTGACGTGGCGTCGGTGTATCCGCAACGCGGCGGCGAGGGCGATGCGGCGACGGACGAGGTCCTCATCAATGCAGGCTGTCTCGCGCTCGGCCGTGAATTGGTCAAGCGCACCGAGGCCCACGGCGCGGCACCGGTCTATGCGGACGCTTTTGGCGTGGTGGCGCCCTGGCCAGCTGTGGCCAAGGACCCGCGTGTCGTTGTGCCCGGAGCCGACTTCCCGCGGCTGCCAGCCCCCGACGTCGCCGGCTGGTGGCAGGTCGCCCGCATCGCGCAGGAACACGGCATCCTGGTGTGGGCTGGCGCTCCGGAGGCGGCGGTCACGCCGTCTCTTGGACAACGGGTGCGCATCTGGCCCAACCACGCGTGCATCACGGCGGCCATGTACGGGCACTTTCTGGTGGTGGACAGCAGCCGGGCTGAGCCTACGGAGATTGTGGACGTGTGGGAACGATGGACAGGGTGGTAAGGGGGTGAGATGGGGGGGAGATGAAGAAGAGGAGATGAAGAAGAGGAGATGAAGAAGAGGAAGAAGAGGAAGAAGAGGAGAGAGAACGATGAGGAGGAAGAGATGAAGGATAAGGAAGAGAGAGAGAACGATGAGGTGATAAAGAAAGGAAAAGATAGACGACGACGGATACGCAAAAACGAGCAAAAGACAATGGATAGCATAAAGTATAAAGACACGACAATAATAAGTGTAAAAGACACAAATACAATACGTAAACTTGGTTACAATTGTTCTTCACATTAAACGCCTTCCAACGTCCCCTACTTGCACCGCTTCTCGACAATGGCCGCGCCGTTTTCCTCGTATTCCGCCCGCGAAATCCACATCTGGTGGAAGGTGCCAAGACTGGCGAGAATGCTGCCGCCGATCCAAGCGCCGAAGCGGCGCTCGCTGGTGAGGCCGGCAGCGTGAATCTTGATCTTGACGCCGGGCCAGATGGCGGTGAGCTCGCTGTTGAGCCGGTCGTTGAAGCCAGTCAGCAGACTAGTGCTACCGGTAACGACGACGTTGCCAAGCAGCAGCGGCCGCAGATCGGCGTCGACACTGCTGATGGCCGCACGAACGAGCTCGGGGATGGTCTGGGACTTAGTCAGCAGCCCATAAGCAGATGCTGACAAAGCCGAATCAGAGCCATCTGCGGCCACGGCCTCCTCGCCGCCATAGCCAGCCTGGTCATCCCACATGCCCTCGGCGACGCGATAGCGCTGCTCACGCCACATCTGGTTGGACCCGTCGGCCATTTCAAAGACACGACCGGGCTGGGCGCGGGCAAAGTCCTCGTTGCCGGGCGAGGCAAAGCGGCCGGGACCACGCCAGACCTCGACGACGGACTCCTTGAACTCGGTGAGCAGGCGTTCCTCCTCGTAGGCGCGAAAGGACTGCTGGATGGGAAAGGGAAAGCGACGCAGACGAGCCTGAGCGGGAGCGCCGGCATCGACGGCCGTCTTGCTCTCGACGAGAAAGGCCGGCAGCAGGCGAACGGGCGGCTCGACGGCCGTCCACATGGCGCGGATCTGCCCCGACAGATAGAGGCCACCGGCGGGCGAGCGCTGTATCGAGCGGCGCAGGACCATGCCGTCGTGCACGGCCGTGACGCTGGTGCCAGCGCCGCCAACATCGACCACGAGCGCCGAAGCCTTGCCGGCCGCAAAGGCCGCCAACACGGGCGTGCGGCTCAGCCAAAAGGCCGGCGTGCCCCAGCTCTCCATGGCGACCTCAATGGCCCGCTCGCGCGCCTTGCCGCTGTTCCACGGCGCCTCCGTCATCAGCACCGGGTTCTCGGCCAGCGGCTTCTCCTGCCCCTCGAGCGCGTCCAGGTCGGGGTCGGGGTCCACGTCCATTTCGTCCGTCCCGCTCGTGCTGCTCTGACGACCCTGCACCGCCGTCCCGCTGCCACGCATCAACGTCGACAGCCGCGTTGGCTGCAGCCGCCGCACCAGCACGTGCTCCCACAGCTTCACCGCCGCGTCCCAGTCCTCCACCACACTGTCGCGGTTCATGTAGTTGCGGATCGCCAGGTCCGCCCGTGGGATCAGCACCTCGTCGCCAAACAGATCCCGCCCGCTCGTCCCGGCACTGCCTGCGTAGTGTGCGTAGAATGACGGGACCACGGCCTTGGGCACGTCCTCGCCCGCAAACCCGCCGCGCGTATGGCAGTAACCCGGGTCCAGCACCAGGGCAGACACCTCATCTGCTCACGTTAGCCAACGCATACAAAAGCGTCTCTCCTCCTAGAGCCACCTTCTCTCTCCCCCCCTTACCCCCTCACTTACCTCCGCCGTACACGTCCGTCGGCTGCGTCGCCGACGTCAACGGCTGCTGGGCCTGCGCCATTGTCGCCAGCGCAACGTGACCTCGCGCTCGATCCTCTGGTCGCAATCGTACCACAGACGCGTCTGCAATGGCCGATCCCCGGTTCGCTTCGCTGTCGATGCGTCTGCTTGGATGGGCGCGACTGGACTTTTTCGTCTGCCGTTTCGCTTGTTCGCTTTCGCTTTCGTTGATCGCCCTTTCGAGCAACACATAGATGGCTAGCTTTGCAGCGGGGCTGACGAATGAAATCAGGCGCCCGGGCCGATAAATTTCCCGGTTCGTCCACTATTTCGCCAATGGCTCAAAAAAGAAAGAGAGGGAGACGAGGACAGAGTGCATTGTACGTTTCTCAGGCTTTCTACTCGTTCTTTGTATTCGCATTCTTTACAGCTGGGTGTAGAGCACCTCACAGACCCCGGCCAGCGGAATATCCATGACCGCGTCCGTCCCCTCGCTCCAGAGGCTGTTCCAGTCCGGTCTGCGGGATCTGCCCGCGCCTTTGGCTGCGCGGCCGTCCGACTGGCTCTTCTTCCACGTCTGCCGACCACTGCCCATCATCAAGCCACCGCGCTCGTCCCCGTGCCTGTCTCCGCCGTCGCACGTGCTGCTGCTGGCCCCCGCCTGGCGGTCTGGCCAGCCGGACAGTCCTCCGCGCGGTGGTGATGGCGACGACGGCTGGCCGTAGTGGAAGGTGGTCGACAGCGCCGCCCAGGCAGACGGCACCGGCGTCGGTGCGGCAGCTGCGGCCTCGGCGGTCGGAACACCCGCCGTGCGCTGCAGCCGTCGACCGTCGGGCCCGCCAATGACGACGATGCGTCCGTCGTCGCCGACGGCGGCCATCTTGGCGGCCCCGTCAACTATCGTCTCGATGCTGCTCAGCGGCAGCGTCAGAATCTCCCGGTTGTAGCTGGCCAGCGCCACGTACGTGTACACCAGGCTCATGGCCAGGAAGCTCGGGATCGCCAGGCTCCACCACCGGTTCGGGTAGTAGTAGATGCCCAGTCCGTGCAGAAACGGACTCGGCAGGTAGCTCCATAGCAGGTACATTAGGAACGTCAGGCTCGAGAAGAGGTACAGCACGAACCCGTAGTACTCGTATGTCGGCACCTGCGGCGCTGCCCGCGGTACCGGCTCCAGCTCGTCGTCCGTCGCGTCTGGCGTCGTTGGCCGCGACGGCCGTAGCAGCGATGTCAGCGACGGCGATGGCGGCAGCGGCGTCGGCGGTCGCCCGTAGAACGGCGGCGCAAAGTTGTGCTGCGGCACCGGTGGCCCGCTCGCCCGCACCGACCGCCGCCAACGCTGCTGTCGGCTGTTGCTGTAGTCGCCTTCCTGGCCGTCCGCCTCTTCGTCTTTGTCTTTTTTGTCTTCGTCTTCATCTCCGTCTTCATCCTCGTCTTCATCCTCGTCTTCTTCCTCTTCGTCACCATCTCCGCTCATCATGTCTCCGCTGCTCTCCCCCTCGGCTCCCGTGCCGTCGAGTGCCCCGTACACGTTGTAGTCGTCATCGTCGTACTCCCCTTCGTCGTACACCTCGCCGTAGACGCCCGCGTAGTCGTCCGTCCCCGCAGGGGACTCCATCGCCCGTTTTCCGTCGTCTTCTGAGCTCGTCGCCATCGTCGGCCACAGCATCGCAGCAAGACGCGGCCGGTGCTTTGCTCCGTGCAGCGCTTCGAGTTCGCTCAGCCTGTCTTGTCTTGAGCTGTACATCTACGGACCAAAAGATATTCCGGCCGTTCTTGTTGTATTAGTCATCATTGTATGGGGCGCACATGTACTGTCCTCCGTGTTACTCGTATGGAGATGCGGCTTATCGCAGGTTTCGTTTTGCCTCTTCCAGCAATGGACTGAGACAGTCCCGCCATATGCGATTATGCCTCACCCCAGATAAACAGGCTTTCCTGCATCGATTCGTTCGGTTTACGAGCACCTTACGTGCACAGCAGCTGTCTGCAAAAAAAGGCAGCAGGGACTTGGAAGCCCTTGCTAGCACAAGGCCGTGCTGCCGCAATTAGCCGCGGATCCATTAAAGAGATTGTCGGCACGGAGTATGGTGTATGCTCGCAGCGTTTCCTAGTCGACCGCTGGTTAGGTGAAACAAGATGGGGGCCAGCTGGAAAAAGAAATACGCGTAATACTCTGTACTCCGTATGTATGTACCTTATCTTACGTCGTGCGTGTGTACTCTGTGCTCGTAGCCAAAGGATGGCGCTCATGCCGAGTAGAATACGACTGCCCTATTGCGTGAAACCCGGTACGCAGCACGGAGTAAGGCCTTCTGGACTGCGGGAACACCGGACGTATCGTTGTCGCTCACATGACGTCGTATCATCTCACGGAGCACATGCTTGCTGGCGTAGCATGTTGCAAAGTCCGCAAAGTCACGTGCCTACAACCCGCAGGATGGAGGGGCGAAGCGGGTGAGCCGGCTGCAGAAGAAGGAAAGTGGTATCACTAAGACATTTTCGTAGTACGGCTCAGGCCAAGTCGAACGGCAGCCAACCAGGATGGCTCGGCCTCGCCACAGCACCATTTGCTCGAAAACGAAAGAAGTCTGTCATGTGCACGCATTCCAGCAGTCCCTTGCGGTTGGCGCAGTCTGAACCTCCTCCGTATCACACGGCCAGACAAGCGAACGAGAACGTGAGACAGAAAGGGCTTGGTCCCCTGTCGTCTATGGCCAGGAACGCTGTGCCAAATTAAGAAGTTGCGGTAACAGCACTGTAGCTTTGCATGCCGGCCAGGGTCAAAATACGAGTCCTCTTGCGAGAAAGGCCGCTGCGCCTGGTGCAGCAATGCAGCCTGTCAGGAGCCCGTCCCCATCTCTCCCGCCTCCCATCTGCCATCTGCCATCTGCCATCTCCCATCTGCCATCTCTGCCATCTGCCCATCTTCCCATCGGCTTGCCGCGTATTTCCTCATCCCCCAACTTCAGACGAAATCCACAGCGGCCAGTGATCCCTGAATGCATGGCCATGTTTCAGCTGAGCAACACTCGCTCGCCCAGCTGGCTACGCTGTAAGATACGGAGTAGCTCGGCCCTTTTCGCCTGTCTGGAAGCGCCCTGGCGATGGTCCAGCCGCCTGAACGCCCAAACGGCAGAGCACCAAGCTAGCTCCATCAGGCGTGGCCCACCCAGCCGCCATTCTCTCCCTATTTTCCTTCTAGCTCCCCCTGCAATTGTCTCCGTACGGAGTACAAGGGGCTCTGTCTGCCCCATTCGCCCTTCTGCTGGGTCGCATTGGCGGAAGGCAGACCCGGGCTTGGGATCGCTGGTGCCTTCTCTTTTGTTCTTTGGCCATCGCTCGCCCAACAGCCAGAGATCTTACACAGGATGTGTCCGTATCTTACTCATATTGCCACTATTATGAGTCTCATTACTTCGTAAGATGCGGTGGGCACACCCTCCAGCGGGGCTAACGGAGTGCCTTTTTGCCCCCCTTGGTGTCTTATGCACCGTTCAGCATATTTCCCAACGGGCAGGGCGAGCAGGCGGTCAAGGCAGCTACATAAATAAAAAAACACGCCTTCGCGGAGGACGCCGTCACAATCGTACGGGACATGTCGCCAAAGAGGCGGGGAGACTGGACACTGCTGCTGCTTGGCCGGAGAAGCGGGTCGTGAGCCTTTTTGACCTTGCGCCGTTGATCAATGCCCGACTACGACTACGTTAGCAAAGGCACCCGAAGGGGAAGCGAAAAGGCGCTGCCGAGAACCACCATGTACGACCTCTGTGCTGGCCACGTTCCTTGCTCTTTAGCGCATGCGGACCGCGTACTGTTTTCGTGGGTCAGCTTCTCGTACGAAGGCCTACGGAGTACTGGATCCGCCGGTCAGCAGTCCAAGGCTCTGTCCCGTCATGTGGTCTTCCGGCAGGCAGGCGTGCGTTATTTCTCTCTGCTGGCGCCTTCCTGCGTCCTGCTTTTTGCCCTGGCCTCTGACTGTCTCGCCTAGCAGCGGAGCGGATGACGACCATGCGATCACTGACCACAGGACAAGGCGGTGATGCGTTGTGCCAGCCCACAAGTATGGGTACGCTGCGTGCCTGGCTTTGCCCCTACGCCAACAGCCCAAATGCGCCCCCAGGTTGTGTCGCTCGCTGCGTGAACATGTACTGTACACGTGCTCCACCCGGCCCGTCTAGCAGGGCCATGCCCCGTTTCCGCCAACCACACAGCTCGCCAGGCCTCTTTCCCGCTGTACTGTCGACTGTGCTCCTGCCCTCCGCCAAGTAGTCCCTCCGGTCTTCCAATAGTGCCTTCCGCAACAGCCGCTAAGCCCACTCCGGCCTGGCCTCTGCCCGGTAACGCACACATGCGGCAAGTACTGGTACCTGCTGCGCTGCCAATCCCGCCCTCTGCACCCTGTACCCGAGAGAAGGCCGGGTCGCTCTGCTTGGCCTAGTCCCAGTTACCCTCGTAAGATACCTCGTGTGTTGTGCCTCTCCGCCTCTGTTCCGGCCTTGCAACCTTACATAGTACCTGCTGCAATTGTTCGTATCACGCTCTCTTCTCGCTTCCAGTCTCTCGCCTCTCGCACATCCTCTCTCGCCAGCTCTTTGCCGGCCTCTTGCGTGCCCTTCCCTCCTGCCGAGAGTCTGCGAAACTGCCCCAACCCAAGTCAAAGGCCTAGGCGCGGGAAGACTGCGGAGATAGCCATAACCAGCAGGAGCGACCGAGCGAGTGCCAGCCAAGAATACCTATGGTCCTCACCACCTTTGTCTCACTTCCGCCCGTATCACTGGTTTTCCTCATCACCTAATCACCATTACCCTGCTTCTTGCTTCGAACCTCGTCATTCTACTCACTGCTCCTCCCCCGAACCCTCTCTATCTCCTTCCATTTCTTTCCCCGTTTCTCTGCACCCCTATATCCTGAGCCTGTCGACCATGTAACAACTGCCTCCGCCGGAGACGCCGACCAGCTCGATCCTCGCATCGTCCTGCAAACTTCCTCCTGCTTCTCTTCTCTCTTTTCCCTCCCAAGCTCTGCCGACCTTTCTTCCTCCTTCAATCTTTCCCTCGTATCGGCCAAAGACACATCCCGCCGCACCAGAAACATTGCAGCAACTCCGAGAAAGACCGAAGAAACGCCCAGCTGCCGCGACTTGAGCCCACGCTTTCCTCTGGTGGTCGGTCGGTGTCTGGGATGGCTCTCAAAATCCCCCATACCGGCCTCCAGCTGGAGGAGGCCTTTCACGACTCCATTGACCACCTGCCCACTCAGGCCTTTATTCTTGACCTGAGCGATGCTGTCATTGACGGCATGATCGAGGCAACGGTCAACGAGGAGGAAGCCGGAGAGTCTAGAAATAGACAGGGTGACAACGATGGCCGATCCTCCATGGCCACATTCGCCGAT